>JAOYRU010000621.1:0-363423 GCA_026315105.1 Locusta migratoria
ATGACCTATACATACATTGTATTCATACGTAAATAAAGTTAAAGGATTTGACAATGTGAAAAAATTGTAAATCTGTACGGCTGCGTTTAGTGTGGCGCATGCAGGTGTTAACAGTTCATCTCTCTGTATTATTTTCCTAGTCTCTAAGGAATAGTGCTGCCACCCATTGTAAACAGTGTTATATGGAAAAGAGTTACTTGCAGTAGTTTGGTCTATAATTAAATTCCAAAATATTATATGGGGATCAAAAATAATGATATATACCAATGATCAGGCATTATCTTTTCTGTCTGAGATTAAATTGGTACAAAGAAAGTTGATGAGATGGGCTTTGTTTTTGTAAAACTTTGATATAGAAGTAGAATATATTAAAGGATCAGTTGATATTGTACCAGACTCACTTTCGAGACTGCCAGTGGGAATGGAGAATGTCACAATGAGTGAAGGGGAAAGATATCATTTTCATTATAAATTTCTTGCAGGTAGAGTATTGTAATGATACAGTCTGCAGGTTGGCTAATGAAATTAGAACCATGATTAGAATTGATGAATTCTTTAAGGCTAAGTTTGATGGGTGTGCTAAAGGGTTAGATGATCATTTTAAAATTAATGATGGAGTATTATTTTGGTGTAGTGATATTTAAAAAATGATTGGAAACTTTGTATACATAAGCAAGTGCAAAAGATTTAATTTGGTATATCCACAAAAGTTATGGCCACTTTGGGATAAACAAGTGCATTAAGCATACAACAAAATTCTAAGAAATGTAAGAACATGTCAAATTTGCCAATGAATTAAAGATTATAACAAGCCCAGTTCTTTCATACCAAAAGGCTTGTAAGATTTAATAGCTTATGACTTATATGGATGTCTTCCTGTAAGTAAAGGTGGACTATAGTATATTTTTGGTATTATTGAGTGTTGGTCAAAATATGTAAAACTGTGTCCTATAAAGAAAGCAAATAAGAAACTATAATAAAATGTTTCAAAGATTATTTCAAAGGTGTGGATAAGGCCAAGAGAATTCTCTCAGACTATGGCACACAGTTCACTAATAAGGAATTTATGTAGTTTTTGGCTAAAAGTGTTGTATATGTATGGACTGATGACCCCGTAGTTAAGTCCCATAAGCTTAAGAAACATTTGAACATTCGTTGTATATGTGTGTCTTTTTTATGTGCCTGTCACCGCGTCTTTGCAGTGAGTTGTAAACTGTCCATATTACTATATTACTAATTCCAACCTGACTTTCCATTATTACATGAAGCATATTCCCATTTCAAAATACAATCTGCAGTCAAACCCTGCAGAAAGAGTGATGCAGGAGTTGGGGGAATCTGTGTAGAACATTTTGTTCAGGAGAACATTCTTAGTGGAGTACTCTAATAAATGGGTTTCAGGTAAATACTACACGAATTACCACATTTGTTAACAGAGTTATTGCTCATAGAAATCCTTAACAAAAAATTTATAGGAGAACCACTGTTGTAATATTTTGCCTGGCCACCCTGTCCTAAAAGAGGCAAAATGGCTATACAGAATAAAGTAGAGACTAATCTGAATATTGCATCTAACGACAAGTTAAACAAATTAAATGAAGCAGCTGTAATACTAAGTGCACAGTAGGAGACTTAAAGAAAAAACTAACACACTTTTCAAAGTGGTGTGGTCCTTATAAAGTCATAAATGTACCAAATGATAAAGCAGTATATGTACAGGTACTAGTTACTGGTATAGATAAAGAAATGTACAATGTAAACATTACTACACCATTAGAGTAATCAGTACTCTTTACTGATTTCGCAGTGTGACATCCACCAGGTCTCGAGTTTTCTGTCCTGATATTTACTTTTCGTTTTCTTCGGGACAGATTTTTCACTCTTTTCATGTCCTTTAGACTTTATATCTATAACTGTACAGTCTTAGTAATGTCTGGAAGAGTTCAAGTTTTCTATTCTGATACTTTCTCAGGATGGAATCTTTACCACTGATATTGACTAATCCACATATGAGCAGAGTCTCTATCGAAAACCTAAAAGGGGACATATGTATTTAGTAGTCATATGGCAGATGCCAGACATTTTGTATTTTGAAGGGTTTCTGCTAGAGAGGAAATGAATTAATTTGTCTGTCTCTACCTACAAGGACAGGACAAGAGTGAAAAATCTGCCCCGAAGAAAACGAAAAGTAAATATCAGGACAGACGACTAGACACCTGGCGGATGTCACGCTGTGAAATCAGTAACACCTCACACCTCTGATGGTGCAGTAATGTTTACATTGTACATTTCTTTATCTATACCAGTAACTGGATCCTGTACATATACTGCTTTATCATGTGGTACATTATTTTATAACTTTATAAGGACCACACCACTTTAAAAAGTTTACTAGTTTTTTCTTTAAGTCTCCTACTGTGAACTTAGTATTACAGGTACTTCATTTAATTTGTTTAACTTGTGGTTAGCTGCAATATTTAGATTAGTCTCTGTATAGCCATTTTGCCTCTTTTAGGACAGGGTTGCCAGGCAAAGTATTACAACAGTGGTTCTCCTATAAATTTTTTGTTAAGGATTTCTAGGGGCAATAACTCTGTCGACAAATGTGGTAATCCGTTTAGTATTACCGGAAATCTATGTATTAGAGTACTCCATGAAGAATGTTCTCCCTGAACAAAATGTTCTACACAGATTCCCCAACTCCTGCATCACTCTTTCTACAGGGTTTGACTGCAGATTCATCTGCCACAGAGAACGCAGGCGCACGAACGCACACACACGGCGCATGATCTCGGGCGCACGAACGCGCACACACGCGCATGATCTCGGGCGCATGAACGCGCACACACGCGCATGATCTCGGGCGCACGAACGCGCACACACGCGCATGATCTCGGGCGCACGAACGCGCACACACGCGCATGATCTCGGGCGCACGAACGCGCACACACGCGCATGATCTCGGGCGCACGAACGCGCACACACGCGCATGATCTCGGGCGCACGAACGCGCACACACGCGCATGATCTCGGGCGCACGAACGCGCACACACGCGCATGATCTCGGGCGCACGAACGTGCACACACGCGCATGATCTCGGGCGCACGAACGCGCACACACGCGCATGATCTCGGGCGCACGAACGCGCACACACGCGCATGATCTCGGGCGCACGAACGCGCACACACGCGCATGATCTCGGGCGCACGAACGCGCACACACGCGCATGATCTCGGGCGCACGAACGCGCACACACGCGCATGATCTCGGGCGCACGAACGCGCACACACGCGCATGATCTCGGGCGCACGAACGCGCACACACGCGCATGATCTCGGGCGCACGAACGCGCACACACGCGCATGATCTCGGGCGCACGAACGCGCACACACGCGCATGATCTCGGGCGCACGAACGCGCACACACGCGCATGATCTCGGGCGCACGAACGCGCACACACGCGCATGATCTCGGGCGCACGAACGCGCACACACGCGCATGATCTCGGGCGCACGAACGCGCACACACACGCGCATGATCTCGGGCGCACGAACGCGCACACACGCGCATGATCTCGGGCGCACGAACGCGCACACACGCGCATGATCTCGGGCGCACGAACGCGCACACACGCGCATGATCTCGGGCGCACGAACGCGCACACACGCGCATGATCTCGGGCGCACGAACGCGCACACACGCGCATGATCTCGGGCGCACGAACGCGCACACACGCGCATGATCTCGGGCGCACGAACGCGCACACACGCGCATGATCTCGGGCGCACGAACGCGCACACACGCGCATGATCTCGGGCGCACGAACGCGCACACACGCGCATGATCTCGGGCGCACGAACGCGCACACACGCGCATGATCTCGGGCGCACGAACGCGCACACACGCGCATGATCTCGGGCGCACGAACGCGCACACACGCGCATGATCTCGGGCGCACGAACGCGCACACACGCGCATGATCTCGGGCGCACGAACGCGCACACACGCGCATGATCTCGGGCGCACGAACGCGCACCACACGCGCATGATCTCGGGCGCACGAACGCGCACACACGCGCATGATCTCGGGCGCACGAACGCGCACACACGCGCATGATCTCGGGCGCACGAACGCGCACACACGCGTATGCGCTCGGGCGCACGCACGGACACACACGCGCATGCGCTCGTGCGCACGAACGCACACACACGCGTATGCGCTCGGGCGCACGCACGGACACACACGCGCATGCGCTCGTGCGCACGAACGCACACACGTGCGTATGCGCTCATGCGCACAAATGCACACACGCGCGCATGTGCTCATGCACGCACACACACGTATACACACACACACACACACACACACACACACACACACACACACACAAACCCAACCGCCGTTTCTGGCTGTTGTGGCTGAACTGCAACAAACAGCACAGCTGAGCAACCAGTGGTGGCATGGAGAGGGAAGCAGGAAGGGAGGGAAGGGATGTTAGTGGGGATGGAGCAATATATCAGTGCTGTCTCACAGATAGGAAGGGACTGGAGCATGTAGCGGAAAGGGAGACGTACGTAAGCTGGAGTGTGGGCAGGGAAAGGAAGGGGAGAGGAGAGTGGTGGGGGCAGGAACTAGCTGAGGTTTAGGCCTGGGGGATTGAGGGAGCGTGGGATATACTGTAGGGAGGGTGCCCATCTGCACAAATCAGACAAGTTGGTGTTCGTGGGGAGGATCCGTACGGCACAGGCTGTGTAGCAGTCACCGAAGTGAGCCACATCGTGCAGTGCTGCATGCTCTTCAACAGGATGGTTCAGCGGTCTCCTTGCCACAGCATGACGATGGCCGTACATAAAATAAGAAAATAAAATAAATATACATTTAAATAAAAGGTAATATAAAAAATATAAAATAGAAATAAAATACGTGTAAACTGCACATACACACGACCACAGAAACACACACACACACACACACACACACACACACACACACACACACCGCACACGCACCCACACCACTCAAAATAGGAGAGGTTTAGGATAGAGAGATAGGATCTGTAAGGTATGGATGAAAGGGAAATTATTGTAGGTTGAGGCCTGGATAATTTCAGGATTGGAGAATGTACTGTAGGGATAACTTCATCTGTGCAGTTCAGAAAAGGTGGTGGTAGATGGGAGGATGCAGATGATCCGGGTTGTGAAGCAGCCACTGAAATCAAGCATATGCTCCGCTGCATGCTGTGCCACAGCGTGGTCCACGTTGTTTTTTTATTACCTTGTTTTATTTTTCTCCCCTCACCCGCCTCCCCACTCCATTCCTAAGCTGCATATCATTATTCCCATCTAGGCCATGCTGTACCCATCCCCACCACCATGACGTAACCTTCTTATCCCCTATCCCCTCCCCTCCCATCCCCAATTCGCTGCAGAGCGTGATTCGAAGTGCGGCAGTCGGAGGTGATGGTTGTGAGACTGTGTTGTGTGCCTGTGTGATTGCACGAATATTCTGTTTTCTGAATAAGGCCATGGCCGAAAGCTGAAAGTATTGTATGTGTGTGTCTTTTGTAAGTGTCTGGCGCAGCTCATCACCATGTCTTTGCGGAGAGTTGTAAACTGTCCTTATTACTCGATTATTAATTCCAACCTGGACTTTCCATTATTAAATTCCTAACATCAATAGCATGTAAAATGATAAATAAAAAAATAAAATGGTGGCTAGCTGTTGCAGTGCTGTTGGTGCATCATGGACCGTCAACACACCACCGGAGTTTGCAACACTACAAGCAACAACAAATAAGGGAAACAAAGTATTTTTTGCAAAACTCTTAGAAAATAACATAAAAATGTCAGTAACACACAACGATCACTTACATTACATCATGAAACAGTACATAGTGGACCTTACATTTGTATTTCAGGTACACTATGTAGGGGGTGTGTAACATTTCAATATGTTGCACATTCCTTATGCCGTGGGTATACATTCAGCATTGCCAACATTAGCAACAAAACCAATAGGAACCTTAAGTGAAAGTCTGCCACCATTAGAGTAATTTGTAATTTTGATGTACTCTGTTTGAACTACTATGATTCACACACATGTACTGTGAAACTTTTATTTATAGAACTTATTAATCATTTGTATCTCGCTACATAATATTGTGCTTTTATACTTTCGTAAATAAACATCACAATTAGTAAGAATACATTACACACAGTTACGGAATATGCTGTTCACATAAATTCACTTACCAATAGATGTATGACAACATTACACACTGTAAGTATTGCATAAAATTATTACATATTTACCTTGTTTTTAAATAAATTAGGGCAGACCATGTTTCATATATCACCGGATCGTAAATCAAATGTATATTATGATTTTGTCATTCATTTCAACATTCTGTCTGATACTAAGAAATTATTGGCGAAATAAACAAAAATACTACGACACTAATCAACTGTGTATTTAGTTAATTGCAAACCACGAATTGAGTCTAAACAACTCTACATCGAAACATTAGTTTCAAAATATATATCTACAAAAGTCAAAATTGCAAATTACATTTGTTGTATTGAATACATTTAATATGTAAATTTATACAGTCAAAACAGTTATTAAAATACTGACCATATTAAAAAAATGGGTAGAATAGCGTTCTTGAAAAAGAGAAATTTGTTAACATCGAATATTGATTTAAGCCTAAGGAAGTCCTTTCTAAAGGCATTTGTATGGAGTGTTGCCTTGTATGGGAGTGAGACATGGACTATAAACAGTGCAGACAGGAAGAGGATTGATGCTTTTGAAATATGGTGCTACAGAAGAATGCTGAAGATTAGGTGGGTGGATTGCGTAACTAATGAGGAGGTACTGAACAGAATTGGGGAGAAAAGAAATTTCTGGCATACCTTGACTAAAAGAAGGGATAGATTGGTAGGACACATTCTTAGACATCAAGGAATTGTGAATTTAGCGTTGGAGGGAAGTGTGTGGGGTAAAAACCGCAGAGGAAGACCAAGAGATGGATACAGTAAGCAGATTCAGACAGATGTAGGTTGCCGTTCTTATGAGGAGATGAAGAGGCTTGCTCAGGATAGGGTATTGTGGAGAGCTGCCGTCAATCACAGTTGATGTCATATATTCTATGAATATTAAATAATAACAACTGCAGGATCAGAAGCGACGTCTGTTCTCTCGGAACAGACGCCACATGTATATAAATAATATGCCGGTGACGGGCAATGATCCTATCATTAGTGGGGAGGGGTGGGCAAAGTTTGAAGCCCTTACTGTTACGGGAATTAGTTTCATAACTACGAGTTTGAGTACTGTGGGCAGGGCGAAGCTGGGAATTTATATCTAACGGGAGGCGTGCCTAGGTAGTCCTTGCAGGTGTGGTGATCACTGTGTCCCCAGTGGTGTAGGGGTCAGCGCAACTGCCTAGAAAGCAGGAGACCCGGGTTCGAATCCCGGCTGGGTACACATTTTCAGCTTTGCCCAATCGCAGTTGATGTCATATATTCTATGAATATTAAAGATATGTCTACTGTTGATGATTTTTGATATACAGGAAGTCTTGTATCACACATAGGTAATGAACTCTGACCTTTTGAACTATCACACAGCATTTTCATTCAATAGGCAATGTAGGTGACTTGTCTGTTCTAATTTTAATTAGAGCAGAAGAATGAATGGTGTGACTTATTACATTTTGTTATAATGTCTCAAGTTTTATAACTGACCACTTCTATTCAATACTCTCCACAGTAATGATTTACAATACCATTAAGGTGAATTTCTTAGTAGAAGTTGATGAATGAGCAGTTCTAAAGGCAAGTCAGAAGTCGCAGTATGCAATATTTAAATAATTCTACAGGAACTGCGAAACCACAGTATTCCAGCTAAGTACGGGTGAAATGGCCTATATTGTATCGTATGTACCAAACGTGGGTGCCATCTTAAATCTAAGGAATGATGTTGTGTATTGTATCAAATTGCATCACCAGTTCCCAACAAGATCATCCCTATAAACAGATTCAATGTAGCAGTTATGGTGGAAAAGTTATAACAACTGTTTCTGTTGTAGCGTTTTCACTGGCCATAACCTAAATCCTCAAAGCTACCTGGAAGTGCTGCAAAAAGTGTTGTTACCCTCAGTTCTGAATGAAGATTGCACCTTTCCATCTAACTTTCAACAGGATGGTGCTCCACCACACTACAGAGGTTAGACAATCAATTTCCTGGCCGACAAGGTTCTGTGGAATGGCCACTTGCATCACCTGATCTGACATCTGTGGGGCCATTTCAAGCAAATTGTATATGCAGAGAAACTAAGAAAGACACAGCATCTCGAGCAACACACTGAAGAAGCATGTGTCAGCATTTCTGCAGAAATCCTTTCGAGTGTGCACTAGGATTGGATTCAGTGCCTTCAAATGTGTGTTGACCAAGAGGGCCACATGTTGAACACATTAAATGACTTCTTTATGGATAACAGTCTAGTATTTACCTGCAAACAAAATTTGTTGTAACCATAAATGCTATGTCAAATCTCTTTGTAGGAATAAACTTGTCCCTAAATGTTCACATTATTTTATATATCACACTACCCCCCTTTCCAATAAAAAAAAAAAATTGACTCAGGTTCAAGATGGGCAATTTCACATTGGTGCATATGTTCAGTACGTACCGTGTAAGATAGATAAGATATGTTACTGGAATATTTATGTTTCCCAATTCCAGCAGAGGTTTTTAAATAAAAGGGCATATTGCGACTTTTGACTTGTCCTTAGAGGTGCTCACTCATCAACTTCTATTAAGAAATTTACCTTAATAGCATTGTAAATCATTAATATGAACAATATTAAATAGAAATGGTCAATTATCAAACAAGACATTGGAACAAAAGTGTTATAATAGTCTAAGCTTTAATTACTTTGCTGCATACTCCAGCAAAGGTCAGGTGAATTAAAGCTTTGCATTTGGCAGATCAAAAATTGTTTTGTGCATTACAAACTCTTCGCCAGGGGTGTGTCCACTGCAACTGGTAACTGTTGCCAACAACTTACACTCTGTTCAGTCACAGCGTACGAAAAGTGACATACAAAACTAAATCATTATTTTCACTACATGACAATGCTTTCTGCTGAATTTACAAACAAAGCAACAGAGAAACTGTTTTGGAAGTTATCTTTCTTGCACTTCTAATCATTTCATGAAATGTTTACCATTCCTTTTTTACTCTTTGAAAAAATGTATTTACTTAATCTGCAACATTTAATTAACATATCACAAGTACAAAGATAAGAGATGTACTCGTGTAAACAACAGAGTAATTATTTAAACAGAGAGAATAAACGTGCATCATCACTGATGATGTGTAGCATAATAACTTTGTACACGTTGACAAGGCACTTTACATTTAATTATGTGGCACACAATCACTTTATCATTTCCCCCTCAGTGTCAACGACATTTTCTGTTGAAGCGGACATGACAACCGGATTGCGTGACGACAGGTTTAGCTGAAGCTGCTGGTGAGTCTTCCGTATTGACTTCTGGTGTCTGTTGAGGCTTCAAGGTAGCAGGTGGTGGGGTAGTGGTTGATTCTTCTGTGCTCGTAGAAGGTGTGACAGGTTCTGTGCTAGAATCAGGGTGGGTAGTGCAGAAGGCAGGTTTAAAGCGGTCAATGGAGATTGCAGTTGGCTTACCCTCGATATCCACCTTAAACGTGTTTTCGTCCTTGCTGAGACAGAATACGCTCCATTGTACTGTGACTGGACAGGTTTGCGCACAGCGTTGTGCCTGACAAAGACGTGGTCACACTTCCACAGATAAAAAAAAACAACCGTAAGAGCGGCAGGTCTTTTGCTCTCTTGATGCAACAGGACATAGTTCTTAAATCTGTGGACGCAGTTTGCAGACAAAGTCTGAAGCTTCAACCAGGTCATCCGACATGTGTAGGAATTCGGCAGGCACTCGAATTGGTAGTCCATATACAAGATCTGCTGCTGTGGCTTCGATATCTTCTTTAATGGAAGCACGGAGGTCCATCAGAACAATTGGTAGGGTTTCTGTCCACCATTTTGACTCGTGACTCCTCAGAGATGCTTTTAGCTGTCGATGCAGGCATTCTACTAAACCGTTTGCAGCCAGGTGGTAGGCTGTAGTTCGGATGTGTTTCATACCTAATAGGACCGTGAGTGCCTTGAACAGGTATGACTCAAACTGCCTTCCCAAGGTCAGTGGTAATGTGCAGGGGTACCCCAAAACGAGCAATCCATCCCCGAAAGAATGTCATTGCCACTGTCTCGGCAGTGATGTCTGCCATTGGAAAACCCTCTGGCCAGCATGTGAAGTGATCGATGGCAGTTAGGCAGTAAGTGTACCCTTCAGACGGCGCTAGTGGGCCAATGATGTCTGAATGGACATGTTCAAATCGTTGATTTGGTGGCACGAATGTGCCAAGAGGTGCCCTAACATGCTGACTAATTTTGTTCCTTTGACATGCCATGCATTGGCGCACATACTCTTTAACATCTTTGTCCATGTTTGGCCACACAAAAGATCGTTTAACTAGGTTCAAGGAACCACGGACTCCAGGGTGTGATAAGTCATGCAGTGATGCGATTGCTTACTGTCGGAAGGGAGCTGTCACAAACAGTCGCACTTTCGATGTAGAAACATCACAATATAGCCGTGCATTTGTCGGTGGTATTTGAATTTGACAGAGCTGTAGGCCAGATGTCTGTAAATTATGCAGCTCGGCGTCCGATTGCTGTGTCGCGGCAAGTGCTTCATAGTCAATTGCGCGTGCAATTGCTTCTACACGGGAGATGGCGTCTGCTCCTATATTCATTTCTCCCTTGACGTGGACTTATGTTTGTCGTAAATTGTCCTATGTAGTCCAGGTGGCACAGCTGGTGAGGAGATGCTTCGTCAGGTTTCTAACAAAAGGCATACAGCAACGGCTTGTGGTCGGTGACTAATCTGAATTGTTGACCTTCAAACATGTAATGAAATTTCCTGATGGAACCATATGCTGCATATAATTCACAATCATATATCAACCAGCTTTATAGTGACAGGGATAACTTCTGGCTGGAAAACGCTAAAGGTGGCCAATTTTGATCTACTTTTTGTTGAAGCGTAGCACCAATTGCAGTTGCAGACGCGTCTACCATCAGGCAAGCTGTGCTTGCGGTACCAAATGTGCTAACAGTGTAGCCTCAGCGAAGGCAGTCTTCACTTTGGTGAAAGCGGTCTCAGCCTCGCTAGTCCACGACAGTTCATAGTTTGGTTTTGGTGCACCCTGAAGGAGCACGTTCAATGGAGTAGCCAGGAGTGCACAGTTGCACACGAAATGACAATAGAAATTAATTGCACCAAGAAATCGTTGCAATTCACAAACTGTCACAGGTCATGGGAAGTTCATTATGGCTTCTACTTTCTCCTGTGGCAGCTGTATTCCATGAGCGTTGATGGTGTAGCCCAGGAACTTAACTTCTGCTGCTCGAAATACACACTTTGATGTATTTGTGAGTTACCCGTGTGAACAAAGGCAGGTAAAAACTGGGCGTAGGTGTTCAGGGTGCTCTGCCTCAGAGATAGACATCACTAAAACATCATCAGTATAAATCCAGGTCACGCATGATTTTATCCATAAATCGCTGGAACGTTTGTGCAGCATTACAGAGTCCAAATGGCATTCTTGTGAATTCAAAAAGACCAAATGGGGCACAGACAGCAGTCTTAGCAATGTCTTCCAAGGCTAAAATGCACAAAGTCCAATGTAGAAAATACACATTTGCCACGGATGTTGGAAGCAAAGTCCTCAATGTGAGGCACTGGATAGCGATCAGGAATTTTCCTAGTATTCACCTGCCAGTAATCACCGCACGGGTGCCACCCATTGTCCTGCTTTGGAACGACATGGATGGGCGGCAGATTCCTTGAGCGAGCATAAATGAAACTTCTCACTTCACTACTTTCAACTTTTCTGGTTTTAAACGACAAGGTCGAGCATGAATTTGTGGTCCTGGCATCGTTAATATGTGGTGTACTGTCGTCTTTCATACCGGTGCCAGTGTGGATATTTGTCGGGTGATCTCCGGGAACTGTTTAATAAGCTCTTCATATGGAGAGTCACCTGCGATCATTCGTATAGTGGTGGCTTCAACACAGCGTAGATGTCCCTAACTGACTAAGTTAGGTGTAGTTATCACATCTGCTACTGTAAATTGCCAGGCAACTTGCATCGCAGGCCTAAGTTTAATGAAAGTATCGCTCGACCACATACCTGTATCCCAGAACCATTTGCAGTAAAAAGGCAGCAGTCGTCCTTGCTTCGACGAGGGAGCCGAGAACATGGATACACTGATACGTCAGCACCTGTGTCCACTAAGAATTCTAACTTTGTATCTCATTCTGTGACAAATAGTCGACGGCTGCCATCTAAAGCAGTTGCTGTCATTACTGACTTCCGTGCTCGTTTCCCTTCTCATATGGAGGATTAAACTTTCTTGCCTCTGAACCAAACCGCTTGTGATACCAGCAAAGCTTTACAGCTGAAGGTGAGCGACTGCATCTACCTGGAAAGCGGTGGCATCGTGATTGACGGTTGGAACACTGTGTTCGTAGCGCGGCGATTTGTGCAGTAACTTCAGTGACCTGAGCTCACGACGCTGTGAGCGTATCGTCTGTCAATGAACTAACAGCTGTTACACTTGTATATGGGTACATCTCCACAATACGATCTGCAGTTTGCGCAAGTGCATTGAGATCACCGGCACACACTGTATTTTCTGTGCATCCGGTGGAAGACGCGACACGGCAATCAGACGCCGCGCTGCACAATATACAGACATCTGGCCTACAGCTCTGTCAAATTCAACAGCCACCAACAAATTAACAGCTCAAATGTTCAAATGTTTGTAGAACTTATGGGAGTTAACTACGGAGTCATCAGTCCCTAAACTTACAAACTACTTATGAACTAGCTAATCATAAGGACGGCACAAATATCCATGCCCGAGGGGGGATTTGAACCCCTGACCGTAGCGGCCGTGCAAGTCGTGACTGGAGCGCCTCAGTCCCCTCGGCCACCGAGGCCGGCTATGCACAGCTATATTGTGATGTTTCTACATCGAAAGTGAGACCGTTTGTGACAGCTCCCTCCGACAGCAAGCAAACGCGTAACTGTGTGACTTATCACACCCTGGAGTACGTGTACCTTGAACCTAGTTTAACGATCGTTTGTGTAGCCAAACATGGACAAAGATGTTAAAGAGTATGTGTGCCAATGCGGGGCAAGTCAAAGGAACAAAATTAGTCTGCGCCTCTTGGCACATTCGTGCCACCGAAATTCTTCCAAACGTGGTTTGATGACAATTTTAATTAAGAACCAGCTGGTTTCTAAGAACATGAAAGTGATTTATTATGTGCACATTGTTGGAGTGTTTTACATAATGCAAAAGAATACTGATAATAGCTCGACAACTTATGATGTAGAAATTATATATTTTTGACGACATTACAGCGTTTATTTTTAATGAAATAAATCGCAATTTGCGATCACTTATGGCACCACTGTATTAGGTTGAGATGTAATACCAATGTGCGGCAAATGAAAATTTGTGCCCGACCGGGATTCGAACCCAAGATCTCGTGCTTACTAGGCAGACGCGCTGACCACTCCGCCACCAGGACACAGTGACCAGCCCGACTGCAGAGGACTCTTCCCTGCACGTCTCCCGCCACACACAAATCTCCATTCACCACGCTGTCTCTTTCCTATTACCACAGCCTCTTAATTCTGTAATGATCGCAACCACAATACTGTATTCCCGCATCAGGGAGAACAGACCGTGAGGTATCGTGACACAATTAATTGTCGTCAAGAGCCCAGCCTCGGCTTGTATACAATTATATATATTTTGACGACGTTACAGCGTTCATTTTTAATGAAATAAATCGCAATTTGTGATCACTTATGGCTTCACTGTACTAGGTCTAGACGCGTCTGCCTAGTAAGCAGGAGATCGCGGGTTCGAATCCTGGCTGGGCACAAATTTTCATTCGCCCCACATTGGTATTACATCTAAACCTAGTACAGTGAAGCCATATGTGACTATCGCAAATTGCGATTTACTTCATTATGATTTAGAAGTTCTGTTAAAATTCTCCAATTAATTTTCTATCTGGATACTTTGATATGTCACAGAACATCTAAACTTTTGTCCTTCAGAGACATTCATACCATGAGACAAATCCATCCTTTCTTTACAGGCAAGCATGCTTCTTCAGAGCCAGAGAAGAGCTCCAGTTTTCAGTTCTTCCTTACTACTCAAGCAGTCGCTAGAACAGGTAAACATTAATGTAACAGCCGAGATTAGTTGCAATTTCTGCAAGGAATGACTTTCCTGGACTGAAAAGTGGATTAATAACCTCATGTCTACTTGCATCAACCACAATGTAACTAGGCAGTCACAGAGCAGCCAAACATAGTCTTTGAAGTTTCCAAGATTCAGTAATACCATCAGCAGCTGGTGTGATCATTAAGCAGTATTAACAGTGCCTGCAGCTTACTGCTAAAAGCTGTGGCTGCTGTGAGCCACAACACCTTCCACACCATTACAATGTGTCTTTTTCATTATCTATGGAACAAATGTTAATGTAATCTACGTCAAAGAGTCTTTCTTACATTTCTGTAGATAGGCTTGGAATAAAGCACAGACAATAATAATAATATTATTAATAATAATCCTCAAATTCAATGACTGATAGCTAACATCATAAAACAATAATTAATAATTATCTGCATTCTCCTGTCTTGCACATTTTGAAATGTAAAAATTTTATTCGCCCACCAGCCACCGCCTATATTTTCAGTATATCTCCATTAGCTATATGGTCAACATTATGAGTAAGCTACAGTTGTTTTTTTTTTTTTTATTTTCATAAACATCACTAATTTTTTTCATTGTACCTCTGTCAATGGCACCATCCCCAAAAGGTAGACACACAAATTAACAGATTATTAAAAGGTAAAGCAGTCAACAATCCGCAGATTGGTTTGAACACCACAGTGCTTTGCTAGGCATGGTCCTGTTTGGAGGTGATATGCCATTGCCTTCCTCTGATCTTCGAACTGACTTACGCAGCCAGTTATAGGGGGACCTACAGTTTAATGTGGGTTCCGAACCACGGTGCTACTCGGTATTTTTTACATGAGCAATACTGCCAGAGGTGAAAGAAGAGGAAAGTGACAGATAAAAATCCCAGGACCTGGCGGGGATCGAACCCGGGACCTTCGGATTTGTAGCCTGGCACTCTACCACTGTGCAACCGAGGCGCACTTCCTAGCAGGAAAAATATATATATAAAAAATAGATGAAGATTACTTACCAGGCGAAGGAGCACAGGTAGTGATAGTAGCACAAATAAATTAATAAATTTACACACACACACACACACACACACACACACACACACACACACACACGCTAGCTTTCGCAGCCCAGCTGCTTCTTGAGGAAGAAGGGAAGGAGAGAGAAAAGGAAATGATGAGGGTTTTAAGGGAGTGGGTAAGGAGTCATTCCAATCCCGGGACAGGAAAGACTTACCTTGGGGGGGGGGGGGAAAAGGAGGGTAAACAAATACACATACACCTGCACATATACACAAATGCAAGCACACCTAGGCAGATATACTGTAGAAAGCAAAGAAGTTGGACAGAGATACCACTTGAGGCAGAGGCCTCTGTCCAGAGAATCGAGGCAAAGATGTTCAAGATGGTGGGTGGGAATTTAAAAATTTCCTTTTCCCTCTCCTTCCCTTATGCCTGAAGAAGCAGCTGGGCTGCGAAAGCTAGCGTTTGTGTTTGTGTGTGTGTGTGTGTGTGTGTGTGTGTGTGTGTGTGTGTGTGTGTGTGTGTGTGTGTGTGTGTGAATTTATTAATTTATTTGTGCTACTATCACTACCTGCGCTCCTTCGCCTGGTAAATTAACAGATTAACAATACATCACTGATTTCAAATTGAGAACATTTCTAGGAAGACCTCATAACACACAGGTAATACACAGTTTCATAAATAGACGATTTATTGTTATCAGAAGTAGAGCAAGATACACAAAATGCTGACAGTAATATCTAGAAAAATTAATCCTTAAGTCAAACTGTCATCCAGTCTACAAATACTGAAAGGCATATTTTAGTTTAGAGAAGGAGATGAGGTCTTGAAGGAAGTTCAGAAGCGTTTCTTCATTGTGAGTCCTGATCACAAAGATGTCATCTATGAAGCTATACCAAGCCAGGGGATGCAACTGCTGTGTCTTAAGGAATGCCTCTTCCAAGAGGCCTATGAAGTGGTTGGCATAGGAAGGGACCATCCTGCTTTCCATAGCTGTCCTCTTGATTTGTTTGTAGGTTTGGCCCTCATAGGTGAAGTACGTGTGGGTGAGGATAATATCAGCAAGTACGACCAGGAGTGAAGTTTTTGGGAGGCTTTTAGGTGGACACTGGGAAAGGTAGTGTTCTAGTGTTGATAGACCATGGGCATGAGGGATGATAGTTTAGAGGGATGTGGCATCTATGGTGACAAGGACGCTTTCAGGCGGGAGGGACATAGGGAGGGATTTGTGGCATACCAGAAAGTCATTTGTACCCTTGATGTTGGATGCAAGCCTGCAGGTAATATGTAAGATGTGAGATACATTGGGGCTTTGAAGCCTGCTACAATGGGAAGGCCAGGATGGTTCTCTTTATGGATTTTAGGGAGAAGGTAGAAGGTCGGGGCATGTAATTCAGGTAAAGAGAGATGTTCTATGGAGGCAGTGGTGACACCTTGTGAGGGCCCTAGGATTTTTTGGATTTTCTGAAGTACAGCATGGTTTGAGGGAATGAGGTCACGAGGAACAGGATTCTAGGTAGAGGTGTCAGTGAGTTGATGCATTCCTTCTGTCACATACTCACTTTGATCAAGTACCACAGTTGTGGAGCCCTTGTCCACTGGGAGAATTACAATGGAGCAGTCTGCTGTCAGCTCTTAGATGGCACGGGATTCAGGTGAGCTGATATTGGGAGTAGTGGATATGTTGTACAGTAAGGATTGGGCTACAATTCTGAACGAGAGGAATTCCTGGAAAGCCTGAAAAACTGATGCACCTCCCAAACAGATCCTCCTGCTCTTCCCCAAAACCACCCATTGCAAGCATAGCAGGAATTCCTCACATCCAGCACTGCCTCCCAAAAATGTTCAAATGTTTGTAAATCTATCAGACCAAACTGCGTGGTCATAAGTCCATAGCTTACAAACTACTTAAGCCTAGGTAAAGTAACCTAAGGACAACACACACACACACACCCATGTCCCAGGGAAGACTCGAACCTCCGACGGCGAGTAACCGCACGCTCCGCAGCGAGGCACCTTAGACCGCTTGGCCACTCCACTGCGGCCACTGCCTTCCAATCCTCCCTCACAACCCATGGTATATCAGCCCTTGAACACTACATTTTCCAATGTCTTCCTGAAAGCTTCCCAAAAACTTCATTTCTGGTAACACTTGCTAATTTCATACCCACCCACAATTGCCTCTCCTCTGAGGGCCAGAACTATAAACAAATCAGGGGAACAGATATGGAAACCAGGATGGCCTGCATGGAAGAGGCATTCCTCAAGACACATCAGTTGCACACCTGGCTTGGTATAGATTCAAAGATAATATCTTTGTTGTCTGGTGAAGAAATGCTTCTGAACTTCCTACAAAAGCTCAACTTATTCTCTAACCTAAAATTCAGCTACTACTTCTCTAGAACTCAAGCCACCTTCCTTGATGTTGACTTCCACCTTGTTGAGTCCCAGTAGTTTGGTCCCTTGAACCCCAAACCAATCAATCACACCACAAACAACAGTATCTCCATTTGATAGTTGCCATCCCTTCCATATAAAATGATCCATTCTGTACAGCCAATGCATTTGTGGGAAACTTATCTGCTGCAGTGATGAAGCCTTCACCTCCAAAAAACAAAAACCCGTCCAATGTTTTCCTCTCCCACAACTACCTTACAGACCTTGTCCGCAAGCAGATCTTCCGAGCAGTCCATTTCTCCTCTTCCGGCAATGATGTTCCTAACCCCAGACAACCCAAAAGTATTCCCTTAGTCGCCCAGTACCATTCTGGCCTGAAATGCGTCAACAAATTCCTCCATCAGAGATGTTACTTTCTCAAGTCATTACCTGAAATGAGATCAGAACTCCAAAGTATTCTTGCTGTCACACCACCCAGAGCAGCTTTCCGCCGTCCTCCCAACCTCCTCGTCAAACCTTGCGACGACCCAAAACACCCTGCCTCCCTAATGGTTTCTACCTCTGTAACAGTTTACACTGCAGAATCTGTCGCACGCATCGTCCCACAACCACATACTCCAGCTCCACCACAGGGAAAACGTACCCCATTCGTGGCGTGGCCACTTGCGAAAGAAGGGTCCACTGCACAGTTTTTATGTTGGTATGGCCACCAACAAATGGGCTACACGCATGAACGGTCACAGACTGACTGTTGACCTGGGCGGCATCCAATATACTGTAGCAGAGTACGCCCTCCAACTTGGCACTATTACGCCACATGTGCCATCTGGATGCTACCACCTAACACCAGTCCCTCAGAGCTATGGAGATGGGAACTTGCCCTCCAACATATCCCTCTCCTCCCGCCACCCTCCTGGCCTAAATCTACGCTAACCCCTCCCACTCGTCAGTCCTCACCCACTTCCCTGCCTTTCACTCGTATATATTTCTGTCTTCTTGTTTGCACATTTGTGTGTGTGTGTGTGTGTGTGTGTGTGTGTGTGTGTGTGTGTGTGTGTGTGTGTGTGTGCATGCGCACTTGATCTATCCTCTTTGGTTTGCTATTGGCTTGGCTCAGTACTGTACCTCTGACTTCCACAAATCATCCATCAGAACCTTGTGGCCTAGGTCATGAATAACCTATCCCTTCTGTCACCTTTAGCTTCCATCCTCTCGTAACTGATGAAAGAAAGTATTTCCCAAACTTTGTGTCCTTTTTTTTTGTCCCAATTTTCATGTGTTTGTGTAACTATCGATGGTACAGAACCGAGGTAAGTACTGGCCAACCATTCCATCTCCTTTCAAGAATATTTTAGCATCTCAGTGAAGAATTTCCACCAGTAATCTAATACTGAACTAACGATATGTTTCAACTAATTGTTATGATTAAAATACTGTATATCTGCTGTTGATAAAAGCAAACAGCTTTTGCTATTACTACAATTCCAAATGTTGTGGTTTCGATCCCCGCCGGGTCCTAGGATTTTTATCTGTCACTTTCCACTTCTTTCACCTCTGGCAGTACTGCTCATGTGAAAAATACCGAGTAGCACCATGGTTCGGAACCCACGTTAAACTGTAGGTCCCCCTATTACTGGCTAGGTAAGTCAGTTCCAAGGTCGGAGGAAGACAATGGCATACCACCTCCAAACAGGACCGTGCCTAGTAAAGCACTGTGATGTTCAAAACAATCTTCAGATTGTTGACTGCTTTACCTTTTTATATATGATTGTATGTAATTTTTATATATTATGTATAAATATTCTAAATGCCCTTGCATGATAAAATACATTTCAAGCTGATAAATAAAATAAAAAATTAAAAAAAGGTGACAAGTATTTTTGATATTGGCACCTTCTGTTTACTATGCCACTCTTCTAAACATTGTGCCTCAAGTGTCCGAGGTAACATTGTCTCTCTGAGCACCTCCATATAAATTTTGAAAGGTGATTTTTGTGGTCTTAAATCTTCATCTTATAATGTGTGAAGTTATAATTTCAAGTTGCAAAAGACAAATACATATATGTGCATTCAGAAAACAGATGTGACTAGAATAATATTTGAAATGTTTGTGTAGCTTATGGGACTTAACTACAGGGTTATCAGTCCCTAAACTTACAAACTACTTACAAACTAGCTACTACTAATGACGACACAAATATCCATGCCCGAGGGGGGATTCGAACCCCTGACTGTAGTGGCATTGCGGACCGTGACTGGCGCGCTGCAGTTGCCTCAGCCACCGTGGCTGGCAATACTATTTCCTAGTTAAGCATGAACAGTAGTTATTGGGGGCAACATAAGAATATTCTCAAACATTTTATAACTATTATGCCCCATTTATTGGTATGCCGTTGCTGTCGCTGCAATTTGGTCACACTATCCATAATTTATGCGAACTTTAGCACACAAGAAACAGATAAATTCAGAGAGAGCAATAGATTTCTTGTATTTCCTGAATCAATGCCATGCTTCTGCTGTCACTCATTAGTACAGGGTCAGGTTGTCTGATTTATTGTCGTGTTGTCCGCACTGCCCCGTTTCTTTTTTGCCTGTTGGCTGTCATAACTGTTGTTACAGATAATGTTAATTACGGCTTACCCACTATATTCTCATTCTGTTGTTAGACATGGTACTTCAAAATTTAAATTGCCATCAGGATACACTGATTTAGTTTTACAGCAACATCCTTTGACTTACCATAGCAAATGCCAGCATCATTCCTTTAAAAGGGCATAGATGACTTCTTCCCCCATCCCAGTTCAAGATTCTGCTTTGGATCTTATGTTTTTATATGTTTCTTGTAACATGAATATGACTACTGAAGACAAGTGTCACACAAAGGATAATTTGTCATCACACTTCCCAATTACTGGATACACTATCACTGACCATGGCAGTAAATCACAGGAATGTCCTTTATCAACTTCAGTTAGTCTGCCTGAATGTTGTGAATAATTCAACTGTAAACAATCACACTTGAAATTTCATTCTCAACAGCATTCGTTCCATTCAGGGCAAAGGTGCTGTCACCCTGTTATTAAACCCAAACATAACACAATGTCATAAATGTTAAGACATTCTCCTGTTTTGTAACCCATAAATGACACTCCTAATAACTTTAAAAAGGAGAAGTACTGAAACTGTCATGGCAAGAGCTATAATAATATTAATAATTAAAAAAAACCTTGTTTAATATAATACCATAATCAAATAAAGTAATATCAACATGCAATACAAAATCACCATGGAGTATGCTGAAAGATAAATTTAGGTAAGATATCCGCATGGTGTAAAAATTGGTAACTGACCCTAAACAATGAAAAGTGTGACATCATCCATATGAATGCTAAAGGAAACCCGTTAAACTTCATTACTACAATAAATTGGTCAAATCTAAAGGCCATAAATTCAACTAAACATGTTCCTGGTAATTTCAATGACGAGCAAATTGGAAAGAACACGCAGAAAATATAGTAGGGAAAGTGAACCAAAGGCAACATTTCATTAGCAGACCACTTAGAAGATGCAACAGTTCTGCTAAAGAAACTGCCGACATCATATTTGTCCCATTTTGGAGTATTGTTGCCCATTGTGGGATCCCCACCATGGGAGACTGACAAATGACATAGATAAAGTTCAGAGAAGGGCAGCTCGTTTTGTGTTATCGTGATATAGGAGTGAGTGTGTCACGGAAATGACGTACGAGTAGGGGTGGAAATCATTAAAATAAAGGAGTTATTTGTTGCAGTGAGATCTATTTGCTAAATTCCTTTCACCAACTTTCCCTGCAGAATGCAAACATATACTGTTAGCACCGACATACATAGGCAATCATGACCATCATAATAAAATAAGAGAAATCAGACCGAAAACAGAGAGATTTAAATGTTCCTTTTTGCTGCGAGCTATTGTAAAATGGAACTATAGAGAAATATCACAAAACTGGTTCAGTGAACCCCCTGCCATGCACTTCTATGTGACTTGCAGAGTATTTATGTAGACGTAGATGTTGCTGGCAGATTATTAAATTGACTCTGTATATAATGAAATAGCAGGCCTTAACTGCATATCAGCTTAGCTGTAGTTCAAATATTTTTCCTCAAGTAACAATAATCACAAAATTTATGTCTTATGCCATAGAAATTATGGAGCTACATAAGTAATTTATGATACAATCATAGTACTATTATTGCATTGTCTCGATTGCGTTACTTTTCAGTGCAATTATTGATTTAATTCACCAGTAATCCTTACAGTTATGTGAAACCACAGTGAATAACTGCGGCATAAATATAATGTGCTTCACTTCCGAAATCACCAGTAATAGCAGAAACTTTTCGTTTTTATCAACAGCAGATATACAGTATTTTAATCATAACAATTAGTTCAAACTTGTCATGATCTTGCGTTGAGATTTATTTGTGAAATTTCTGTTCAGAAACTTTCCATTTCGAATGCTAACATATTTTGTTAGCACCCAGCTACATAGGAAGACATGATCATCAAAATAAAATAAAAGAAATCAGATCAAAAATGGGAAGATTCAGGTGAATGGAATCGTAAACAAATATAAAAGTGGTTCAATGACCCTCCGCCATACACTTAAATGTGCTTAGCGGAGTATTTATGTAGTACTGTATCGTACACAAATTGCTACTTTGAGTGCAGATATTTGCACTGGAGATCATAGGCTCTGCAACCGCTCAGGTGGACGCTAGCGAGTATTAAGCAGACGCTGTCCAATGGCTCTGAAATTGGTCTTACTATGACAGATCACACGAGGTCCTTCACAGAACTGTTTCTGCAAGATTTTGCTATTACTGGCTGGTTAGAATAAGGACGAAACTGTCTATGACCTCTTGTCAGACTAATGCTCTTGGCAGACACATGGAATATGGCTTATGAAAAGATAGGAAGAAAAGGAAGGTTTGCTATGCCTGTGGATTCGTAATGCATGACATTGACTACTAGGCCACAAATAGGTGACTCACAACAGCTCAAATAGAAGTCACAACTTGTAGTACCATATGTCGCAAGTCAATATTTATCATATAGAGCGATGTGTACTTCATTATGAGAAAACCCTGCTAATACGTGTGAAATTTGGTGATTGGTTGGACTGAGGTTAGATTCAATGGTTAAAGAGTGTGTTCTATTCCTGCAGAGGTAACAGTTTTTAATGTCCACAAACATACACTCCTCATCTCCAGGAATGCCAATTACAGAATGCAGGTTTGTGCCACGGTTTCATATCAGCGTTAATTTAAGGTGCTGAATTAGTTTTGTTCAGCAGACGTGGCAGTTGGTGCTTGCAGAAACAGCTTCCCTACTAAGTTTCCTCACATTATTGATGTTGTTTTCATTGTTCACCAACTGTCATGTTAAGTCATGGGACCTTCATTTCATAATTTCAGTGGCCTTGAAATTTGTAAATATTGGCATTAGACTTGGATTTGAGGTCCAATTCCAAATTTTCTCTGGATTTGAAAATCTCGGAGATAATGCTCTCCCATCATGTCAATATTTCAAGATGACAAACCCCTCCACATTCTGCTAACAGCATGATCTGAACCACTAGTGAACAAGAATGTCATATTTGACTCATTGCTTGATGTTAACAATGATGATACGCATGGAGTCTGAGTAACATCTAGCCCAACATGAGCACATGATAAATATGTCCTGGCTCTTTTAGCAATAATACAATAGCCAAAGGTGCATGTTCAAATCCCTGTCAGGTAAAAATCATTTGTATGGTAATTGCGTGTTCCAGTACCACACAGGCTGAATATATTTGATATCAGGCATCTGATGGTGATTAATTAATAATCTATAAAAGTACTCTTATCTAATCCATGTCCATTAATAAAATTTGAAGGCATTGTACGCTTTTGAGTTGCACTATATTACATACCTTCAGTTGTTACCACTCGGGTGCAATGTACGGTTCAGGGGATACCCAGTGCAATTTTAAAATTATTGTCGTTTATTTCTGGATTTTGACATTTGGACTTGTAAACTGATGCTAATGGGAACATCAATATTTTACATATCTGTACTCCTTGTCATGTCTCAATCACACACACATTTTTATTGGTTAACAGTGGGTTCATATTCAGATCAGACATGTCATTGTAATGAAATTTGGGTTAAGAACTGTCACATATATAATAACATTTTCTAATTTTTTTGTATGATGGTATTAGTTTATATCTGCACTGACTGCCTTACATAGGCAGTGTTCTGTAGTAGTTTCATGCGGTACCCAATGTGTATAGTCGAATGACTGTACTTCACATGGTTTAGGTGTGTAGAAGACTTGCAGGACAGATACATCATGTTGGCTGCATTCAGCAGTGGACAATTACTGTTTGCTGTCAAAAGTACATACAGACATTACTGGATAACTGATAAACACCACAGACACAAAACAAACAGTGCTGCAAGTTGGAACAGCTGGAAAAACTGACTGTGTCAAAGGACGTGCTGGGTGGGACCAACCACATACTAAAATTCACTGAAGAGCTCGTCACTCACCTGTTTACGGAAGATATTGAGACATAAACTGATGACAATAGCTTCCACAAGAAAGAGAAAAGCTTGAAGGTGAATGGACACTGGATTCCCATGTGGCAGTGAACAACCATTCCTTATAGCAAAGGGACAACCACACCAGTAATGATGATAGAAAGGCCCTCACGTTAGTGCACCAGGGACATATGATCTGTAGCAGCAAGCCTAAGTCCAGTCCACTATCAGCAAAGGAGTGTCAATCTTGTGCTGGCAAAACATCAGAAAAATTGTCAAATAAAGATCAGCCAATTCCAAACAACTTGATTTAGATTACATTATTTTTTGATGACACAGAGGAGGAACCAATATGAATTGTATATACTGGAATACTAAATGAATCTGGCTGTCACAGAAGTCAAGAACTTTGATTATGGATTCAACCTCTAAACCAGTACAACAAGAAAACTGTGTCAGGGACACAAGGAAAGCAGGTAATTAATTGTAAAAAGGCAAACAGAAACACACTTTTTTGCATATTAGCTGCCAACCAAAAGCCAATTCAGAAACAACAAAGAGGTAAAATGCCTTTTCACAATTTCCCATCCCTCATCCTGCTGATAGCAAGACAAAGCTGAAGTACACAATATATGAAGCCCCAATAGAACCCCTAAAATTTGTATAACCAATACACCACCAATTTTACCGAAACCTAAGACTAGTGAATCATTTATACCATGGTATTCACAATTCTGTTGATGTCATTGCTTACTTGACCTAAAACACAGATGATCATGATAACACAGGGTATCACTAATCCTGTGGCATGGGATTAATTAATCACTTTCAAGAAATGTTGTTCTGCTGAGTAAGAGGTAAAATGATTTGTATGGGATTTTCTTCAAGCATTTTGGTTCAATTAGTCTTCGATAGTTCCATCAATTGTCTGCCATCATAATGCGATTCCAATGGCCTTGATATCTATCCTCTATAATCTTGATGTCCTCTTGGAACTATTCTCCTTGTTCTTCATTGTAATCACCCAAGTTGTCAGGAAATTTATCTAAATGACTGTGCACAAAAACAACTTGACACTCGCATAGCTCCTATGTTTTGGAAATGCTGGAGCATTTTGTCTCCTATTTCAGATTCTTCTTCAGCTTCGAGTTTCCCCAAAATATTTTTGAGAACTGATACAACTGTGCCTCCAATTCAACTTCAGTCATGTTGTTCAAGAAATCATCAGTTTATAAAAGAAAGGATTTGTGATTCATCAAAAATTACTGCTTGTAACTTTTCTTCGGAGAGAACAAGAAAGGATTTACAAATTTATTTTAATCAATCGCAATTCCTATTTAAAGCTTTAACAAATTGTTTTATAATCCAATTCTAATACATAGTGGTGGAAGAAAGATTTTTCCCAACTGACCAACAGTTCATGAACAATATTATCTTTTCTTATGGTCAGGTTAATTTTTGGTGGCTGGTCTTTCCTGCTCCAATGTTCATTGTTTGCACGATTGTCTCAGAGACAAAGAACACGGGTATTTTTAATAGAACAATTTAACATGAGAACCACAGAGTATCCTTTTACCTTGGATGCCCTTCTGTATATTGGGCTTATCATTAATGATCTTGTTGTTCATAATTTAAAACGTGGCCTGCCTAGAGGCAGCAACAATAATAGCAACTTATTGCAGTACAAATTAGCAGCCCACAATCTGTGTAGTAACATTTAAAACTAACAGGTTTTGACACCTACTTGGAATAACTTCATTAGAAGTATTGGGAAAAAAAAAAGCTACTCACATCGGACATATTGATGTGGAGCACAAAGTGCTCATTTAACATAAAACTAACATCAGATGGTCAACAGCAGCCCCTAGCTGCTAACCATGTAAGCTAACTAGCATTTGCCACATGTATAATGTTTCATTATTAACCACCTCATGTTAATTTTAAGTGACATGAGCACTTTGTGAGGCGTAGGTTAACATGTCTCATGTGAGTAATACTTTTTATCAACATTCTGATGAAGACATCACTAATAGACATTGAAACCCAGTAAAGTGTTTAAAATTTTACTGTGCAAATTGGAGGCAGCTATAATTTGTACCGCAGTAAATGTGAATGCATTGCTATTAATTCCGTAATGGGTGTGATGATTTTGAGTCATTTTTCACAGCCAGAGCAATGAGGCGAGGGCCCATGTGCTGTACGAACAATAAGATATTTTTATCTTTTATACTGATATTCCCTCAGAGCTATTGAAGTCTATGGGAGAACCAGCCATGACAAAATTGTTTCACCTGATGTATAAGATGTATGAGACAGGTGAAGTACCCTCAGACTTTAAGAAAAATGTTATAATCCCCATTCCAAAGAAAGCAGGTACAGACAGGTGTGAAAACTACAGAACCATCAGTTTAATAAGTCATGGTTGCAAAATATTAACACTAATTATATACAGAAGGATGGAAAAGCTGATAGAAGCCGACCTCAGGGATGATCAGTTTGGGTTCAGGAGAAATGTAGGAACTCGAGAGGCAATACTCACTTTACAGCTTATCCTAGAAGACAGATTAAGAAAAGGCAAACCTACATTTCTAGCTTTTGTAGATTTGGAGAAGGCTTTTGACAATGTTGATTGGAATAAACTCTTTCAAGTTCTGAAGCAAGCAGTAGTAAAATATAGGGACCGTAAGGTTATTTACAACTTGTACAAAAACCAGACAGCGGTTGTCAGAGTTGAAGGGCATGAAAGGGATGCAGTGGTTGGAAAGGGAGTAAGACAAGGTTGTAGCCTTTCCCCAATGTTGTTCAATTTTACATTGAGCAAGCTATAAAGGAAAGCAAGGTGAAATTTGGAGAAGGAATTAAATTTCAGGGTGAAGAATTAAAAACATTCTGTTTTGCCGACGACATAATAATTCTGTCAGATACAGCAAAGGACCTGGAAGAGCAATTGAACGGAATGGACAGTGTGCTGAAAGGAGCATATAAGATGAACATTAACAAGAGTAAAACTAGGGTAATGGAGTGCAGTGTAAGAAAATCAGGTGATGCTGAAGGAATTAGATTAGGTAACGAAACAATAAAGGAGGTAGACGAGTTTTGTTACTTGGGCAGTAAAATAACAAATGATGGTCGCATTACAGAGGATATAAAATGCAGAATGGCAATGGATAGAAAGGCATTCTTGAAAAAGAGAAATCTGTTAACAGCAAATATTGATTTAAGCGTAAGGAAGTCCTTTCTGAAGGCATTTGTATGGAGTGTTGCCTTGTATGGGAGTGAAACATGGACGATAAACAGTGTGGACAGAAAGAGAATAGAGGCTTTTGAAATGTGGTGCTACAGAAGAATGCTGAAGATTAGGTGGGTGTAGCGCGTAACTAATGAGGAGGTACTGAACAGAATTGGGGAGAAAAGAAATTTCTGGCATACCTTGACTAAAAGAAGGGATAGATTGGTAGGACACATTCTTATACATCAAGGAATTGTGAATTTAGCGTTGGAGGGAAGTGTGTGGGGTAAAAACCGCAGAGGAAGACCAAGAGATGGATACAGTAAGCAGATTCAGACAGATGTAGGTTGCTGTTCTTATGTGGAGATGAAGAGGCTTGCTCAGGATAGGGTATTGTGGAGGGCTGCATCAAACCAGCCTCCGGACTGAAGACCACAACAACAACATACTGACAGTGGAGCCACGAGCCTCTCTCTTTGATACTAGCTACAGCACACGTCGGGGACCGGTCTCGAAGAGATGCGAGATTACCGCATTTCCTCCACCTATGTAGACCCCTGTATTCCTTTACCTAAATAAATCTTTTCAATGTCAACTGTGACTTTGATTTATCATCTTGACATTCAATGCCTATCGTATAGCCCACAATCATAGCTCGGCCATTCTATAAATCTGTTGTCCAGAAGTACAATATAACCAGCAACTTTTAGGCCATGCACGGCTACTAAAAAATACCCAAAAAACACATCCGTACACGTGCCTTATTACCTTACGGCGTTCATGGGTGCCGGACATCTGTTCACTATGCTGCCGGTGTCCTCCGATTTCGCTACGTCGGGCGTACTGGCGTGCACTCTGTAACAAAGTGGTTCTCATTTCTGTGTGACTGTATTCTGTACGGCGTGTCGACGCGCTTTTGCCATTCGAATTGGCCAGGTATAAGACAATGCACGAGGCACAGTGGGTGTGACTATGTCACTGCCCAGACAGCTGGCCGTCTGCCTGCTCAGCATTCGTCGGGTCAAGGGTTCGGCTCCCGCTCCTGTCCCGCGTCACTCGACAACTGTATTTCGACGCGCGGTCATCACGACACACGTCTCGAAGACATTGACAGTGTGTGTTAAACTTGTTATTTTATGCCACCCAGATGCTTTCAGCATCAGAATAATAATTAATTGGTTGTGAGATGAGGCCTGAAGTAATCGAGTTTAACAAACGATCGCCGTGTTTTCTTAGTAGTATGAATTTTGCATTGTATAATTCAAGTGTGGCACTATGCTGTGTGCTTCGTTACTTCATTCTTGTGTGATGGCTGAGAAAATCTTCAGAATGTAGGTTCATGTTAAGAATGGTTAGAACTAGAACTCGGAGAAGATACACATAGCCAAGAAACTTTCATTGTAGCGGGTATTATTAATAATAAATTACAGTAAATGAGATAAATAAGGGACAATAGATCAGTACAGCAGAAAGTGTTGCATTAATATCAGAAAATAAACAACTAAAAGGAAGTCTGAATCAGGCAGTTGGAGCTGCAGTAGAGTATAGTAAGGATGAGAAAACACAAACTAATCGTCCAGCAGTACGTGTATCCAATTCACGAGGTCTTGTCATTTCTGACCTAACAATGCCTAATACCAGGCAACAGACTGTCCAAGGCAAAAGTAATAGTAGTCCATCAGATCCTTTTACTGCCAAGAGCAGGTAGCTCGATTAATTCATCACATCTAGAACCCGAGCTCCATCAATTAAGAGCATCCCCTGTAAAACTTGATACAGAAATGCAAGAAAAAGGGACTCAAATGTGCAGATAGAAACAGACCTTCCACCCCCTGTCAATGTACCACAAGCATTTTTGTGACGTTTGAGTAGGGTCGGCATCTAACACTATTATCGCTTTCTTGAGGTTATATGGGTATTATGGTGATGCCAAACCAAATAATATCCAACTTTAACAGATAACGTTCTATATTAATCAGAAAAATGTATCATAAAAACAATGTAATTCGTTTTTCTCACATCAACAAAGCTACTGGTCTTGTTTGTCTGAGTACGTACCAGCTGCACTGGCAAAGAATCTGGCAGAAAGAGGAACTACACCACCACATGGTTATAATGTGCTGTTCCCCTATCAATGTGCAGAGAAACATACACAAGCAAACCATCAGTCTCACCGTTTGTAAAACGTCACACAAAAAATTAGTTAGATAAATATTTGCATCCCACAACAAGAATAAATTCTCAAAACGCATCATGCCGACCATGAAAAACTACCAGTTGCGTAAACAAAGCCAAACTGACAATCAGTGCGTCGTAAGTCAACTAGACGCGTACTGCCAACAACAAAACACAAAATGTACATTTGAATAAATGCAAAGTGTCAAGAAACTTGACTGTGTAAAATTTATGAAGACTATACTTTAAGGCAAAAGCCATAACAGTGTCAATTTATGTCAATTACGTCAGTTTTTCTTCACGAACATGCTTTCAAAAAGCGTAATATGCGGGGAAAAGTGTAAATATGTAAATGCAAAAATGGGAGAGAATTAACATTGTGAGCATAGGAAATTTGATGGGACCAACTAATAATGGTGCAAATGGTAGGAAAACGTAAAATTCGGGAACGTAAAAACAGAGTTCTACTGTAGTAGTTTTATTATTATACCTTTTATACCTGCATTAACAGGATAACCTGAAGAGAATGTGAAAGCATTCCTTGAAGTAATTATAGATGTAGGTCCTTTCTGCATGTGGCCAGATGAATTTTTACTCATCACTCATTTGAAGCCGTAGGACTGCTGTCATATGTTGAGTCAGTAGATTCACTTAGAAATGCTTCTTTTGAGACACTTGCACACAGATTGATAGAGCATTTTGCAGAAAAAAAATTGTTAGTTTTTGTAGGAATAAGTTATCCACATTGCAGAAAAAACCTGCTGAGGACTTCAAATCATTTGCCGACAGAATCCCACGCTGTCTCTTGCCGAACAAATGTACTAACGGAATGCCAAGAACACAATACTTTACTGCGTGAAGCCGAAGCTCGTGAAACTGATGTATTTGTATATGGGTTTGATCCTAGAATAGGAAACGAAATAAATTTCACGTCTCCAGATACATAAGAAGCAGAACAGCTTGCTCTATTAAAGAAAGAAGTGAACCAGTATGCAACTGCTGCAACCCACGCACACGATGTGCGCCACGTTTGTGTGACAGGTGGTCGGTGTAGTCACTGTCAACGCTCTGGACACCCTGCACACGAATACTGAGCACCGCATTGCGCGCAGTGCCAAGAAATCGGTCATACACAACAGGCGTGCCCTGGGCTACAGCACCAGCAAAATACGAACTGCCTAGTAATAGAGGTGGTCGCCAAGTAAATAACAGGGGCAGAAATTTGGGAAACACATAGGGAGCTGGTGTAGCCACTGCCACGAGCTCTCACTGACAAAAGTTAATCTGGAGAAGCACCATGGATTAGAAAAGGTAAGCAATGTGACGTTGATCAGAGAATTAGATGGGAGAAAAGAAAAATACTTGATACCAAAGCACAGGTGAGTTTATTCACTCCACTTAACGACAGGCGTGCCTTGCAGCAGCCACACTGTCATCTGAGTGGGTTAGGATATGAAATAATATGCTTCATAGGCTTGTGGAAAACTAACTTAAAAATTGGTCAAGAATTATTTGCACTTACAATAGAGGTACTGTCATGGGAAAAATCCAGATTCTGACATGCCCCTGGTGAGTGATTTCCTGTGCTGTGTTTGTGGGGCATTTGACTTTGGTTCACATACTGTCCGAATAAGTGACCAATAATTCCTGTTGGGCCGTGGTAGTACTGTACAGACATCTGAGAAGGGCAGGAAATATGGAAGGGGTCAGTTTTAGCAAGTATACAAGTTTTGCCTGCAAATGAAACTGCAGAATGGGAAGATGAAGGGAAACGAAGGAACAGGAAGAATTTAAGATGTAGAAACGTATAGATTAGCTTAGATTAGTACTTTTTCCATAATTCATGAATACAACACTTCATAATGATGTGGAACGTGTAAGGTTAATGAAAGGTGTCTTTACAAATTAATACTTTGCACTAAATATTACATGACACAATATTTTTTAATTTTTTTTAAAAAAAATTTATTTTATTTTATTTATTTATTTATTTTTTCCCTTCCAGATTTACTAATTTATATCTAAAAATTCATCTATAGTGTAGAAGGAGTTGCCATTCAAAAATTCTTTTAATTTATTTTTAAGTGCTAGTTGGCTATCTATCAGGCCTTTGATGCTGTTTGGTAGGTGACTAAAGACTTGTGTGGTAGCATAATTCACCCCTTTATGTGCCAAAGCTAGATTTAACCTTGAATAGTGAAGATTATTCTTTCTCCTAGTGTTGTAGTTACGTACACTGCTATTACTTTTGAATTCAGTAAGATTGGTAATAACAAATTTCTTAAGTGAATATATTTATACTGTGAAGATCACTAGCTCTTTAAATAAGTGTATGTATGATGATCTTGGATGGGCTCCAACAATTATTCTGATTACACACTTTTGTGCAATGAATAGTTTTTACTCAGTGATGAATTACCCCAGAAAATAATTCCATACAAAAGCAGAGAATGAAAATAGTAAGCTAATTTACTGAGATGTATATCACCAAAATTTGCCATTACCCTAATAGCATAAGCAGCTGAACTCAAATCTTCAATGTAAGTTTTCTAGTTCAACCCCTCATCACCTAAAAATTTTGAATATTCTACCTTTGCTACAGATTTCTGATCAAAGTCTATATTTATAAATGGTGTCATTCCATTTACTGTATGGAACTGTATGTACTGTGTTTTATCAAAATTTAATGATAGTCCATTTGCTGAGAACCACTTAATGATTTACTGAAAGATGTCATTTACAATTTCTTCAGTTAGTTCTTATCTGTCAGGCATGATAACTATACTTGTATCATCAGCATCTGCATCTTCATGAATATAGAATGGCAAGTCATTAATACATATTAAGGACAGCAAAGAGCCCAAGACCGAACTTCGTAGCACCCTATTTTTGATTGTTCCCCCAGTTTGAGGAATCCTCTGTTTTTTGCATATTATGTGAATTACTTATGTTAACTTTCTGCACTCGTTCTGTTAGGTATGATTTAAACAATTTCTACATTGTTCTATTCATACCACAATACTTTAGTTTATCTAGAAGAATTCCATGATTTACACAATCAAAAGCCTTGGAGAGATCACAAAAAATCCCAACGGGTGATGTGCAATTATTCAGAGCATTTAATATTTCATTGGTGAAAGTATATATAGTATTTTCTGTTGAAAAGCCTTTCTTAAAATCAAACAGACATTTTGTTAGAACTTTATTTTTACCTATGTGTGAAAGTACTCTAAAATACATTACTTTTTCAAAAATTTTTGATAAGGCTGTCAGAAGTGAGATTGGACATCAGACGTATCCCCTTTTTTGTGCAGTGGTTTAACAATAGCATATTTTAATCTATCAGGAAAAATAATGTAAACATAAAAAATCCCTTAAAACAGAAATTACAAGAAAAGTTGATGCATTTGTCTGAGAAAGACAGGAAATTGTTGTATTTAGTACTTGAAGGATTTAGTACAGTGTTTGAAGAATGTAGAGACTTACCTGCTACAAATTTGACACAAATTGAGATTCCCACAAGAGTTGCTAGGCCTATCAGTCAAAAAGGATATAGAATTCCACATTATTTGCAACCTGTAGTTGAGCAGACCACTAACGAACAGCTGTAAGTGGGAATAATACAGCCCTCATGCAATCCCTGGTGTAGCCCCATTGTCATTCTCCCAAAACAGTCACAAGATGTGGACATGTATGCCTTAAACAAAGTAACAACTCCAGAAGCATACCCTCTCCCGAGAATAGATGAAACTTTGGACCATTTACGTAACTGCCAATATTTCACAACATTAGACATGCAGTCTGGTTATTATCAAATTCTTCTTGGACCAGCAGATCATGCAAAGACAGCATTTGTGGTGCCATCAGGACACAATGAGTATCTGAGAATGTCCTTTGGATTACGGGATGGACGAGCAACATTCCAAAGGTTTGCAGATTTATTACTGAGGGGACATTACAGCATTTTCCAGTTCCTTAGAGGAACATGCACAACAACTAAGAGCAGTACTGTCACATATACATAATGCAAATCTTAGCCTGAAATTAGAAAAATGAAATTTTCAGAACCACAAATTACTTATTTGGGTCACATAATTTCAGCTAATGGTGTTCAACCTGATTCAGAGCTAACTGATGCAGTAAAAGATTTCCCTTCCCCTCACAATGTGAAAGAATTACAATCAATCCTTGGTTAAGCCAATTATTATCGCCGTTTCCTGCCTGAATATGCCACTACTGCCAAACCCCTCATCAAATTGTTAAAGAAGGGAGTAAAATTTACATGGACCCCTGAGTGTGAAACAGAAATACTCAAATTAAAAGGAATTCTAACACAATCACCTATTTCGGATTATCCTGATTTTCAGAAACATTTCATTCTCTCCTGTGACCCCAGTGATTTTTCTATCGGATGTGTACTTAGCCATGTATATGGGGAATTTGAATGCCCAACTGGGTATGTGTATAGGTAATTAAATTGAGCTGAGGTCAGCTACAGCACAACAGAAAAGGAGCTGTTAGCTCTAGTGTACAGAGTGAACTATTCTAAGTGTTACTTATATGGGAGAAAATTTACTGTTGTGACTGATCGTACTGCCTTAATGTGGTTGTTGAGCCTCAAGGACCCCAGCAGTATACTGAATAGGTGGAACCTTAATTTAAGCAAGTATGATTATTCAGTAAGGCACAAACCAGGAAAGCCCTAGCAAAATACAGATACATTATGTTGCAAAGTTCGGTATGTGCAGACCAATGAGGTTCTGAAACTTCCTGGCAGATTAAAATTATGTGCCGGAACCGGGACTTGAACCTGGGACCTTTGCCTTTCGCGGGCAAGCGCACTACCTACTGTGCTATCCCGACACGACTCACGATGCCACCTCACAACTTTACTTCCGCCAGTACCTCGCCTCCTACTTTTCAAACTTCACACAAGCTCTCCTGCAAACCATGCAAGACTAGCACTCCTGGAAGTGTCGGGATAGCACAGTCGGTAGCGTGCTTGCCCCCGAAAGGCAAAGGTCCCAGGTTTGAGTCCTGTTTCCGGCACACAATTTTAATCTCCCAAAAGTTTCATATCAGCACACACTCTGCTGCAGAGTGAAAGTTTCATTCTGGAAACATCCCTTAGGCTGTGGCTAAGCCATGTCTCCACCATATCCTTTCTTCCAGGAGTGCTAGTCTTTCATGATTCGCAGGAGAGCTTCTGTAAAGTTTGGAAAGTAGGAGGCGGTACTGGCGGAAGTAAAGTTGTGAGGCGGCATCGTGAGTCGTGTCGGGATAGCACAGTCGGTAGTGCCCTTGACCGCGAAAGGCAAAGTTCCCAGGTTCGAGTCCCGGTTCCGGCACACAATTTTAATCTGCCAGGAAGTTTCATATCAGCGCACACTCCACTGCAGAGTGAAAGTTTCATTCTGCAATGAGGTTCAGATTGCTGAACTAGAAAAAGCACAGCAAGTCTATCGTAAGGCACCCCAAGGGAATTGCTCAATTGTTCCAAAATCTCATAGAGAAAGGATTTTACAGCAATCACACGATAGTATACAAACATGCTGCAGTGGCAAGAAGGCAACCAGCGCACAAATAGCTTCACGGTTCTGGTGGCCCACTCGTATAAAGGACGTTGAGAGTTACATACCGTGTGCACAAACAGCACAATATGTAAAGCCAAAAACATCCCCATCAAACTCGTCCCGAGGTCACAAAACCATTCAGTTTGGTTGCCCTAGACATTATTGCCCCATTTCCAATTCAATCTCAAAATCATAAATATGTTCTGTCAATTATAGACCATTTTTCACGTTGCCCGATTACGGTGCCTTTAGCAAATAGGACTGCAGAGACAGTTGCAAAAGCTTTTGTGACACATCTTGTTATGCCACGTGTTAACCCTGAAGCCATAATTACAGTCTGAGGAAGTAATTTTCTATAATCCCTTTCCACACAGGTTTTCAAATTATTAAAATAAAAAAATGGCAAACTACTACATTCCAAAAAGTAATGGTACGGTAAAGCCTGTTCATAAGTCTGTCCTCAAAATGCTCTCATACTATGTGAACCACAGCCACACAGCCTGGGACAGACTAGTGCCTTTCACAGTGTGTTCATACAATGCAACAGAACACGAATCAATTAGGTGCGCTCTGTTTAAAGTGATATACGGATGTAAAATGCGTTCACCATTCGAACTAGATAAGTCAGATTTCGATGTCATTGTTCTGACAGTTGTAATGATACTGCTGACCTCCTCGTCTCAATGTTACCGTACAATAATGTCTGCCTGATCCTCTCATCTCAATGTCATCCTACGATACCGTCTGCTTCAGATCTGGAATCGTGTCGTTCAGTAGTGATAGATGTTGCGTGTGAAGTTACAAACGAAATAGCAAGCCTAGAAATCAGTGTAGGACAGTGTCTCGGTGATACTGTGATTAAAACAAGTGGTAGATTTCATTAATTAAGAGATTTATATATTTTCTTTCCAGGCAGTTCTATAAACAATAGTTGCATCATTGTATGTTATTTTAAGACTTAAACAGACGAATTGTAAAATCTTTTGTAAAAAAAAAAAAAAAAAAAAAAAGAAAAAAGAAAAAAAAAGAAATGAAAATAAATAGCATTGTATATAGGTTAGGCTCATAAACAAGTTGTATTGACCAGATAATTGTGTTAATTAATGTAATAGTCGAAATTTGTATATTGTATTTCTTTATATATATTGACTGACATGAGATTTTGAAGCTATTTTCAGATTTGCGAAGATAATTGATAGTTCAGTATATGCTAGGAACATGTATGATGCACTTGTTAACTAATTAATTGACATTTAACATTTTGGTTTGTTGTCAAACAAAAAGTAGTGTGATTAAAACTTAAAAATATGTGTGCCATGTAAAATTTTTCTATATATAGTTTTCATTTTATATTGTAATTATTTTTGTGTACATTAAATGTTTTATTGTTGCGTTTGGTAATTGTAAATTACTATATTCAATTGTTATGAACAATATGTTATGTAATGCCATTATTGTCGATGTTATATATTTGCCTCACCGCTTTGCGGGGGGGGGGGGGGGGGTTGAGTTTTAGTCATTTGTCATGTCCTCTGGAAGCTATGTCACTCTGTGTTTTGAAATTGGAAGTACTACCAGCTAAGTTCTTATGTTTGTGTATGTTTGAAAGTTGTAATGTTTTGGTGGAGAAGCAGATTGCAAATTAAAGAAGAAGCGAAATATTGTACCTACGAGTATTTATTTCTACCACGACGCCCCAGGAGAATAATGTTGCAGCGAGCAGAACCCCCATACATCGTAATGTTGAAAAGCTAAGTATCTTGTTTGGGAGTGGTAGAATGCAGTGTAATTTACTTAAAAATCAATTAAAACATTTCACACGGCAGCGAGCAGCAGAAATCAGCTGACACAGTGAAGGCCCGCCGCACGTTCTGGAACTACATACTACTTGGAAGCTTACTGTTAAATGCTGGTATAATCTGAGGATGACTCCCCATACCAGCTCCATTCTAAGGACTGAACAGGCACTATATCCGTAACTACAATATGTTATTCACCTTGTCCACTGTTTTTAGGTGAATTGAATGGAAAGTTGCCACTGTGTAATAGCTATTTTAAAGATAAAGTAGGCTAAGTATGGTAATATATTCTAACATCAATGGGAGGTCCAGTAAGGAATGTTATTAGTAATATATTCCAATATTTTACGGCTAATAATATTATCCATTATACTGACACATAACAGCTGATATGAAGGCCCTAGTGTCAGCACTTGTATTAATTTGGAGTTCAAAAGCAGGCAGTATAATTTTTGTGGCAACAGATACTCCAATGGATTTCTTGGTAAAATGATGTGAAGTTCTGCAACACTTGGGTAGTAGCAGTCCTGAAAAAGTATTGAGCATACTAAACTCATTATTTCACTTGTGATTAGTAAAAAATAACCTATACTGGGGCGTGATCTGTTATTAGAGGCAATCCGCTGTAAGATAACAACACAGTCAGTCTTATGTCTCAGTCATTTCTAACCACATAATAGCTTTCTTGCCACTGTTGTTTTCACTTCCTCTTAAAATAAATAGGTTTCCCTGAGACACGATTTTACCATATACCTGCAGATACGATAAAATGACCTAGAATCATGAGCTCCTTATCCTTTACAGATGAATAATTCCTTTCCATTGGACTTACAACTATTGCAGTTTAGTCCCTTCCAAAAACCAACCAAGCTTTGTAACGCGATTTTGTGTTCTCAATGAAAGGAAAACAAACCGACTGGCTAGTGAGACTATTTTCCTAGTCTGTCACGATATCAGGTATACAATGGATACCTTCCCCACCCTCATAGTATCCTTCCTACAGTTTACTTTCTCCCTAAGAAATATGTTTATCAATAAATCAGAGATTGATTTCAATATTTCTATGTTTCTGGTCACAGTACCCACCAGTTATGCCATTTAGTATGATTTATAACTATCAATTAAACATTTTGTTATAACTCCTCACTTTCATGTTCAGTTTAGAAAATAATCCTGATCTGTTGCTGTAACTGCCTAATTCTACTAATAAGGAATTAGTACTTTCTGAAACCATAACTGAACAACCAAGAGCCACTATACTTTGAAGTTGCAATCTCAAAAATACTCCCTCATTTACAAATGCAAGTCTATTAATCAAAAGAATATATGTAGAATGAAGGGTGCCCTTCTTCGGTTGCTGTAGCGAGTAATCCATACCGAATAGAGCGCTCAAGTATCAGCACTGCTGGTTTGTAACTATGTGTGATTAATTCAATATTGTTGTGCTTACATACGTGTAAATTGGTTATACAGTAGCATTATGTGTTATATATGATATTGTTGGGTAATTAATAGTTGTAAAGTCTGGCACCACATTTCAATTTATTCCACGGATGTTAGTAGTTGTACTGGAAATATTTATTTTATCAAATTCTTTGATTTGTACACTTTAGACAACGTACATGGCACAGAGTAGGTTAGCTACAATTATATCAAGTACTTCTACGAACTTCCCTCATTAATGAGACTTATTATGTTATCTGTATATTAATTCTACCTCTTGATATGTTGAATATATTAATGTCAACAAGCAAGCACCAAGAAATATTCTATTAGTTTCTTATTTACATAGTCTAGCTAAAGAGATTTATGGTTCCCTTAATGTATCTTATTATACGAATATTATAGAGGAAAAACTTCTAGCAGGAAAAATGTATATAGAAATTAGATGAAGTTTACTTACCAGGCGAAGGAGCACAGGTAGTAATAGTAACACACACAAACACACACACACACACACACACACACACACACACACACACACACACACACACACACAAGCTTTTGCAACCTAGTTGCTTCTTCAGACAGAAGGGAAGGAGAGGGAAAAGGAAATGATGAGGGTTTTAAGGGAGGGGGTAAGGAGCCATTCCAATCCCGGGGGAGGAAAGACTTACCTTGGGGGAAGAAAAAGAAGGTAAAAAAATACACACACACCCACACCCACCCTAGGTGTGTTTGCGTCTGTGTAAATGTGTGGGTGTGTGTGTATTTGTTTACCTTCCTTTTCTTCCCCCAAGGTAAGTCTTTCCTCCCCCGGGTTTGGAATGGCTCCTTATACCTCCCTTAAAACAATCATCATTTCCTTCACCCTCTCCTTCCCTTCTGCCTGAAGAAGCAACTGGGTTGCGAAAGCTTGCATTTATTTGTGTATGTCTGTGTGTGTGTGTGTGGGGTGTGTGTGTGTGTGTGTGGGGTGTGTGTGTGTGTGTGTGTGTGTGTGTGTGTGTGTGTGTGTGTGTGTGTGTGTGTTTTCTTTGTTACTATCACTACCTGTGCTCCTTCGCCTGGTAAGTAAAATTCATCTACTTTCTATCTATATTTATTATTATAATACCTATATTAAAAATTTCACCCTCTTTGTATCAGTCAAGTTCTGGATGTAAGACATTACCATTAGCTATATTTAATTTACTAATAGATATTCAAACAAAATCAGTGAAATCTCACTTGTTTTCTTAGCATAGTATGCCATAGTTACCTTATAACCTGTTAAGGCACTTGAAACATATAGTCATTTAATGCCTTCAGTCACAAAAAAAAGGAGACAAAGTAAGTATTGTTAACTGTTAGAGTCTCTATATTAAACTGAGTTTCGAAGGACACCTCCCCCGTAAGAAGACGATATTCCCCAACCACTACGCTCACCCCCAACCACCTGACAGTACCAGTCTGGTGGCTGCTCTGTCCGTCATGCCGCCAAACCTCAGATGCTGTTTATCGGAAGGCCACTCATATGGAGAGGCTTAAACAGGAGAGGGTAGTGTGGAGAGCTGCATCAAACCAGTCTGCAAACTGAAGATCTCAACAACAACAACAACAACAACTGTGAGGCATTATCATAACTGGTCTGTTAACAAAAAATGTATATATACAAATCAAACAAAATGATTCAGACTTTTACACTTAACAAACATCAATTATGTAAAAATGCAGTCTGAAGCATTGTGTGAAAATTGATATGAAGGCTGGGATTTGACCACCATTCTGTTACAATTTCAGACAACCTAAAAACGTTGTTTTCATATGTCTCGTAGACTGTTTGTAATCTCGTTGCTGTTACACACTCACACTTGCTACTAATTGACAATACTTAATGCTTTGACTTGGACCCATGTGCTTGTTATAATATAACAGTTTTGTACCAGTGTATCCCTCCTCAGTCCAAATTATCATATCAAAGTTAGTGACTTGTAAAAGACTCTGTATCATTTCATTTTGTTCATACAGACACATGTATGTGACAAGTTGTTGTTTCTGCATAATAAAATAATTAGTAGTACACAATAAAAATAAATTACATTTACTTTTGTATTACTTAAATTTAGAAAATTATTAAAAAAAAAAAACCTCACATATAAGTTATTGTTCTCAAGACAATAAGCTTAAAGAGAATCAGCAGATTAAGAAGTCATAAAGAAGGTATATAGACATTTCCCAGAGATGTGTGAAGTGCTTTTCATTACTACACAATATCTCTGAGTGGAACGCTGGGAAGCTTTTATGGGCGACAACACCTTAATGCTAGCCAAACTGTTGTATGTTAAAATATGTGTGTTTCACGTGTAAGACGAAAAATTCTTTCTCACTTGAACATCTACAGTAGTAGTGGAAATGTGCAAATTTTGTGTATAAAAAAGACGCGTTACATGTGTCTAATAAATTAAAATCTGTACTATTTTATTTCACGAATCAAAGTACTCCTTATGTCGCAAATATATGACTCATTAAATAAAAAGGAATAAACATACTGGAAGTTGCAATGAGAGGTAATCCAAAACTAACCAAAAATTCAATGCAAATGATTAAAAATTTGAAAAAAGATGATTCATTGCATTTTATAGAATGGCCAAGCTAGGATTGTGGGCTACAGGATAGGTGTCAAATGTCAGTACAATAAATCAAAGTCATGATTGACACTGAAATGATTTATTTAGGAAAAGGAATACGGGGGCCTCCACAGGGAGAGGAAATGCGGTAATCTCGCATCTCTTCGAGATCGATCCGACGTGTGTCATAGCTAGTAACGTAGAGAGTCCCGTGCCTCCACTGCCAGTGTAAAATGATCCAAAAATAGCCTACCGTCGGCTCGGGCCGCACCGTTATTGTTAATGTTGTTTCGTGGCCTTCAAAAATTGCACAATATGATTGTACTTGTAATGATTGTATTATACTCAATAATCCCTCTTTAGTTATAAGCCCCTATCAGAGCAAAATTATTACCACTTTTTTGAAGTGGGCGTAGTGTACAGTGCAAACGTACTGTTATTAATTCTGTAACGGGTGTGATAATTATCAGCCATTTCTCAAGGCCGGAGCAGTGAGGTGAGGGCCCACGTGCCGTACACTGCCGGTGCCGCTAAGTCGGCGCCGGTGTTGCGGTGCGGCCCGAGCCGACGGTAGGCTATTTTTGGATCATTTTACACTGGCAGCGGAGGCACAAGCCTCTCTCTACGTTACTAGCTACGACACACGTCCGATCAGTCTTGAAGAGATACCTCTGTCCAACTTCTTTGCTTTCTACAGTATGTCTGCCTAGGTATGTTTGCGTTTGTGTATATGTGTGGGTGTGTGTGTATTTGTTTACCCTACTTTTTTCCCCCCCAAGATAAGTCTTTTCTCTCCCGGTATTGGAATGGCTCCTTTCCCACTCCCTTAAAACCCTTGTCATTTCCTTTTCCCTCTCCTCATTTTACACTGGCAGCGGAGGCACGTGCCTCTCTCTACATTACTAGCTACGACACACGTCGGATCGGTCTCGAAGAGATGCGAGATTACCGCATTTCCTCTCCCTGTGGAGGCCCCCGTATTCCTTTTCCTAAATAAATCATTTCAGTGTCAATCGTGACTCTGATTTATTGTACTGACATTCGACACCTATCCTGTAGCCCACAATCCTAGCTTGGCCATTCTATAAAATGCAATGAATCATCTTTTTTCAAATTTTTAATCATAGGCATTGAATTTTTGGTTAGTTTTGGTTTATCTCTCATTGCAACTTCCAGTATGTTTATTCCTTTTTATATAATGAGTCGTATATTTGTGACATAAGGATTACTTTGATTCGTGAAAGAAAATAGTATACAGATTTTTTTTATTAGACACATTTAACACGTCTTTTCATACACAAAAATTGCACATTTCCACTACTACTGTAGATGTTCAAGCGAGAAAGAATTTTTCATCTTACACGTGAAACACACATATTTTAACATACAACAGTTTGGCTAGCATTAAGGTGTTGTCGCCCATAAAAGCTTCCCAGCGTTCCACTCAGAGATATTGTGTAGTAATGAAAAGCACTTCACACATCTCTGGGAAATGTCTATATACCTTCTTTATGACTTCTTAATCTGCTGATTCTCTTTAAGCTTATTGTCTTGAGAACAATAACTTATATGTGAGGTTTTTTTTTTTTAATAATTTTCTAAATTTAAGTAATACAAAAGTAAATGTAATTTATTTTTATTGTGTACTACTAATTATTTTATTATGCAGAAACAACAACTTGTCACATACATGTGTCTGTATGAACAAAATGAAATGATACAGAGTCTTTTACAAGTCACTAACTTTGATATGATAATTTGGACTGAGGAGGGATACACTGGTACAAAACTGTTATATTATAACAAGCACATGGGTCCAAGTCAAAGCATTAAGTATTGTCAATTAGTATCAAGTGTGAGTGTGTAACAGCAACGAGATTACAAACAGTCTACGAGACATATGAAAACAACGTTTTTAGGTTGTCTGAAATTTTAACAGAATGGTGGTCAAATCCCAGCCTTCATATCAATTTTCACACAATGCTTCAGACTGCATTTTTACATAATTGATGTTTGTTAAGTGTAAAAGTCTGAATCATTTTGTTTGATTTGTATATATACATTTTTTGTTAACTGACCAGTTATGGCTCACAGTTGTTGTTGTTGTTGTTGTTGAGGTCTTCAGTTTGCAGACTGGTTTGATGCAGCTCTCCACACTACCCTCTCCAGTTTAAGCCTCTCCATATGAGAATACAAACAGTAACCTACATCCTTTGGAATCAGCTCACTGTATTCGTTCCTCGGACTTCCTCTAGGATTTTTACCCCACACACTTCCCTCTAATGCTAAGTTGACGTTTCCATGATGTCTCAGAATGTGTCCCACCAACCTATCCCTTCTCTTAGTTAGGATATGCTAGAAACTTTTTTTTCCCCAATTCTGTTGAGCATTAGTTACGCAATCTACCCATCTAATCACTGTAGTACCACATTTCAAAAGCTTCTATCATTCTTTCATCTGAACTCTTTTATCATCCACGTTTCACTCCCATACAATACTACACTCCAGACAAATGCTTTGAGAAATGACTTCCTAACATTTAAATTAATATTTGGATGTCAACAAATTTCGCTCCTTCAGAAATGCTTTTCTTCCCATAGCCATTCTGCATTTTATATTTTCTTTACTTCAGCCATCAGAAGTTATCTTACTAAGTAAATAACAAAACCCCTCTACTACTTTTATTTGTATCATCACCTAATCTAATTCCTGATTTTCTGACACTACATTCTATTATCTTTGTTTTACTCTTGTTAATGTTCATCTTATCCATTCCTTTTAACACACTGTTCATTCCAATTAATTGATCTTCCAGGTCTTTTGCTGTCTCTGACAGAATTACTAAGTTGTCAGCAAACTTCAAGGTTTTTATTCCCTCTCCCTGTACTTTCATTCCCTCTCAAAATTTCTCCTCCCATTTCTTCAGAGACTGTTCAATGTACAGACTGAACAACATTGGGGGAAGGCAACAACCCTGTCTTACTCCTTTCCCAACCACTGTGACCCTTTCATGCCCTCTGACTCTAATAATTGCTGTCTGGTTTATGTACTAATCAAATATAACTCTTTGCTCCCTATATTTTACCCATCTTATCTTCAGAATCTGATAAAGCGTATTCCAGCAAACATTGTCAAAAGCTTTCTCCAGATCCACAAATGCTAAAAACATAGGTTTTCCTTTCTTAATCTCTCTTCTAAGATAAGTCATAAGTATTGCCTAGTGTTTTCCTACATTTCTCCTAAATCCAAATTGATCTTCCCCAAAGTCGGATGCCACCAGTTTTTCCATTCGTCTGCAAGTAATTCATGTTAGTATTTTGCATCCATGACTTATTAAACTGATAGTTCAGTAATTTTAACAATGGGAAATGTGATAGCAATATCAATAATGGACGATAGGTCACAACTCACCATAAAGGGGCTCGCTGAGCTGCTGACACACGAAAAAAGGTAATCACATTCACACAACTTAAATTTTCGGTCATGGCTTTCACCAGAAAAAGGAAAATTTAAGTTGTGTGAATGTGATTACCTTTTTTCGTGTCTGTCAGCAGCTCAGCGAGCCACTTTACAGTGAGTTCTGTAATTTTCACATTTGCCTGCACTTGCTGTCTTAGGAATTGGAATCACTATTGTCTTCTTGAAGTCTGAGGGTATTTCCCCTGTCTCATACATCTTGCATACCAGGTGGAACAATTTGTTGATGACTATATCTCCTAACGATAATAGCAGTTCAGATGGGACATCATCTACTCTGGGGGTCTTGTTTCTACTCAGATCTTTTAGTGCTCTGTCAAATTCTTCTTACAGTATCATATTTCCTATCTAATTTTCCTCTGCTTCGTCTTTTACACTTCTAGAATACTACCTTCAAGTTTATTTCATTCCATCTTTCAGCTTTCCCTTCTTTGCTTAGTACTGGTTTTCCACCTGAGTTCTTGATATTCATACCACTGCTTTTCTTGTCTCCAAATGTCTCTTATTTTCCTCCATGTGGTATCTATCTTTCCCTTGTTATACAATCTTCTACTGTCTTGCATTTCTCCTGAAACCACTCCTGCTTAGCCAGTCTGCACTTCTGGTCAATCCCATTTTTCAGACGTCTGTACTCCCTTTTGCCTGCTTCACTTGCTGCATTTTTATATTTTCTCCTTTTATTAATTAAGTTTAGCATCTCCTGCATTATCCAAGGATTTTTATTGGGTCTTGTGTTACATTCCTCTTCCTCAGCTGTGAGGTTACTAGTCCCTCACGCTCTACATAGATGCGGGCTTGGGTGACAGAAAAGTTTATCTTGTTGACAATTTGACGAGGTGTTCAAAAACAATATTTATATAAAAATAAACTTCATCAATTACTTTTTTTTAGTGGCTTTTTAGGCCGGTGTAGTCTTAGTCTTACATTGTTATGCTCAGTGCAGTTTGAACTTTTCTAGGAAATGAATTAATAGCAACATTTCACTTTTCATCTTTATTTTTATTTCTGTAAAATACATAGTCAACAAACACTTATAATTCAATATTCACAGAATATATGACTTCAACTGTGATTGGGCAAAGCTGAAAATGTGTACCCAGCCCGGATTCGAACCCGGGTCTCCTGGTTTGTAGGCATTTGCGCTGACCCCTACACCACTGGAGACACAGTGATCATCGCACCTGCAAGGACTACCTAAGCACGCCTCCCGTCAGATACAAATTCCCAGCTTCGCCCTGCCCACAGTACTCAAACTCGTAGTTATGAAACTAATTCCCGTAAGAGTAAGGGCTTCAAACTTGCCCACCCCTCCCCACTAACGATAGGATCATAGCCCGTCACCGGCATATTATATATATATATATATACATGTGGCGTCTGTTCCGAAAGAACAGATGTCACTTCTGATCCTGCAGTTGTTATTATTTAATATTCACAGAATATATGACTTCAACTGTGATTGGGCAAAGTTGAAAATGTGTACCCAGCCGGGTTTCGAACCCGGGTCTCCTGCTTTCTAGGCAGTTGCGCTGACCCCTACACCACTGGGGACACAGTTACTCTTACGGAAATTAGTTTCATAACTACGAGTTTGAGTACTGTGGGCAGAGCGAAGCTGGGAATTTGTATCTGATGGGACGCGTGCTTAGGTAGTCCTTGCAGGTGCGATGATCACTGTGTCCCCAGTGGTGTAGGGGTCAGTGCAACTGCCTAGAAGCAGGAGACCCGGGTTTGAATCCCGGCTGGGTATACATTTTCAGCTTTGCCCAATCACAGTTGAAGTCATATATTCTGTGAATATTAAATAATAACAACTGCAGGATCATACGTGACATCTGTTCTTTCGGAACAGACGCCACATGAATATATATAATATATATATACTTATAATTCAGTTTAATCTTCCAAAGCCTCTCCACCCATTGACCTAATTCTGCATTGTAGCTCACAGTGACAAGCACGGCTAACTGTTTCCTTCCGACTCCTTCCACCTCATAAATCAACTAAACTTTTACACTACACAACATATGTTTCAGTTTGTTAAATATTAAATAATATTCACTATTAAATTAAATATACAATATTAAATAATATTCACTATAAATTAACTATTTCAGTTTCTTATTCTACTCTGGTGTATGTTGAATTATGTAACTGTAAATGAATTTTAAAATGTGTAGTAAACAACAGCTTGTGGCACCAATTTATTTACTGGCAGTTTATTATAGTTCGTGTGTGCTATTAGGTGGTGTGTTATTTTGACAAGTGCATTTTGGTGTAACTATTTTATTCATTTGTGATGGGATTTTACATGAATTTGAAAAGTATATATTTATTTTGTGTTATGCGTTATTTATGTTTATGAGTGTGTGATTTGTTGTCAGTGCATCCTAATGGTTCTAGTGAGATAATCTGTTTCACTGGCATATTTTTATATGTAACTTCTCCCGATTTGTGTCATATGTCGACATGAGTTTCATCATGTAATTTCTAGACTTCAGTTAACAGGTTTGTGGTGTATCCATATAGTTTGTAGATTAAGTAAACCATTTCATTTTGGTTCTTACATTGCTAAAGTTTCATAAACTTCAGAATTAAGGTAAACTATGAATCATCTATAAACAATTTTCAGTAAAGGCATTACAGCTAATGCAACTGATTAGAATGTGTTTATGGGTACTAGCATCACTTTATAACAGTAGTATGGCTTTTTTGGGACTGAACTATTTGGGAGATATGGTATGCACATATAGAAATGTTACACTTGTCCTTCTCCCTATATGATTCTCTGTGGCCTTTACTACTCTATCCCTCAGAGTTACCCATGGTTCTTCTGTTGTATTAATTTCCCCCATTTTAGCCAATCCTTGACTAATGCTCACTCTAAATCTCTCAACCCCACCTTTGGTTCCTTCAATTTGTCCACATTCCATCTCCTTAATGTTCTACCTTTTTCAGTCTCTTAAGTTTTACTCTACAGTTCACAACCAATAAGTTATGGTCAGAATCTATAACTGCCTCTGGATATGTCTTACAGTTTGAAACCTGGTTTCTAAATCTATTCCTTACCATTATAAAGTCAATCTGGTACCTTCTAGTGTCTGCTGGTCTCTTCCTCGTATATAACCTTCTTTCATGATGATTAAACCAAGTTAACTTATTCTCCCATTGGTTCTTGCTAGAACAAATTCATTATAAAATTTGAAATACACAATTTTGTGTTTGTTCTACTTTGTAAACTGTGTATTTTAATTTTCATATTAAACTAAGTGTTAGTGATGATTAAATTGTGCTCTTCACAAAATTCTAACAAGCGATCTCCTCTTTCATTTCTTTTCCACAGTCCATATTCACCTGCTACATTTCTTTTTCTTCCATTTCCTACTACCTAGTTCCAATCCCCCACCACAACTGTCTTCTCCTTTAAAGGTCTGAATAATTTCTTTTTATCTACTCAAACATTTCTTCAATCTCCTCATCATTGGCAGAGCTAGTAGGAATATAAACTTGTACAATTGTGGTCGGTGTTGGCTTCTTGTCTATTTTTGTTACAATAATGCGTTCACTATACTGTTCATAGCAACTTTCCCACATTCCTATTTTCTTATTCATTATCAGACTTCTCCTGCATTACCACTAAGTGTGTTTGCGTTTGGATATGTGTGAGTGTGTGTGTGTATTTGTCTACCTTCCTTTTTGTTCCCTAAGGTAAGTCCTTCCACTCCTGGGATTGGAATGACTCCTTTTCCACTTCCTTAAAACCCATATCCTTCCCTTCGACCTCCCCTTTTTTCCTCTTTTTCCTGAAGAAGTTACCAGTGGTGGCGAAAGCTTGTAAGTGTGTTTTGAGTTTGATTTTTATTTGTGTCTATCAACGAGCCGGTCCTTTTGGGTAAGTCATCCGATATATATATATTATATGCTGTACTTACCTGACCAGAAGTCCTGTTTCTCTTTCCACCGAACTTCACTAATCCCCACTATATCTAAATTCAACCTATCCATTTCTCTTTTCAAATTTTTCTAACTTACCTACCCAATTAAGGGTTAGAACATTCCATGCTCCAATCCACAGAATGCTTCTTTTGTTTTTATTGATGACGACATCCTCCTGAGTAGTCCTTGCCCGGAGATCCGAATGGGGGACTATTTTACCTCCAGAATATTTTCCCCAAAAAGATGCCACCATCATATATTCATACAGTTGAGATGCGAGTCCTCAGGAAAATTAACGACTGTAGTTTCCCATTGCTTTCAGCTGTTTGCAGTAAGTACATAGCAAAGCTATGTTAGCTAATGTTACAAGGCCAGCTCAGTCAATCATCCGGACTGTTGCCCCTGTAACTACTGAAAAGGCTGCTGCCTCTCTTCAGGAACCACACGTTTGTCTGGCCTCTCCACAGATACCCCTCCGCTGTGTTTGCACCTATGGTACAGCTATCTGTATTGTGGAGACACACAAGCCAACCCAGCATGGCAATGTCTGTGGTTCATGAGAGTGCTAATAATATATTTCTTTAACTGTGTGCATTGTAATAAGGTATCATGTATTGAACTGAGTCTCCACTTTAAAAATTGTTACAGGATGTTGCTGTAAATGCAAAATTCTTCTAAAGTATAGATACCAATGCCAACAGGACCATGGCTAGTAAAAGCTCCTTTGGTGGTCAATCTTCAGATTTTTACCTGCAGTATCTTAAATATTCAACATGCATCTGGCTCCAGGCTGCACAAATGTGCTTGTACCCTGGAATTTGCCAACATTATTTTTTTCTTCAAGCCTCCATTGCATACATTGTATTTAACATTGGACATTTCATTGAATAATTGTTTTCCTGAAGGCTGATATTGCCGCAAGACCCCAAGTTATCTGACTGCCAGCATGGCGCAACGGATAGTGTCACTGATTGCGGTGCCGAAGGTCGCCGGTTCAATCCCGTCCACCGGCAAAAATTTATTTCTTAGTATTTATCATTTCCAGAATGTTCTACATGTTTCTTATGTTAAATTCCTAGCAGGAAAAATTAAATATAAAAAATAGACGAAGATTACTCACCAAGCGAAGGAGCACAGGTGTAACAGCATCACAAATAAATAAATGAATACACACACACACACACACGAACACACACACACACACACACACACAAGCTTTTGCAACCCAGTTGCTTCTTCAGGCAGAAGGGAAGGAGAGGGAAAAGGAAATGATGACGGTTTTAAGGAAGGGGACAAGGAGCCATTCCAATCCCGGGAGAGGAAAGACTTACCTTGGGGGGGGGGGGGGGGGGGGAATGGAGTGTAAACAAATGCACACCCACCCACACATTCACACAGTATGTCTGCCTAGGTGTACTTGTGTCTGTGTGAATGTGTGGGTGTGTGTGTGCATTTGTTTACACTCCATTTTTCCGCCCAAGGTAAGTCTTTCCTCTCCCGGGATTGGAATGGCTCCTTGTCCCCTTCCTTAAAACCGTCATCATTTCCTTTTCCCTCTCCTTCCCTTCTGCCTGAAGAAGCAACTGGGTTGCAAAAGCTTGCGTTTGTGTGTGTGTGTGTGTGTGTGTGTGTGTGTGTGTGTGTGTGTGTGTTTTCATTTATTTATTTGTGATGCTGTTACACCTGTGCTCCTTCGCCTGGTGAGTAATCTTCGTCTATTTTTTATATTTAATTGTTTCTTATGTTAACTATTCCTCTAATTTCTGGTACATTCTGTCTGTGTATAAATAGCAAAGCACTCTGCCCAACAGGCAGTCAGTACTGCGTGTATCTTTCAGTTCACAATAAACCTGCTTTCAGTATAAGTGTTGTGTTCATTTGATAACCCTGCCTTCAAAGTCAAACCTGCTTCCATTTCATCGCGACATTGTCTGGTGGAGGCGCCGGGTATCCTGCAATACATCTGCATCATCATGGCTCTGATTAGGCAGCATAAGAGTCGTCAGCTAAACAGGCAGGAACTGGAATATGAAGATTATACTGATTACCTCTGTCTGAAGGTCTGTGTCATCAAAAGAACTACGGATGCCAAAACAGCGGTAAGCCAGCTGCACATCAGACACCCATTGGTGCTCTCTGGAGACACTGGACAGGAACCCAACAAATGGCTAAAAGGGTTCGACTGAGTCGCCAAGTACAACAGGTGGGATCGTACGATGTGCTTGGCCGACGTTTACTTCTGTCTGGACGGAACAGCCCAGCAATGGTTCAAGAACAACGAAGACACCTTGAATGACTGGGAGACGTTCCAGGAGGAACTTAAGAAGACAATTGGAGACCGCCAGTGACAAATCCGCTCGGTGGAAGAACAACTGAAGAACCGGGCCCAACGACATGGTGAGCCGATACATTTGAACATACAGAATGTTTTGGCGCTATGTAACATAGTTATCCCAGATATGAATGAGGCCGACAAAATCACGCACCTGATGAAGGGTATTGCAGAAGACATGTACCAAGCTGTTCTTATAAAAGACGTCTTTACGACGGAAGAGTTCATCAAGTAGTGCCAGCGAACTGAAGAGATGCAACAGAAGAGGGTTGGATGAAAGAAGTATGATGGACTCCCCAATGTAGTCCCTATGGCCATTGTGGAAGACCAGCATGACTTTGCTTCTCTAATACAATGAATTGTGAGAGAAGAATTACACCAGTTTATGGCAGTTGGGACTGTTGCACCTGGACCAAGCGAGCATCAGGTTATGGATATGGATGTAAGCCCTGTAAGTCATGAGGAAGTTGAGGAAGAGGTATTTCCGACATTAGCACCACAGTCGCACCCGATGTGAAGAAACGCCTTGCCCTACAATGACCTACACACCAGCTGCCAAACGACAGCCTAGGAACCGGCCGAGAGGGCCACAACCAACTCCCCCGGCAACTATTACGCTCCACAGAAGAACAGATATCTGGAGGACAGAAGACAACACACCAGTGTGTTTCCACAGTGGGTGCCCTTGACATATCATAAGCTACTGCAGAGAGAGAAGGTGAATATTCAACAATTATTTTGCTACAAAATGTCAGCCATCAGAGCAGTTCTATCCCAGGTAGTCACCTGCTGATGACTTCAGTCTACCTAATGGAAGAAGACCTTCGCCGAACCCTAGACGAGGTCGCTACCCAATGCGCCGCAGCCGTTCACCGTCGCTGTACAGAGGTACCAACTGCTCCCCTAGCCGCCGCGCCCAGGAAAACTAAGTGAGGCGACCATCTACGGAGTTGAGGCCGCCGCAGCTGAAAATCCACCATGGATGACAGTCGCTAAGATGTCAGGATCTCATCGACATCATAATGAATGGCCAACCTGTCTGGGCACTGGTTGATTCAGGAGCTGCTCTTTCTGTATTGTCGGATAATTACTGCAGCACACTAAAGAAGACAACGTTTTGTGGTACAGGAGCAACTGTGCTGAAGGTCACAAATGGGAAGTTTGTCCAGACAGCAGTAACTTGTGTCGCGAGAATAACCATCAATAGGACCCAGCCATTTGAATTTGTCATTTTAACAGAATATAGTCATAATGTCATCCTCAGATGGGACTTCCTTCAGGCATCCCAAGCTATCATTGACCGTGGAAGATCTGAGCTGCAAATTGAGGAAGTCGGTCATACGGGTACATGTAATACAGAATTTTCTGGGAAATTATTCGCCGTTGACAATGTGACAATTCCGCCATTGACAATGAGAAGAGTTCCAGTCACAAACACAGATGATTGGTTAAACTGTAAAGTGCTTGTCAATAGTAAAAAGTTTACTAGGCTCACAAAAGAAATTTATATACCAGCGGCTATCGTAAGTATTAACAGTGGTCGAGGAGAGATTTGGGGTCGTTAATTGTCATGAGCAGTCACAATTTATCCCCAAAGGAATGTGTATCGGGACAGCTGAACCAATCCAGGACGGTGAGCTCAACGTCATCAATGAAGACCCATGTTCTGCTGTTAGTACAGACAACATGCTGGAGGAAACAACTGTGAAACTGCCAATAGGGACCAGAATGACCAAGGAACAACGCCAGCATGTGTTAGCTATACTACGTCAATTTTCAGGAGCATTCGCACCGCAGCAGGGGAAATGTCAGACGAAACGCCCCACGATAAGGCACAGTATAAATACTGGGGATCATCCACCAGTTAGCCAGTGTTTGTAAGGAGTGTCGCCAGCTGAAAGATGGATAATTCGGGAGGAAGTGAAGATGATGTTGCACGATGACATTATTCAACCTTCAGAGAGTCCTTGGTCGTCTCCCGTGGTCCATGTAAAGGAGGAGGATGGTATGCGTGGCTATTCTGTGTCGACTATCGGTGGCTGAACAAAATCGCAAAGAAAGATGTCTATCCTTTACCACGTATTGATGACACCTTAGACTGCTTGAAAGGAGCTGCATACTTTTTCAACTATGGACATGCAGACCGGTTACTGGCAAATCGAGGTTGACGAAGTTGACAGGGAGAAGACGGCTTTTATTACACCTGATGGCCTCTATGAATTCAAAGTAACGCCATTTGGATTATGTAATGCTCTGGCCACATTTGAAAGCATGATGCACAACTTGCTTAGACACCTTAAGTGGACGACATGTCTTTGCTATTTAGATGACATTGTCATTTCCTCAAAAACATTTTAAGAATATCTGAGTCACCTGTCAACTGTGTTGAAGTGTGTTCAGACTGCAGGACTCCGCCTCAATCCAAAGAAGTGCCTCTTTGTTGCCAAAGAGATAAAAATCCTGGGGCACCTAGTCAACGGATATGGTGTCCATCCTGATCCAAATAAAGTAAGGGCAGCCACAGAATTTGCAGCCCCTCAGCACATTCATGACTGGAAGTTTTCTCGGGCTGTGCTCATACTACCGACGTTTCATAAAAGGATTTTATAACAGGGCACGTCCATTGCAAGAACTTCTGCAGGGAGACATCAAGTTTTACTGGGATGAGAAAAAAGAAAGAGCTTTCCAGGCACTTAAGGAGGCTCTAACTTCTGCACCAGTTCTAACCTTATAGGACGAGAATGCAAAAACCTAACTTCACCTGATGCTAGCGGGTATGGGATTGATGCAGTGCTTGTGCAAATTGATGAAGGTGCTGAAAAAGTGATAGTGCATGGATCAAGAGTATTATCAAAGTCCAAGATAAACTACTCTACAACTGAGAAAGAATGCCTCGCAGTTATCTGGGCTATCAACAAGTTCCGGCTGTATTTATTCGGCAAACCATTCAGCATCGTAAATGTAAGGGTAATTAGTGATTATGAGTGTTTTAATAATGAAAACAGAATAACCTATTAAAGTGGAAATGTAAAGTCTAATGCAAAGTGTAAAGCATGGAAGCGGCCAGCAGCAGGCACGTGGAGTCTCGAATCGCTGGAACAGCAGATCACCGCGCAGCACATTTCGACGGCGCCGCGCGGCCTCGGCTCACGTGTTTGAGAAATCAAGAATTTGACGAATCAGCTCAAGCGGTCATCGGCTAACCATCTCACGAGCAGTAAAAATAGCGAAACGTGACCAAGAAGAATGCATAATGCCAACAGTTTGAAGACGTCACAAGGCCAGTACAGTTACCTCTCCAGGGAAACATGACTAACATTTCAGCAATCCATTGCCGCACGAGTTTAAGGATCCCACACGTGACAAGGTTACACATTTTGGCAGTTTTGGAAGAACGTGACTAGAAGCCAGTGACCGGTTAGCGACTCTCTGCGAGACTAAACATTCTGGAAATTTCTCCACGTGACCAAGACCTACTTGAACCAATAAATACCTGGATATTCGAGCAGAGGGAAGTCATGTATTCGTTGCTTCCTGGATTCAGTCATTGCTTCATGGATTCATTCTTTTGTAGCTGGACTTTGAGTTATAGATAAGTGTGAGCACGACTGAAGTTTGGCACCACTCCAGCCGATCACGCAACTGACATCGGAAGAATGGACTAGGCGAGCAGTCACGAGAACAGAAGAAGAATTAAAGACGACTTACTGGGCACCCAGGCAGCTGAGAGCATGATGGGACTGCAGCCTCTCGATAGCTGACCTGTGAGATTTAGTCAATAATTGACAGCTGCGGGAGAGGAGCCCAAGGGTCGTTGGTTCGATGACGCCAGCGCCCAATGTCGCGGTTGAAAAAAAATTTATTGTTATTATTATTATTTTATGGGTAGCCTATCCTTATTAAAGTTCAACTAGCCCTGTTATGTTTGGCAATAAGTTGTCACTTCGTTATAATGTCAGGTAATAATTATCAATTTGTTTTGACGTCAAAATTATTAATATCTTGCGACAGTACATTTATGTTATAGATATATTAATAACTTGACGTCTATTTGTTATTGTCAAAACCAATTTTATATTTATTCTTTCTATTAAAAAGTTGGAGAGCTGTTCCAATTAGAGAGATGGATCTGACTATTTTTTTTTTTTTTTTTTTTTTTACAAATATTTCACAATTAATCTGAACACCATTTATCAAATCATCTCGATTGCCAACATAACTTGCATAATAGTTATCAAATAAATTTCCCTGATCATTAGTTATTTCATAAAATTTATGGACCAATTATTTTTTATATCAAATGACTAATAAATAAAACACAAAACACGAATTTTATGTTTAATGCCTGTAGGCTTCTTCAAATATTTATTTTTGATATCACATATATCTATATGTCTTTTTTTAATTATGTACAATTACAGTGTAAGCGAGTGACTCCTATCTTCTTCATGTACTAGGCGTTTTAGTTACATAAAAAATAAATGAAAAAATAAACCCTACAGGGCCTCTGCCACTTATGAACCATGAAGAAATAACACAGAAATAAATTAAAGGTTCTCTTCAGGTGTGGACGTCTTACCTATGTCTCTTCCAGGTAAACTTATTACTTCCCACCAGAACCTAAGTCACTCTTCACTTTTTCTTTTATTGGTTTACTCGAAAATATCTCCACATACCCTTATATTGGTTCATGTCAAACTAAAAAATCAGCCTACATTTCAATGAACATACTTATATAATAAAAATCCATTATATTAACCTTGATTAAACGTCATTAAAATGGGTAATTCTTACGTTGATATGTGGTAAGAAAATTTTTTTTATTTGTGCATATTTTCAACCAGAGCCAGTCTAAACCATCCAATAACACACCTCCAGATTAATTTAGAGAACTTCCAGCAGGATTCACGTAAATTTTAAACAAAAATAACAGCTGCTCTGTTCCACAATGCACATTCAAATCCTCTCAGGATTGAATTCTCATTACACATTACCACGATAATTATTCATAAGAATTAATCACATGTATTATTATGCAGATTTTCACCATACAGGAAAAATTACATTTCTTCATCACATACCTCAGTTCCATGGAACCAAAATCAACTGAAGTTCATAATCCTATACTTACAAACCAAATATTCTTTTCTTTAGTGCATTCTTAATATTTATGACGGATTTTTGTTATACAGAAATTACATCTTTCGTAATTCAAGTTTGACAGATCATTCCTCCGATCGGTAACAACAACAAACCAACAAAGGAATAACAGAGATATTTTCTTTCTACTGCACAAAGAATATATATAAATGTTCTCTCTGATTCCTCAGTATTTCATCGGCGTTTTCTGTATTCGTTATTCCGTTCACACCTTTTTTCCTTCATATTTGTTTCGATCTTCAATCCGAAAAACGATCGCTCTTTCTTTCACCTCCATTTTTGCTCCATTCAAGATAATTTTCTGTATCCTACATTAAATAGACATATACACATTCATTAATCATATTATGAAGAAAATCAAAAGAATAATTATTTCTTCTGTAATATTTTGTAATAAGTTGAAGCAGAAACTTGGAAAGAACCCAGCAACAGACCCTTTAAACAGTCTGTTCCGCTACACCAACACTGCCCCTTAGATGGACGACACACTCACCCACACGGGCCACGAAGCCAGAAGAGTTACGGATGCCTACATGAGGTACTGGCAGTAATCACAAACGGGAATGCGAACTATTGAATAAAGCCAAGCGCCGCGTCGCGTCCCAGCTATGGACTGTAGCGCAGACACCGCGCCCGGCCTCGCCGCTGCTGCTGCCTCTGCATAAGCGGAACGCCGCATCCGCTATCAACGTGCCGGCCTGCCGCCGGCCTGCCGACTGCTGCCTTCGAATGAGGGAATAACTAAATGTGAGGAAATTACCAGAAGTATTATGTCTATTTGTAAATAAAAAGCTATCTGCTTCATTGCTGCCATTTCAACATCCTTCCACCTCTGAGTCAAGAGAATTCACGTCCCACAAATAAATAATATGAATATTCCTTGTGTTAAACTGAAAGTAACTGCCCATCCTGACAAATATCACTGATACAAGGTGTTTGATGCTTATAGGAAAAGAGTAAGAGCTGTAAAGTGAACCATTAATCATACAGATAGCCCATATATAGTAACCAGTATGATCCCATATATAGTAACCAGTATGATCAGAAGTAACTGAGATCACGTTACATAACAGACCACCATTCTTTGTGTAGGCTGACTAGTTTGAAGGCTCCATCAGGTCGACTAGATGGGCACTAAGACTCCAAGAGTACAACTTCACAGCGGTATTCAAGAATGGGCGCAAACACAAGGATGCCAACTGCCTTTCGAGGAATCCATTAGTGGAACACAACAGCATGAATGAATTTTCAGCTCTCACTGAATTAGGTGACGTTACAGCTGAACAGAGGTAAGATCCATCACTGTTAAAAACCATAGAGGCCTTAGAGAAAGGCGAACTGACCAATGGAGAGTTTCAACTTATAAATAAGGCATTGTATAAGAGCAACTACGATCCACTGGGTCCCAAATGGCTACTGGTTGTTCCAGCTCATCTCCAGCCAGCTATTCTCAAGTACTTCTACGATGCTCCAATATCTGGTCATATGGGATTCGTGATGACCTGAGACAGAATCAGACACTGGTATTATTGGAAAAGTCTCTACTGATCTGTCAAGCACTATGTGAGTCACTGTAAAGAGTGCCAGTGACAGAAGCATGTGCCGCAATTACCTCCAGGTCATCTCGTACCGATTCCGCCAGCAGCAGCTTCATTCCATCGACTTGGGATCGATCTTTTAGGGAGGTTCCCGAAGTCGACAACCAGTAACCAATGGATAATCATCTGCACAGACTACCTCATGCTACAACTGTGACCAAACCTGTGCTGACTGCAGAAACTCCAGAGATCGCAAAATTCCTTGTAGAAGACATTATTTTGAAGCACGGAACACCATGTGTGATGATATCTGATCGTTGAAAAGTATTCCAGTCAAAACTAGTAACAAAGGCAATGTCACATTGCGACATTGTCCACAGAATGAGAATTGCATACCATCCTCAGACAAATGGTCTTACAGAACGTTTTAACAAGACATTAGCAGATATGCTGTCAATATATATCGATGTTGAGCAGAAGGATTGGAATACAATACTGCCAGTCATGACACTTGCTTATAATACAATAAGACAAGACCCCACAGGCTTCATGCTGCTTTTCCTGCTACACAGTCATGAAGCTGAGATGACAATGGATACGCTGGTTCTATTCCAACCTGACAACATTTAGGATGAGTACATGAAACAGCTCATCAACAGTGTCGAAGAAGCAAGACACCAGATGCTCAGGAGAAGGATCGCCAGCAGTATAATGAAAAGCACTGACCTGTACAGTCTAGGAGATCTGGTATGGATTTTTATCCCTGTATGGAAAGTTGGGCTATAGGAAAAGTTATTGAAGCAATACTTTGGTCCGTATCGTGTCATACACCACCTGTTAGACCTCACATACGAAGTCGAAGATTATGAGCTGTCGTTGAAACGACAAAAACCAAGTGACATTGTTGACATCCTCCGCATGAAGCCTTACTGTGATCCTGAAGAGCAGATAGGCAAAATTAACTTCCATTAAAGGACTCTAAGGATGGTAACGATACTGATGAAGGCACAACAGGAATGTCTGTCTTCGGTAATTGTGCAGAAGGGAAGGATTCTTCAGAACTGCCATACAGAGGACCCATGACAACATCAAGATCCAGGACATTGCAGCTGGCTCCAAAGGGAAACTAACAGTGGGTCGCTGTTTTTCAGGTGCGGGAGCAATGCCGCAAGACCCCAAGTTATCCGACTGCTGGCGTGGCACAACGGATAGCGTCACCAATCACGGTGCTGAAGGTCACAGGTTCAATCCTGCCCAACAGCAAAAAATTTATTTCTTTGTATTTATTATTTTCAGAATGTCCTACCCATTTCTTATGTTCACTTGTAATTTCTACATGTTTCTTATATTAACTGTTCTTCTAATTTCTGTTCTTCTAAAACCCTCATCATTTCCTTTTCCCTTCCGCCTGAAGAAGCAACTGGGTTGCGAAAGCTTGCGTTTGCCTGTATTCATTTATTTATTTGTGATGCTGTCACACCTGTGCTCCTTCACCTGGTGAGTAATCTTCATCTATTATATTTATAAAAATAGAAAAGAGATGACTTACCAAAAGGACCGGCTCGTCGAGAGAAACAAATAAAATCACACACAAACACACATACAAGCTTTCGCCACCACTGGCAGCTTCTTCAGGAAAAAGAGGAAAAAAGGGGAGGAAAAGGGAAGGATATGGGTTTTAAGGAAGTGGAAAAGGAGTCATTCCAATCCCAGGAGTGGAAGGACTTACCTTAGGGGAAAAAAAGGAAGGTAAACAAATACACACACACTCAGACATATCGAAACGCAAGCACACCTAGACAGACAGACAGACAATCTTTATTTTATATATATATATATATATATATATATATATATATATAAATAAAGATTGTTTGACTTACCCAAAGTACAGGTTCGTCGATAGAAACATAAAACAAACACAAAAACACACAAACATTCAAGCTTTCGCCATCACTGGCAGCTTCTTCAGGAAAAAGAGGAAGGAAGGAGAGGAGAAAGGGAAGGATATGGGTTTTAAGGAAGTGGAAAAGGAGCCATTCCAATCCCAGGAGTGGAAGGACTTACCTTAGGGGACAAAAAGGAAGGTAAACAAATACACACACATATCCACATGCAAACACACCTAGGCAGACATTTGTAGAAACCAAAGAAGTTGGACAGAGATACCACTTGAGACAGAGACTCTGTCCACAGAACCAAGGTAAAGATGTTAAAGATGGTGGGTGGGAATTTGAATTTAGCGGAGATTGAGACCAGGTGGGCAACGGGAAGAGAGAATGTGTTGAAGGCCAAGTTCCCATCTCCGGAGTTCTGAAAGATTGGTGTCGGTGGGAAGTATCCAGATAACCCAGACGGTGTAACACTGTGCCAAGATGTGCTGGCCGTGCACCAAGGAGTGTTTAGCCGCAGGGTGATCCTCATTACCAACAAACACTGTCTGCCTGTGACCGTTCATGCGAATGGACAGTTTGTTGCTGGTCATTCCCACATAGAACGCTTCACAGTGCAGGCATGTCAGTTGGTAAATCACGTGGGTGCTGTCGCAAGTGGCTCTGCCCTCGATCGTGTACACCTTCTGGGTTACAGGACTGGATTGAGTGGTGGTGGAAGGGTGCATAGGGCAGGTTTTACAATGGGGGCGGTTGCATGGGTAGGAGCCAGAGGGTAGGCAAGGTGGTTTGGGGATTTCATAGGGGTGGACTAGGAGGTTATGTCCCTATCCTCTGGCTGTGTTCTGCAAGTGTAAGTACAGTTGATATGAAAACTCAGCTCTCAGCTCTTTGGAGAATACCACCAACTTGACCTGAACCAACAAGACAATTACCTGATGGGGCTTATAGAGGTTTTTCTTACTCAAAGACGACGCCATGGGACCTATAATGAAGACACAGAGAGATAAAAGGCAAACAACTCTCTTCTATACACTTCCTCATGGGACACGAGACCTCAGAAGAGTATTCAAAGCTACATTTTTAAATACACTTACTATTTCTGGTAAAAAAAAAGCAAACAATTGTTACAAAGAAAAAATGAGGTTCTGAAGTTTTCAAAGACACAGCTTTCTTTTATCAAAATAAGCAAACAACAGCCTGGTATTGTGTCCTGCTAAAGAAGCTTTTCCAATCTGTGTGCTTGGGACAATTTTCATGTCATGAAGAAAGGCAAGACAATAAAATACACTGCAGCTGTGGAATTGATAAAACTTCCAACTGCTGTTCCACTGGCACCAAATAAGAAAACGATTTTTCCACTATTATTGATTACATGAACGGAAACAACAAGGACTCTTTCCGACAGCTGTTACCTCCATAATGTCAATGTTGTCTCGTGACACTTAGATCTATTAGCTTTGACAAAACCTATTCCACTTACAACTTTCTGGATAAAACACTATGTAACTTTTTGATTTTTCAACATAAGTAGAAAAACCTTTGTCAACATTTGTATAACAGTTGTAACGATACTGCCGGCCCCTCATCTCAATGTTATCGTACGATACCGTCTGCCTGGTCCTCTCATCTCAATGTCATCCTATGATACCGTCTGCGTTGGATCCGTAATCGTGAGGTTTAGTTGTGATGTATGTTGCGTGTGAAGTTAAAAATGTAATAGCCAGCCTAGGAATCAGTGTAGAACAGTGACTGGGTGATACTGTGATTAAAACGAGTGATAGTTTTCATTAATTAGGAGATTCATATATTTGCTTTCCAGACAGTTCTATAAACAATAGTTGCGTCATTGTATGTTATTTCAAGACTTAAACAGATGAATTGTAAAATCTTTTGTAAAAAACAAAAAGAAATGAAAATTAATAGCATTGTATGTATGTTAGGCTCATAAACAAGTTGTGTAGATCAGCTAATTGTGTTAATTCGACTATTACATTAATTATCAATATTGAATTCTTTGTATATATTGAGTGATACGAGATTTAGAATCTAGTTTGAGATTTGCGAAGATATTTAATAGTTCAATATATGTTAGGAACAAGTATGATGTACTCATTAACATATTAATTGACATTTATGATTATTCTTTGTTGTGAAACAGCGAGTACTGCGATTAAGACTTAAAAAGAAGTGTGTCATTTAAAATTATTGTATGTATTGTTTTTATTTTATATTGTGATTATTTTTGTATACTTTGTATACATGAAATGTTTTACTGTTGTGTTCGTTAACTGTAAATTACTATATTCAATTGTTATGAACAATGGATAATGTAACGTCATTATTGCTGATGTTATATATTTGCCTCACCGCCTTGCGTGAGGGGTGTTCGAGTTTTGTCTTTTATCGAGTACTTTGGAATCTGTGTGTCTGTGTTGTTGTGGTAATTTGTGTATGTTATTGTAATGTTTTGGTGTAGGAGAAGTTTGATTTAAATTAAACAAGAAGTGACAAATTGTATCTACGAGTATTTATTTCTACCACGACGCCCCAGGAGAATAATGTTGCAGTGAGCAGAACCCCCATACATCGTGATCTTAAAAAGCTGAGCATCGGTAGAATAAACAGTAATTACTTAAAATCTGTTAATATGTTTCACAGTGTAAATTGTTAATTTGTTCAAACGAGATAGAATGGCTGACCAGTACTTACCTTTGTGATGTACCGCCGATAGTAACACAAATGAAGAAACAGAAAAAATGGGGGACAAAAAGGACAAGCTTTCGGAACACAGTTCCTTCATCAGGTGGGAGAGAAGGGAAGAAGAAAGGATTGTTAATTTGTGTTTTGTTAGAAATAAATATCCATTTCTCACAGAGATGAGCAGTTTTTTTTTCCTCAACAATTTCATTTTCGGCACTTAGCACCTTTTGCATTCCCACTCTTCAACTATCCCCGCATTTGCCTGAAGCGATTAGGGAAATCAGATGAAAACATAAATTTGGATGGCCAGAAGCAAGTTTTGACTGCCCTCTTGCAGCCCTCACTCGGTGGTAGGTTGGAGTTAAAGTGACAACACTATGATAAGTACCAAACCAGGAAGAATCTGCAGAGGAAAGGAAAATCCTGGAAAACCTGGCTGTGAGTAAGATGCAATAAAATAAGATAAAGCAGAGGAGAAACAAGGGGGATTAAGGTGGGGGAGCTCACCCATCCATAATGCGGCGGAGACCCACCCTTTGCATGCAAGCGAGACTACTCGCCCACCATTACCAGCACAGACAAGTCAATGGTAGAAAATGAGAAATGTAAAAAATACAGAGAATAATAGGTGCGAAGGATAGGAGCCAGACCCAACAGCGGAGAAAGGGGTGCCGTGGGCCCCTCGGCCCGAGAATCGGAAGGCTGCCCAATCGATGCCTCGGGCAGCTTACGGGGCCCCGAGACCTTGCGTAATCGCCGAGTAGAAACTTCCTCGTACGTAAAACTGGGTCAGCCATATTGGCATTGTCGCTTAGTAGAAGAGGTTGTGATGGGACCGTGTAATTCCACCAATTTCGGGAATACCATCACATACTTTTTATTTTATTATTGAGTTGTTTTGTATATGATCTTCCACGTCATTGATATTTGTAGATAGAGGTCCTGCTACTCAGTGCCTCTAAATAAGGATCTTCCAGGTTTTAAAATTCTTTGGGCTTCTTTTCCTTATAAATTAAGATCAGAAGAGAGTGACACCTAAAATCCAACTTTCTCACTAATAAAATTGTGAAGACTGCTCCATTATAAATGAACACCAAATACATGGTTTTATTTAAGCCTTATACAACAGTTAATCAATTTCAATCATTTCATTTACATAAATACAACCTGATAACATTAAAGACAGGTCCTTACTCTGCTCAGGTCAACTCAAAAAATGTATCTATTTATAAAACAAAACACTATCAATCACAGTTCATTTTTCTTTGCAGTCTCTTCTCTGAGTATTCCCAGAGTCTATATTGCGCACAGTATTTTGCACCTCCACATTCCATGCCCTTAGTAGGGTTCTTGTCTGGGCCTTCACCTGTGGAATAAAAAAGCTCAGGACAGTAACAGTCCCAAAAAACTACTTCATTTGGGCATCTTGTAGAACCACAGAAAGCATGTAGTGTTTGATCACTACAAAGTAACTTGTCAGAACATATAGAATGTCACTACATAGCAGCCAAATTGAGACAGTCTAGTAGGATGTGAGCCAGCCAATGTCCACAAATACAGCACTGCATCCATTCAGCTGAGAATGCAGTTCACCACATCTCGCAAGCATGTGCACAAAACTGGTTCGTCTGTTCCAGCTGAGCAATCGGTGTATACCACTTCTGAACCTGGAAATACACTAAGGACAGACACAAATAGGTGGTGAAAAACCGTGCGATCGACTGTATATATTGGACTAGAGGACAGAGGGATGGCAAATCCGAATACTGGCATAAGCCGTGCTGACATATGCAACTGGTGCTCATAAAGGTGGAATTGTGAACAGGAACAATGTATGCCGACAGCAATAATATCTCAGTTCTGGGACTTTTCTGATAGATGGAGGTCCAAACCGTGAAAAAGGACACAGTAGTTTGGATTCTTAGAGGATCTACAAAAGCACACGGCATAATTCAAACATTTGAGGACTCCGGCATACACGAGTAACTGTTCACAGGCACAGATCAGAAGTCAGACCCCACAATGGTGTATCGGGTCCAGTATCCACAATGCTGAGGGTAATGCCGAAGCGTACTTTTGACTCTCGGAATCGAGACGCTGACACAGTCCAGCTGGTGTTATTGAGGCAGTGAAGTGTTTTAAAATCTAGTCAGCACTTTCATTAAAGTTTGTGAAGATGAGGAAGTCCCAAAAGGCAAACATCAAAACCCAGCCACAAAAAGTGGTGTGTGTCATAATATTGAATAGTTTTCATCGAGGTAAAGTTGTGGTTGTGACTGTACTGTACAATGACAACAAAACTTGCCAGTTAAAAACTAAAAGCCACACACGAGGTCCTACAACTGCACCCTGCAGTCAGTGTTCAGCAACACCCACAGTCGAAGGCAGTTATGCTATCTCGCCAATGAGATGGAAACGCACTCACACCTGAAACAGTTGAAGATGGCAATGCTGAAAATTAACTGATAGATGTTTGAGCCTTCGATTGTGGATACGGTCAAGTTCAGAGGCTATATTTGGGCAACGGGCTAGAGAACAGTGCATTCCCCACTTGCCAAATGGAGCACTGTACGGCTCCGAGTGGAGTGCAGATAAAGGTATGGGTGTTTTCTCCACCTGTTATTTTAGAATACAGAAGACAGAGTGGTAACTGTCTGGGTCACTGTAGACAGTAACAGTCAAGGAAATACCAGGTACAACTGCAGAGGTCTGATATGAATAGAGGTGTCTGATATTTGCCCAAACCTGCTACAGACAGGTACCTAGTCCAATGGGAGGAACATATTGATCCTAGCACTTTTCCTTTTGTTGTTATATTAAGTAGTAACCAAAATAACAGAGCTGTTTAAAGGCACCCACATACGGAAGGAAGGTTGGAGTTTAATGTCCCGTCGACAGCGTGGTCAAAGGTTGGAGTTTAATGTCCCGTCGACAGCGTGGTCATTAGAGACAGAGCATACGCTCGAAGTGTTGGGTAAGGATATAGAAGGAAATTGGCCGTGTCCTTTCAAAGGAACCATCCCGGCATTTGCCTGGAGTGATTTAGGGAAATCATGGAAAACCTAAATCTGGATGGCCGGAGAGCGGATTTGAACCACCATCCTCCTGAATGTGAGTCCAGTGTGTTACCACTGTGCCACCTCGCTCGGTGCACCCACAGACGGGTGTCGGTTATGGAACAGTAGAGCATGTCTACAATATCTATGTCCACAGCAACATCTGAGGTCCACCAAACAACTATATTCCAACGAGACAATCGTAGGGAATAGGGGATCACGAAGTCGGTGTCCAAAAAGTGTGACTGCAGCTGTATTATAGACAGATGCATCTATACCTCGTAGTGGGGAGCTAAGGATGTCAGAAGAAGTGAATGCATCTCATTTAGCTTCACTGTGAGGGCTTGGAGGGGGGGGGGGGAGGGGATGCTGAGTGAAGGACAGGTCATTGTGGACTCTCCAATGGCTAGATGGGAGAATTTGATTTGATTTGATTTTCTCAGGGAAGCCAAAACAGTCTTGGTCCAACCCGCCACTGCCCGCACCAAAACTAAGTTTATTGTGCGGTATCGCTCCCTGTATATCTAGTAAAGCCAACCAATGGCCTTGAACAGTGCAAGGAGTCCCTTTACCAGTTCTTTATTAGACACAATTTCTTCGGGTCTGGTTGTCCCAAATATTCTGTGTCTTTTATTCTCCAATGCAATGCATTCGAATATTAGATGTGAAGCAGTTTCATCACCGTCATCACAGATCCTACATTTAGGGTCCTCTTCTGTTATTCCCATTGTACGTAGGTGTTTTTTGAAATTCCCATAGCCTGTCAGCAATCCAACCATGAGTCTAATCTCTCTCCTGTTCAAGCCCAGGATTGCAGAGCTTCTTTTAAAACAGGGCTTTGGCATCATTACCTTGCCATGTTTTTGTTGGTAGACTTTGGTCCAATATTCTACGTGCTTTCTTCTGAGCCAGTTACATAGCTCCAATTTGATCATTGCCTCGGTGATTGTCAGGACAGGTTCCAGTCCAATAAATGGAGTCTCTGCCCCCATCCTGGCTAATCTGTCAGCATGTTCGTTGCCACTGATGCCCGAGTGGCCAGGGACCCACAATAGGTTTACTCTATTGCTTTCCCCTAGCTCCACCAGAACCCTGTGACATTCTGCAACAATTTTAGACCTTGTTGCAGGAGTTGCCAGTAATCTCAGGGCTGCCTGGCTGTCTGAATAGTTATAGATGCAACTAGAGTTGCCAAGGGAAAAATGAAGGGCCAAAAGGCACAAGTTCATTAATTGCAGTATAAAGAATCCAGAACACATCAATGCTCTAAACTCCACCTGATATTATCAGATAGTGAGATCCTTAAAACAAGTAGGGTAGCGGTAAAAGTTGCTGGAAATCATGTTTTCTAAAAGGCAATGCAGAAAGCAGGGTACACATTTAAAAACCTGATGTAGCTTAGTAATGTGGTAGAAATAGCTGTTATAAATCAGAGTGCGTGGGTACGAAGAGCCCGAGCAAGTAGGTCGTATCCCAGGTTCATCTGCCACCACTAGTTCAGAGGTTACAGCTAAGTTCTGCAGCACACGGAACAGGGCCACCGGGACCTCCACCTTGAGCAAAGAAGTGGAGGACGAAGATTCCGGTGGTGTGGGAGACACCCAGCTTCCTTCTCGGAGGACTTCATTTTCCTTCATACTCCTCAGATGACTGCGACTGGAAGGGCTCCTGTCTGTGAGGTTCAGAAGAACGCAAGTCCCGCCTGTGGCTCCGTCGACCACAGACCGGTATCCGGTTGCCGGCTGGCAGATATTGTCAACCTCATCTGCTCCTGTGAAGACCTAACAACTGCTAACCGAGTTTGTGGAAAGTTCAACTGACGGTGTTTGACACAACTTCCACCTATTCCCTAAACGAATGACAGGACAAACGCCGGTGCCGCGGCCTCCCAACGCATTTCCACCTTCGTCTTGTGCAGAGTCTCTGGAGTGTACTGGAGTGCACTGCTTTCCAGGTTAACGAGAGTGCGCTCTGAAGTCTGGTGCTCACCCCCACTGCTTGCTGGGCCAGTTATTCTGCATATCATTACAGTGCTACACGATCAGTGACAGAGACAGCGATCTACAGAGCTGCCGAAGTTGCTTCAAGACGGAGAGTTCCACGACTGTGCAGCCTCCGCCGTCCTGTAGTGACCCTGGGGAAGATATCTGGACTGTAAAATTTAACTCGAATAAATTATACGATTGTTCGTGCTCTACCGGCTGATTTTACATAAACTTGAGGGATCGATTGAGGAGCATACAGAATCTCACTTTCTTACAGATATTGTGGTCTAATTCATACTGCACTAGGCAGAAACAGTTTACAATGTTGCCGAAAATGGTTTCAGAGTTCTCGACGCACGTGTACGCTGCCGCATTTGACACGCGAGTGCCAACATCACGTCGGTGACAGTGTAGCGCTGATACACTGCTCCCGTGTCTCCAGAGACACCCCACATAATACTTCCCAGATGGCCCCCGTAACCGGAACTGCACGGGCCGAGATCCGGGCTACAGATCTGGACCCGCTAGTCCCATCCGTCGGACGGGGAAGACGTACTCGAGATGTGTCCGGAGATTAATGGCAAAGTGGGAACGGACACTACCGCCTAGCAGCCACGTAAACCTGAGAATCATTAAAAGGCACAGGACCAAAAATAGTCTCATCCTCCGGGAGGAAAGCGACTGCGGTCACACAGTGCAGTCTCTCTAACAAAGTACAATCGAAAAAATCCTCTCTAGCACGGAAACCGCACATTTTTCGATATACGTTCGATAGTCCTATTTTGTTCTGTATCTTCTCCTTGATCTATCCCTAAAGTTTGCCAACGGGGAAAGATCACCCTGTATATCAGCCCACACACCATTACCACCACCACCACCACCACCACCACCACCACACACCAAACTCGGTTATCCAGCAAACTTAACCCTTTCAGGTATACAAGAAAACTAAAGGACCAATGATTGAAATTTATGCATCACTGTGGTACCTGGAAATTTTATAAACAAAATATGTCATTACTTCTAACATTTTTATTTGTACTGCCAGAAAAAAAAAATATATAAAATAAAAATTGGGACATTTTTGTCCCTATGTACCTTAAAGTATAGTTATAGAACACATAACACTTTATATATTGAATAATTATAAAGGCTGAATATCTGCTGTCTATTTGATGTGAAATTCTGCAAAACAGTTTCTGCTTGAAGCAAAGCATAAATTAATGCCACACTATTCACAGATATAGTAAGTGTGGTTTTCAACATTTTTATCATTCGGTGCTCTTGGCTCTGTGACTTGCAACATGTCTGCAGCCTTCTTGAGGTTTTTACATCTGTTGATAAATTTCTTTATTGACTTGAATAATTGCCAATTAGATTTCTTGCCATGCATTGTCTGAACTCTAGAGAAGAAAATGTTGATTTCAGTCCTGCTCCTGCCACCAATTTTGAATATATTTTGTTCAAAAGGACAATTACAGGTCTCAATTTGTATGTGCGATCTTTCTTTATTGACTTATCTGCATTGTTGGAAAAATCTTGGTACTTTCGACTCTCTTCAACCCATTATCGGCTTCATACCAAAAAATGCCTTAATTTCAAATTCATTTGTGGTAATGCATTGCTAAATTATTCAGCATACCGAATACTTTCAGGACTTATGCAACAAAACTTTTAGGTCCATAGTGGAAGAAAAAATGCCTGTCTTCTTTTGCTAGGTGGACTACGTATTTCTTTTTCAGGATCTTCTCTAACAACATGTTCTGTTTCATTTTCCATACCTCCGTATAGAAAAATATTATCCTCTTTATCTAGTAACAGATTATCTTCTTCATTACTATTGAAAGCCTCCAAAATCTGCATAACACTTTCATCAGTGATGAAAAATTCTCTTTTTTTTTGAAGCATATGACCTAAAAGCAGATTTGAAATTATATCTGTACAATGTTTTATCGCCTATTTTTTTTATGTAATAGAAATGATTTCAAACCATATAACTAATATTCAATTTCAGGTACACAAGTTACCATTGTGGTGCATTGGGAAATCTATGCCCCACAGAATAAAAACACAGATTTTCACAGATTAATTGCAGTTATTTTCTAAGCAAATGGCCCAAACCAAAAAAGAAACTTCCGTGAATATAGTTTCAACCTTTGACTGTAAGGCAGAGATCACGAACTACACACAATAAGTGAATAAATATGTATGTCTGCTTGAAGCAAGACTCACCAACAATAATGAACAACTGGTGGCAGTTATAGTAAATGTTGCCAGCAAAGATACATGAAGCTGAAGAAAACTAATATCTGTGCTTCAAGTAGAGTACCTGTAGCACATCTAATGTGATTACAATCCAATTATTAAGGTGATTTATAAGTGGGACACATGAGTCCCATGTACATGAAAGGGTTAAGGGCCACAAAACAGGGTCTTACAACATATTTTAGATAGAACTGGGATTGAAACTTGCCAGCAGAGCTCTGTTGGACCTACAATCCAATTGCTCTAGTGATGGAAGTAGAGCTGTGTCAGTGGAGCACTCGTCCGTGAGAGGCAAGTCTCAGTCCAGCACACAGTATTCATCAGCTAGGATGTTTCTTAACCACCAAGAGTTAAAATGTAATAGTGAAGACACAAGTTATTATATGGGGACAAGTATTTAGTACAGTATTTAGCCAGATGAGATTGTGGGAGCAACGAGACCTGTCTATATAGAATGACGACCGTCATGTTGCTAGATTATCATTTTGTTAAAACTTGAACCCCACTCTTTTCAAGGCTTGAGGAATAGTATTTTTATTTCATGTGTTAAAATATTAGTTAATATTGCTAGGTTATTATTACTTTGTTATGTTAATAATTTATTGTTGTATTAATTAATGTGGCATAAATGTGACTACTCCGCTATGCCACTGTCCCTGTGAGAATGTTTACTTGTCTTACTCTTAAGTGAATGTGCGAGAATCTATGGCTGTCTGAATGTGGGGGGGGGGGGGGGGGGATGACAGCTCGCTTTGCATCTATCTCTCTGGCTCAGAGTCTATAGCTGCTGAGGCTACCAAAGATGTTTCTACACCCTTTGGTTACAGTCCAGTCCAGTCGTCGAGCCTACTCTAGAGCAAGTCTCTCCGTCCCCAACACCGCTGATCTTGGTTTTTCCGGCTTCCGATAGCTTTCCACGTCTTATGGCCGCTTGGTCTGGTCATTCTATACTGGACGTCTGGAGAGGTAAGGTTGGAAGCTTGGTTCTTCTCTTGTATCCGCAAGATTGTAGCATTTAATTGTCTAGCACGTTTAACTTCAAAGACTTGTGAACTTACAATCATTTTTTGGAATATTTTCTCCGATTGTGTGCGGAAATGTGTTCTTGTTTTTCATTTTAGTGATTTCCAATAGATAAACGTGGTGTGTGTATGATTCTAGTTACAGTTTGATAATGGCCTGGTATGTTAAAAGCTTATGTGATCATGTGGTGGTGGATGAACTCTGCGTAAATACTTTCTAACTTTGTGGGGCCCAATTTCTAATAGGTGATATGTTCATTTTTGTACAGTGCATGTAAAATCTTCTCATCGTTTCCTTTCGTGAGTGATATGTGTTCCACGTGGTTGGTTCATAGAACAAAGCCTTCAGCTTCCACTCTTGTTTGTTCCATGCACATCAAGTGAGTAACTATGCGGGTATCCTTTTGATTTCCACTAATATTTCACGATCTTCTCTCCCCATCTATTTTAATTTTGTGGTTTCTTCTCCAACTTGTAGTATGCACTCTGTCTTTGTCTGTAATTCTCTCTGAGCCTTGTACAACCTCCTTCAATAACTTCCTCATGTATTCTAAACATTATTTTTCTGACTTTGTAATTATTTCACTTTTACGAGTTTTTTGGGACTGGACTTCATCCGTCTCTGTAAGCGCTACCTATCATGTGTAGCTGCATTTCTTTCGCTTCTTCATGTAATTCTAAACATTTCTATGGGTTGCATGCCATAATTCTTATTTTTATTTTTCCAACTTTGTAATCATTTCATATTTGTGGTTTTTCTGAGACAGGACCTCATCCATCTCTGTAACCGGCCCCTATCACGTGTAGCTGTATTTCATTTGCTTCCTTATACAATTCTAAACATTGATATGGGTTGCATGCTGTAGTTAATTTTCTTTATTTTTCAGAAACTGAATTTATTCAATTTTATCAGTTTTCGCAACCATGTGGGTCTGAGTTCCGGCTTCCGGGGTTTGCAGCTAATCGCCTGAATTCACGCCACTTCTCATACAAGACCAGTACCTAGATCGATTTCTAACATACTGCAACTTAAGAATCCACCGTGATTTTGTATAATGAATCCGATTTTCAACCACTTCACCTTCAGTGGAGTGCATTCATGTAACGTAGCCGTGCATCGCCGTTAGCGTGTTTTGTTCGCAGTCCAATTCAGAGGTAATTTAATTTTGCTATACACACGCACCATCTCAAAACAGGCAAGACAGACCAGAGCCAGCTTCAAAGTTTTTTAGTATATTGTGTTTTGTGCTACCTCCGACTTGCTGAATTTCGCCTACGTAGCGGCGCCTGCTTCCGCCTTGTCTCAGCACACTGATTTTGGTGAGTTTCGCTGTAGCATTGTGTTTGTGTGAGAGAACGAGTGTTGTTTGTGAATCCTTCCCCCCAGTAGCGTTAAATCATGTATAATTTAGGCTGGGCACTGTTCACATTAATCCATGTCAGAGATGCATTTTTATTGTATTAACAAAATTGATTCCCATTTTGCTTGTTTTCTCTCTGAATAAACAAATTTAAGTTCAGCATAATAAGTAAGTTGCCTATAGATTGTAGTTTTAGAGCACCTTCCCTCTTTTATTTAGTATTGTTCTTCACAAGTGCTGAGAACAATCTCAGATGCAATTTTTCTTATGTCTAAATTCCGTTGTGCCATAAATGTTTTTTTTAACCACCTTACTAAGATAACTTTAATTGTGGTGGCTTGCTTATTAATGTCTGTGTGTAATAACATGTGAGCTGCTATGTATATTGACCACTGTAGTATTAACTTCCTGTTATTGAAGTAATTTGAAACGAATCAGTTCTCAGTTTGGGCCAGGGAACAAGGTTTTATAGCAGGGGGTAACCGGTAGTTCACACGGACCTTAATTACTAATTTTAGTGATAAAACAAAGCTCTTGTTTCGTACAGTGGTCGATTTTTAATATCATTTTCCTCAAACCCTTGTCCCAGAAGCCCAAAACTTTAATATTTCCAATAAAACCCTCCATTATATCGAAGTTTTTGGAGGGGTCTCGAAGGGCAGATTTTACCCCCGTATATTGAAAAAACTTTCTATATTGAAGTCACCTCTATATATCAAAGTATTTTTGCGCTACTTCCATATATCGGTTGCACGCAAATAGGGCAGTACCTTCCCTCGCCGCCTCTGTGCGTCACCAATATCCGGGTCGCTCTGTGATTCCCGCGACGCCCGTGCAGGTGCGATTTCACACAGTTTTTGTTCTGATTCGGTGTGAGCTGTCAGTGCTGGAAGTAGGTTAAAGCGGAAATGTCTGTCAATTGCTGAAAAGCGAAAGTTAACTGATGCAGTGAGAGCAGGACTAAAAGGAAAAGAAATCCGTAGCAGCTGAGATTGGGATTCCAGCAAGCACTGTCAATAAGGATGAAGAATGGAGATAGTGCGGTAATCGCAGATGGAAGGACAGACCAGAAACGACAATGAAAGGCTGAGTTTTCAAATTTAGAGGAATGTTTAGTGCAGTGGTATTGGCAACAGAGCGGCTGCCGAAGAGCGGTTTTTAAGATGCGGTGCCAGCACTTGACTAGCCCATTACTTTGGGGGTGATAAGCGGTAGTGTGTATTTTTGTGATACCGCGAAGGGTGCATAATTCAGAAAATATGTTTGATTCAAATTGCCAACCCTGGTCGGTTGTGAGGAACACACGGGAGCCAAAGCGGGAGACCCAAGCGTCTATAAAGGTGCGTGAAATGGTGTCTGAAGTAATGTTCAGTATGGGGAAAGCTTCTGCTCAGCGAGTAGTCCTGTCGATAGCTGTGAGCAGAAAGCAGAACACTTCAGACTGTGGGAGGGGCCCAACCAAATCTACACAGATTTGTTGGAATCGGCCCGACACTTGCGAAAATGTACCTACAGGTGGGGAAGTATGGCGAGAGACTTTGTTTTGCTGGCAAGGAACACACGCGTGGGCCCACGACTGGCAATCACGGCACACATCTCTCCACACAAAATGTTCAGACACGAGGTGGGTCGATGCCTTAACCCCCGGGTGAGCCAAACCGTGAAGTTTCTCAAACAGATGACATTGTAACCCTTTAGGGATGAAGGGCCGAAGTGTGCCTGTAGAACTGTCACACCAGACTTCACCAGAAACTCCCAGAAAGGTCGAAGAGAAGAATATTGGTCCGATAACAGCTGTAAAGTGTCTGGGTCGGCCGATTGTAACATGGTTACATCCGACAAGCCTATCAGGCTAGATACTGCGCCATTGTGGGATAGGAAATCGGCCACAACATTATCTGCCCCTTTTATGTACCGAATGTCATTCGTAAACTGCAGGATGTAATTTATGTGACGAAAACAACGAGGTGGGGGGTGGGACGGAGGGTTTTTAATAGCCGACACCAAGGGTTTTTGGTCCGTCAGAATGTAGAAGTTCCTACCCTTCAAATCAGTTCTGAAATGCGTGATGGTCTCGTAGATGGCAAGCAACTCCCTATCGAAGGCCGAGTATTTTTTCTGGGCCGAGTTAAGTTTCTTAGAAAAGAGCTGAAGCAGAGTGGTGACATCACAACCAACCAGGGGTGGTAATTTGAATCAAACACATTTTCTGAATTATGCACCCTTTGCAGTATCACAAAAATACACACTACCGCTTATCACCCCAAAAGTAATGGGCTAGTCGAGCGCTGGCACCGCACCTTAAAAACCGCTCTTCGGCAGCCGCTCCAAAAACACCGTGGACATTCGTGTGAATGACTCTGTCACTACAGTTTCTCTCAACAGTGTCAAGCCAGCCTTCATCGAGCCTTCAGACACTTCCTCTGACACGGTTTCCTCTCGTGCCTCTCCTCCGTCGAGCAGCCAGTCCCCTTATCGTGCCACATAATCGAGCACAGACTGTTCTCAGCGTACTCACCATTTGAGTACTGCTTCTCCGGCCACTCAGGCTTCGAGTAACCAGTCAGCCCCTCGTGCCACATATTCGGGCACAGAGTCCCTTCGGCGTGCTCAACCGTCGAACTCTGCTGCTCCGCCCCTCAGCTCCAATTCGAGCGGTCAATCATTTACAGGATTCCCCCCTTGCAGCCCCCAAAAGTTCTTAACTTCTTTGGTTTCTATAGTATGTCTGCCTAGGTGTGTTTGCGTCTGTGTAAATGTGTGTGTGTGTGTGTGTGTGTGTGTGTGTGTATGTGTGTGTATTTGTTTACCTCCCTTTTCTTGCCCCAAGGTAAGTCTTTCCTCTCCCGGGATTGGAATGGCTCCTTATCCCATTCCTTAAAACCCTCATCATTTCCTTTTCCCTCTCCTTCCCTTCTACCTGAAGAAGCAACTAGGTTGCGAAAGCTTGCATTTGTGTGTGTGTGTGTGTGTGTGTGTGTGTGTGTGTGTGTGTGTGTGTTCTATTTATTTGTGCTACTATCACACCTGTGCTCCTTCGCCTGGTGAGTAATCTTCATCTATATTTTATATATAATTATTATAACATGAAGTATATAAAGAAGAAATGTGTCAATTGTTCATGTTTATTGGATTTGCAATAACTTTGCATCCAAACTGGAAATTTATCCTGCATCTTTAGCACTATGTGCATATGTTGTAGTGGATCATTAATAATGTTTTCTAGTGAAATTTGTTCAAGGTCGTTAGTTATTACTGTTGGTCCCACAGAGGCCTTGTTGATATACTGAAAGACAACAACTACTGCCCAGGTTCCTCAGATATTTGTTTCCGAATAGTGATTACAATAAATACGGCTGCTAACCAGTACCCACAATAATTATTTCTAATCACTTTCAAACTTAAACATTAACAAATAACTGCCACTTACTATTCGATTCTATGTATACTAAACTTTAATTCACTACCTGCATTTTGTTCAATTTATAATTTCTCTACATTGCTAATATTGTGGTGGCTCCAGAATTTCTGTTTCAGGGGAGTTAAGCTAAAAATCAGGTATTTTTTGGAGTGTGTGCATCTGGATGAGGAGGGGGGAGGGAAGAGAGTTAACACAGTGAATACCGAGTTTTATGAACGTCAACACTAAAAACAAGGTACTTGCTGGTGGGAGAGGAGTGTACCTGTTCCTCTTAACTACCCCTCACCATCCGACTCTAGTTCTACTACTGCTAATATACATTATAAAGCATCTACATTTCCTATTTGTTGCACATTCAAGTTGATGTTTGAAAGAGGCATAACAGATACAGACAAACCCATTTTATGCCACGGTGGAGTAGCCGAGCAGTCTAAAGCGTCTCGCTGCAAAGCGCACGTTGCTCACCGTGGAGGTTCGAGTCCTCCCTGGGGCATGGGTTTGGGTGTTTGTCCGTAGGTTAGTTTACCTAGGTTTAAGTAGTTTGTAAGCTACGGACTGATGACCACACAGTTTGGTCCGATAGATTTACAGACTTTTTTTTTAAACCCATTTTATGTAAAAATATTATTGATGTCAACAAGCAGGGCCTATGTGAGGCTTAATATGCAACATTATTGGCATCAACTTGTTTAAATTTTGATTAGACAGCAGTGAGGCAGTGTGGTAATTTTGACAACAAATTTTTCACTTCATGACTATTATTAATTCCCTAAGCAGGCAAGGATTGATAAAAGAAACAGTGTTAATTATTTAGCAGAAACAGTGTTAATTATTTATTTGGTGGTAAACATAAAACATTATTTCTCTCATTCTATGTGATTCGATTTTCAATGAACATTCAACAATCGTTGCCAATAGTAGGACACTCTACTGCCACAAGTAAAATTTAACCAACATGCCATGCACTGTATACTGCACAAACCAGTAAGCCAGTGTCGAACACAGGGAAGCAACTAAGCCTGGCACAGTACATACCTCATCTGTTTCCTCTGTTTTAATCCAGAGATTTTTCACATGATCCATCATTGATGTTCTATGTTTCTGAAAAACAAGAAAGCAAATAAAAACAACTGGAGTAGGAAATGAGCCATATTTCACATGAAATGTATGTAACAGTGAGATCAAAGGCAATATAACAACAGAACTGAGTTACAAATCAAAGTTTGCGGTTAGGGAAGTATGCATACCAGCGTGAGTGGGTACAGATAGTCAATGAAAATAATCTTGATTATACAATAATGGAAAGTCCAGGTTGGAATTAATAATATAATAAGGACAGTTTACAACTCACCGCAAAGATGTCCTACCCTATCACAGGTCGGGCCACCTGTGAAAGCAGCCACGTAATTTACCAACTGTGCTGCAAATACTGTACAGCTTTCTATATTGGCATGACCACCAACCAGCTGTCCATTAGGATGAATGACCACCGCCAAACTGTGGCCAAAAACAAGGTGGACCACCCTGTGGCACAGCATGCAGCGGAGCACATGCTTGATTTCAATGGCTGCTTCACAACCCGGGCCATCTGGATCCTCCCATCCAACACAAGCTTTTCTGAACTGCACAGATGGGAGTTATCCGTACAATACATTCTCCGATCCCGAAATCAACCAGGCCTCAACCTACGATAACTTCCCTATTTTTTTTTTCCTCCATACCTTACAGTTCCTACCTTTCTATCCCAAACCTCACCTATTTTGAGTGGTGCGTGAATGTGCAATCGCGCGCGTGTGTGTGTGTGTGTGTGTGTGTGTGTGTGTGTGTGTACTTGCAGTGTGCATGCATTTTGTATATTTATTTTATTTTATTTTATTTTGTTTATTTTATTTTTCTCCCGTCACCCGCCCCCACTCCATTCCTAAGCTGTACCTCGTTATTCCCATCTAACCCATCCCCACCACTGTGATGTAACCTTCCTATCCCCTCTCCCCTCCCCAATTTACTTGCCACAGAGTGTGATTCGAAGTGTGGTGGCCGGAGGTGATGGTTGTATGACTGTGTTGTGTGCCTGTATGATTACGTGAGTGTTATATTTTCTGAAGAAGGCCATGGTCGATAGCTGAAAGCTGTGTGTCTTTTGTATGTAATATTCACAGAATATATGACATCAACTGCGATTGGGCAAAGCTGAAAATGTGTATGTTCCTGTCGCAGCTCATCGCCACGTCTTTGCGGTGAGTTGTAAACTGTCCTTACTATATTATTAATGTTGATTATAATCATTTTTTGTATTACACTCACTGTAAATAAGTCTAATTTCAACAAGCAGCCACATTTCACTTTATTATATGTAAATATCAGTCTAGTTCACAGAAAATTGTACTAAGAGTATTCTCAAACTGATTGGTCTCAGGTTGGTACCAAGACGATTAGTGTCTGGTGACAGCTTGATCAAACAATGTACTCATCACCTCAGCACTAACCGGAGACAAATTCATCTAAGGGTGATCTGAGTATAAGATTGAAGCCAGTTACTTTTATATAAAAAAAAAGTGTGTAATTTTCTGTGAACTACACTGATATTTTCATGTTTAAAACAATACATAACTTTGCTGCCTTTACAAAAGGAATGAATCTTTTCATAACCTTTTGTTTACAAAAACAGTCTTTACAGTTCTTAAAACATAAATACTAAGGTTTGTACATTTAGTTTTTGTCTAAATTAGAAACAGTATAAACTTTTTGTGCAATTTTGTAACTTATACATTTTTAGGTACATAATGCGCATGTCTCTTTTTCCTAATCTACATAAAAACAATGTACAGATATCTATTTACAGAAACACAAAGTGTAACTTGTAAATAAAAAACAAAAAGTGTCTAGTGTAGAAACTGTCCTTAATTGCAATCAGCATAAGACAGAAAAATTTATTATAATCAATTCTAATTTAAGCATCTGCACGAGACAACCAAACAGAGAACTTTCCTCCTTTCTTTTCTTGTATTTCCTTTTTCCTATATACTTCAATAACATTATGACCTCGTAGGTATTGAGGAAAGATTATTTATTTCAGTCCGTAAAGCACTTTGCTCTCGCTACCAATACTTCATGATTTTGGAATATTTGGTTAGGCTGTAACCTAACAGCACAGCTTTAAAATGCACACTTTTGGTTGTCAGAAATATATGCTTCTACAAACTTCAAGTAACTAATGAGAGGTGAGAAAACATGAATTTATGGCAAAGACCTTGGAGTGACTGTTTTGCTTGACGTTTTGAACAGTGCATATTTGCAATTGTGTATTATGCCGACAACTCAAACTGATCCTCAATGTCCACCCATCCACCTTTCTAGTATCCCTATGATTACAATTGTATTGCCAATTACAAAAACAACTTAAGTCACATTAACCTACTTTTAAGGAACATAAGAAAAACATTATAAGTTCTATATAAATTATTAGAATATGGTGAAACTTAAGCAGAAAATGAGGTAGCACTGAACAGGTTTATTGACACCATCTCACACCTACATGATAACCCATTTGAATTGCAAGAAACTTTTTATGTTGCGGATATTGTTTGTTTTGGCAACTGTGGCTTCTTCCTCTGGTCAAATTTCATGGTAAAGTTATTGATCTGAGGGAGATTAATGTATTGCATTAATAATATTCTTCTCGGGTTTCCTGCCAGATCAAAATGTTAACTGGACACAATATTTCGGCGGTCCACCTGGCCGCCATCCTCAGGTGACAGTGCTAGTACACCGACTCGCCGAGACTGAGTACAAGCCGCGAGCGGCGGCCCCTATATACGCCGTGGAAGGCCGAAGTTGCGTGCACAATAATTGACAGTTCTGCCCTCTACGTTTCAGCGCCGCCAGTGGTAGAAGCCGGCGTAAACGATAGATCGCTATTCAGCAGACCGTTGTTTTTTGATGTCAAATAATAAAGGGTTCCACATTTTACTCAAAGGAAAACCCTTGTCCCTGTTTATAATATTGTCAGAAAGACAAATTGCGATCGATTCTTTTAAAATACAGCGGTGTATACAAAATTCCTTGTCACTGTGGAAAAGTTTACATCGGCCAGACAATCCATTCAATTCAAGATTGATGTACTGAACACCATCGACACACAAGATTGTTTCAACCAGAGAAATCTGCAGTAGCTGAGCACTGCCTTACTGAGGGACATAAAATGAAATATGATGAAACACAAATGGTTGCTTCTGCGTCTCGCTACTGGGACTGTATTTTAAAAGAATCGATCGCAATTTGTCTTTCTGACAATATTATAAACAGGGACAAGGGTTTTCCTTTGAGTAAAATGTGGAACCCTTTATTGTTTGACATAAAAAAACAACGGTTTCTGCTGAATAGCAATCTATCGTTTACGCCGGCTTCTACCACTGGTGGCGCTGAAACATAGAGGGCAGAACTGTCAAGTTTTGCGCACGCGCCCTCGGCCTTCCGCGGCATATATAGGGGCTGCCACTCGCGGCTTGTACTCAGTCTTGGCAAGTCGGTGTATCAGCACTGTCACCTGAGGATGGCGGCCATGTGGACCGCTGAAATATTGTGTCCAGTTGACGTTTTGATCTGGCAGGAAACCCGAGAAGAATATTATGAATCATTACGCTGGGAAAGCCTAAGCAGTCACAATGAATTGCATTGCTTGCACAACCCCTGGCATTGATGATTTATAACAGAAATGATGAAACTTTGAAATATTTAGTGCTACCTTGTCAGATCTTGGAATATCTCATTTCGATGTTTCAGTAGAAATGCAGAACAGCTCTTGCAACACTACATAAGGAAGTTGAACATTTCACTTGTAGTCGAAACATTAGTTCTAGGATTAGTCTCCGACTTCCCGTCTTGCAGAGCATCAGAAACTACTTAGATCATCGGATATGAACACTGTTACTGCTGCTTATTTTGCTACCTCATTGAGGTTTTTGGCTTAAACTTCGTCACCTCTTCACAGGTGCATGAAACATCTACACTAGGTCTTTCAAAAGCTTGTAAAAAGTTTTCACTAAAAATCTTATTATAAGCCCAGTACCTGTATTTTACTGGTGAGTTAGGATGTTTGGCAATAAAAAGCTGGTGCATTTTTTTCACAGTCAAGGTGCTCATTTGTGAGGAAAAGAAGAAAAAAAGAAATAAATAAAAAATTCTCTGTTAACCTATACCTCACTATCAGAGTGAAAGTACAGATCACATCTTAAACGCAAAATCTTAATATGTAATCCATGGTCTGCTTGTAAACAATCACCTTTAACTCAGCCACCACACAATTACCCACACCACCTACAAACACGCGCGCACCTCAAAACTACCACACAGTGATAACATCACACAACAGCCCAAAGCCGACGGGTGGAATCACATCCTATAAATGAAGCAATATTTTTGTGTGTTTGTACAAGCACATAATGATTTTCGAGTTAGTGGTCAGGAAGAACTTTCCACGATTCACTGCGCTGTGTCTAACGTCTACGCATACAAAAGAAACTATCAACACCAAACGTGCATTTTCACAAAGTTTATGAGTTTTCAGAGCACAAAAAATAACAGCTGATCAAGTCACAAATAATGGAATTAAATGCACCAGCTTGTGGTACAACATGCTGTAGCCAGTAGTGTAGAGACATACCTTGAGTTATCTGCAGGAATTCTAAGTTCTAACCAGTTTAACCAACTACTACATGAAAATGAATTAACAAACGTACTGTAGTGAACACATTTTCATGAGTGGAAAAAAGTTAAAATGAAGCTTTCAGCTTCCTACAACATCAATTACTACAGATTTATTTCAAGAATATCACCTTCACAGCCACTACAGTCCAAGAGGTTTATCATATTCTTATATAATAAAGAATACAATTTGGACTTAATTTTACAATGTGTGTCGCGGCGTAGTGCAGAGTGTTCAGGTGTTGGCTACAGCCACTGCATGTGACCAGCCGATCAGGTGACAGTGCACAGCAGCCCATGAAATTACCTATTTTTTATTCAGACATTATTCGAATGTATTCGTTTCGTGTTGTGTTTCCTTGTCGCTTCTTACACATTACTGCTAATGTTTTGTTATTAATTGTTCCTTTGATGATTACAGTCAATTTACTGAGCGGACAAGGGTACATCGAGACCCTGTCAACCGTAGAGCACGAACAGCATTAATTATTTACTTCATCATCAGCACAAAAAAGTAATCGTTCATTACAAACAAATAAGGTCAATTTACAGGTCAATTAAAGACCGGGATACAACTCATCGGCTATGATCAATGACCTCATATCTGAGTTAAAGACAACAGCTTAGTTACAACGAGAATATAATTATGATTTGTGATTAAAAAGTGATCTGTAGCTCCACTCTGATGGTAAGATATAGGTTATGTAATCCACTTCTGGGATTGGAACGACTCCTTTTCCACTTTCTAAAAACCGTATCCTTCCCTTTCTGAAAAGAAGGGAGAACTACAGTACCTGGCTGTTTTCTATGAAAACATATCTCCAACATCAGAAGTTATGGAAATGCATCTCAGATAACATAAAAGACGATTCAAAAGTTTGCGATGCTAGAGCAAAAATTATATTGTCAGTTGATCCAGTAATTTATGTCCACCTGCAGAACACAACTACTGTAAAAGAAGCCTGGAACAAATTTAAACAGGTATATTTGGTATGCTGACTACACTCCTCATCACTCGACTCAAGAACTGTGTGACAGTAGAATACGTATCCAAAATTATTTCCACTTCTAATACATTAAACGTCTTTAATTTTGAAGTGAAAGTGCAAGCCAGAAAAAAACGGAGTAGCAGAAAGGTATAATAGAACATTAGTAGACAAAGCCAGATGCTTATTATTTGATGCACGACTGCCATAACAATACTGGGGGGAAGCAGTCTCTACAGCTGCACACCTTATTAACAGATCAACTACAATATCTTGAAAAGACGTTAGACCAGAAGAAGCATTTACTGGGAGAAAGCAAATCTTCGGCATTTAAGAATGTTTGGTAGCAAGTCCTTTGTGCATGCACCTAAAGCTAGCAGATGTAAATGGCATAAAAAAGGCACTGAATGCATACTTGTGGGATATTGTCAACAGAGCAAAGCATATTGACTATTTCAACCTGTTTAACAAAAACTAATGAAAGCAAGAAATGTGATATTTAAGGAAAATATTGATCAGTAGACTGGTGATACATTTGAGAATTATTATTAATCCAGAAATTAAGCAATATGGAATCTGAGCCAACTTCAGATGCAAGTACTGAAGACTCAGTATGTAATTTGTCAGAACAGAGCAGCTCAGAAGATTCAGATTTGTCAGAAGCAAAGAAAAATTCTGCATCCCCACATCAGAGTCAAACACTCAGAAGATCATCTAGAATTCTGAAACCAATAAAAATGAATAATTATGTAACAGAAACAGAGAATTTATAGCCAGTGTCATTGGAAGAAGCTTTGCAAAGCAAAGAATCACACAGCTGGATTCAAGCAATTAAAGAAGAATTGCAGTCACATGAAAAAAATCAGACATGGGAAAAGGCAACTTTACCTCCAAATACAAAGCCGATAGATACTAAATGGATTTTCAAGATAAGAAGAATCTCCAAGGACAAATGTTTAGATACAAGGCTCGGCTAGTAGTTTAAGGATCTGCACAAACAAATGGTGAAAATTATGAAGAGACATTTGCTCCAGTGATACACTATCATTCACTGAGATATCTGTTTGGTTTAGCTACTAAACATGACCTAGACATATATCACTTAGCTGTTGTTACAGCATTTCTGCAAGGAAGTTTGAAAAGGGAAAAATATGTCAGAAGCCCAGAGATTGATTTCAACACTAAAACTGTTAAGGATATATTTATTGTGAAGCTTAGAAAAGCAGTTTATGGATTAAAGCAAGGTAGCTGCGACTGGAATATTAAGCTAAATGAAGCACTTAAAGAGTGATTCAAATTGACGGAGCTTGGAGAAGTGTCAAATTGCTTTGGCATTAGAATAACAAGCAATAACAAAAGAGGACTATTATGGATGAATCAATCACATTACATAAAGCATATGTTAAATAAACACAACATGATAGACTGTAATCCATTGTCAAGATCTTGGATACCAATCAAAAACTTACACATGATGTGATATGAGAAAGGAACACAGGAAAGCAATGAAAAATATTCGCTACAGAGAAGCTTTAGGTAGTTTGGTGTATGCACAGCTGGGAACTAGGCCTGATCTTGCATATCCAAGCTCAGTCGTAAGCCACTTCGATAAGGATGTAAACAGGCAGTCAAGAGAATTGTTAGATACCTGATTGGGACTAAGGATTTGAAGCTCCCAATTTTCTAGGGAAAAAACTCATGACATCACAGGAAATAGTGACGCAGTGGGCAGGAGACAAAGAGGACAAAGTCAGTTAATGATTTCCTGTTTTAAATCACAAGGAGGTGTTATTTCCTGCCACAGCAAGGAACAACAGACAGTAGCTTTATCAACTACTGAAGCTGAATATATGTCTCTGGCTTCGGCTTATCAAGAGACACTATGACTACAAAAGTTAAAGAAGGAAGTTTCTCCAGATCCTGACAGTGACCCTATTAAAATTTATTGTGACAATAAAGGTACAGTAGATTTATCCAAACAAAGTGGTTACATTGGAAGAACAAAACATATTGATATCAGACATCATCAAAGCAAATGCTTGCTGGCTCGTTAACCAAGTCAATTCCCAGAACAATACTTCAAGCTATAATGAAAGATTGTAGGCTGACAATATGGATATTATTATTATTATTTTATTTATTTATTCTATTTTTTGGCATCAATTCAAGGATGTGTGTTAGAAATTACAATGTATGCCCCTTATGATGTGTATGTTCTACAGTCTGTCGTCTTTTCTTGCGCATCTTATGTGCATGTGCATTGATCTATGATATCACTAGGTTTTATTTTTTTCTTGGGCACCCACCCAGCTGAACGTTTCATGGTACTATACGCTTCATACTTGCTGCAGCTCATTTGTTCATCCTCCTCCTGAATGCTAACACGTGGCAGCACTGTCTCAAAACTTCGGATTCTGACCTCCACAACATGTCTCAACGAAATAAAGGTAAAGAGATGTTTTTTCCTATAAATGTGTTTTTACATGCCTAAATATATTTTTGAAAGTGTACAGACATCTCTTAGTTTATGTCTAACTGTAAATCGATGAAGTAACATATTATAAAGTTTTAAACTTTCAGGTATCATATACAATACCTCGGGGCTCAATGCCGACTTTGTTTACATCAGTGGAAGTGAGGTTATATGAGAAATGCAGTCTGAAAAAGTGCCCCCTCCTGAGAAGTTAGATGTAGGAGGCAGAGTAGTGTTGAAACTTAGTTATTCACTGCCGGAGAAGTCCTCAATTTATGTTGACAGGTACTTTACTTCTGTTCCCCTACTTGCCAAGTTACTGAGTTACAGAAACATTACTGTCACTGGCACAATAATGATAAGTCACATACCCAGACCTATAGCATTTCAGGGAGATGCAACAATGAGAAAATCAAGAAGCAGCCATGATCAGGTGGTAAGGAGTGATGGCCAAGTAGCAATTATTAAATGGTTTCACAACAGAGCTATTTAATTGGCTTCTACTGAATTTGGTTTCCATCCAGTTGAAGACTGCACTCAGTGGTCGGGGGAAAAAAAATATTCCAAGTTTCTCAGCCAAGTGTGGTAAAGGCATACGACACTAACATAGGAGGTGTAGACCTGTTAGACAGGATGTTGGGGAAATGTACCATGAGAGCCAGGACCCACAAGTGGACTATTAGAGTGATTCATCACTTCATGGATTTTGCAATTGCTGCATGGTTGCAATACAAGGAGAGTGCAATGCAAAATGGTATTGCAAAGAAACATACTACTAGTTCTAGCTTGATATTGATGAAAACTTAATATATTTCCACAAAAGGTTAAGTTTGCAGATGGAACCTGTGGAGCAAGAACCAGACTCTGATGAAGATAGTTCCCAAGAAAGAAAGAGGCCAATATGTACTTTTCCACTACCACCAATGGAGATAAGGCAAGCAAGTATGCATCATTTGCCTGAAATGATGAACCATGTTCAGAAGAACAGGTCCAAATGCAGAGGAGAAGGCTGCAAAGGCCTCACAAATTTGTACATTGGTAGAAGTGTAAAGCCTTCCTTTGCTTCTGACAGGAATTATTTCAATACATTCCACAAAACATAAAATTAATTAGGACTTGTAACACAAACTCTTTTCTGATACATGAAGTAAAACGAAAAAGGCAACAAGACTTTGAAATTTTGTAATGGTACTTTTGTTTGAAATTTTTGAACTGTTTTCTTACCATTACAAAAACTTTTGTTACCAAGTTTGTATTTTGAAATATTATTAAATGCTATAGCAAAGGAGAACTATAGCGTAATGTTTGTGATGATTTATTTTTGTAATAAAAAAACATGAAACTACATAGTTGTGTGTATAACTGTCCTGCTCAAGTCTCGAGGTATCATATATGATACCAACTCTAAAAAAATCAGTATGCTTGCAAAATTTTTTAAACTGTAATTTATTGTTAATTAGCATTAAAATAAACCAAATAGCACAAAAGTACTTCATTTACATTTCCAATATGTGCTTGGGACTGGAGCGGTTAAAGCTTTTCTTAATTCATTTCAAACTGTGATACCTCTTTTAGTAGCTATATTTACCTTTTACTAATGCTAAATAATACAACAGGTACATAGAGTATCTCGTGACACTAAGATATAACGTCATTGGTCAAAGTCGATGGCCTGTATCGCAGTCTTCAATTTTGCCCTTTCTTTCTTCACAATTGCACAAAACCTGTTTTCACTATCCATATTCACGAAACTGGACTGAAGCAAGTGCATTATGATAAACTGCTGGTAACACAAGCCATACAGCAGAATGAAACACATTAAGCCTCCTAACAATCTACACCAAATTCAAAAGAAAGAATACCTTCAACATTTTGTTCCTTCTCACTGATTGCTGTACACCATGGACTGGAAATCATTTTATTCAACATTTTGTTGTTCAATCACACTGCACCAATCCCTGTAACGATGTAACAGATTATATGGTAAGTCTAACTGAAGTTACTGAAAAATATACCTGCTCTATGGTTGACTGGTGTGGTGTACACATAGATATTCTGTGGTGTTGCCAACATTTGCAGTGTGGGGGCAACAGACTCTGGAGTTTAGCCAAATTCAGGACTAAGTAAAAAAACATATTTTTATATTTTCTCCAAAAAAATTTCTGCCCCGAGATACAGGCCTCCAAAAATGACACTGCAAGTACGATTCTGAAACTTTGCAAATGTTGGGGAAATTTTAAAACACAGTATCTCTGAAACAATTCTAGATAGGCATATTGTAATTTTTTTTTTTTTAAGATAATGGCTTCATGATTACAGTGGTATGCTCAGTTTGGACATAGCTGCCAAAGTTGATTTATTATAGCCTTTTTTTATTATTTTAAGGGAAAAATGTCACCCCCCCCCCCCCCCCACCAAAAAAAATAATTGCCTTTTGAGTGTTAGCATATAACACTACATTCCCTGAAAAGGAGAGCTTCCACTTTTGAGTTGGACAGGTTTTAAAGCAAATTTAATTTTTGCCGTATGTTAAACTTGTTTCTGTTACCAATTTTTTGCTTATCAGATACATAAAAATCAAAATCTAGACTTACTTAACAGAATTTTACTTTTAAAAGATCAGCAAGAGACACATTTTTCAAATGTTTTAAATGGCCACAAAATGTGAAAGACGAAAGGACTCAAAGGTTACAATTTATACAACTTTTGTGCACTCTGCTGTGTACTGAAATTAACTAGACAATGAACTAAAAATGTATTCCACTGCATCAGTATCTGCCTTTGATATAGGATGATGCCTTCCTGTTGAACCAGTGGATGTGTAAGATTTCACAAATCTTGTAAAATCATTGGCATTCTAAATCACAGATGTATTTGGTCTGGAAAGATTGTCTTTTGTAACGTGGCACTTCAACTGGCTGCCTACACCATCACAAGGCCCCTTACCGTGGCCAGTAGCATTGTATACCCACTCGGTTGGCACAAGCAACTTACTCAATTCAACGCTGGTAACGATTTTTAAAATGACTAAGAGCACTATCGAAAATATTAATCATCTTTTCTGTTTGCAGTTGAAGAATTTTTCACATTGCTACCAAAGAGTGTGCTGAGTCATGTCCTGTGCCATCACTTACAACTGAAACACTTGTGGTCTTGCTTTGAAAATATATAACTCCTCTAGAAAATGAAACCTGATAATTACTACAATTATACCCTTGCAGTGGCGTAACTATGGGGGGAGGATGAGGGGGCTAGAACCCCCCCCCCCCCCCCCCCAGAACCCGAAGAGAGAGAAGAAAAGAAAAATTGTATAACACCCATTTGGTAAAGGTAAAGATTGGATACTAGGGGTGTTTTATCATACGCTTTCATTGGATGGGAGTGAATTAGTTATTTCAATGGGAGTGGTAGATGGTAGTCTGTCTGGAAACTGACTAAAATGTTGCTCGTCAAGCAGATCTATCCCCCACCACCCCAAGCCAAGTCCTAGTTACGCCACTGCACCCTTGTACTTCTTCCTTCTTGCGGGAGAAAGCCCTTTGGTTCACTGTCTTATGAATTTCTAGGTTGAGAGTGGTCATTTTGCTTTGGTGTATTTTTATTTTCTTTGTGTATTCTTGATGCACAGAGCTTGTGCCTTGGCTTCACTGACCACGGTTTCTCAACAGGACTAACACCTACTTTTTTTAGCTGACTGATATAAGAAATGTAATTGTTCCTCTACATATGCAAAGTCTGCTTCATCTGCGCCATGGGAGACTTCATCTTGTTCACTTACTACCATTGTTGATATTCTATCAAAATCTTTGAACACAGAAAGTCATCACTGGAAACACCTCTTTCCAACCTGAATAAAGACTCTATCTTTCTTTTTTAGATAGGCTATAACTCTTTTATGGATATGTAAACAGAACACTTCCTTCTCCTGTGGCCCCAGTCAGAAGACATCCCAAACAGCCCTTTCCACAAAACATGCTACAACTTTTGTCAATTCATAAATTCCTCATGAAAACACAGAGCTCACTGAATGATGTTTTCTTAGAAGGTTCTTCAAAAACGAAATTAACACAGAACTGCAATACTGAAATCTCCCATGAAAAACCACAACAAAGAAACGGACAAACAGCAACAATGTAAGAACCTACTGCAACAATAAAAGTCACAAGAAACAACTGCATACCACTGTAATCATAAAGCCATTATCTTTCAAAAAAAAAAAAAAAAAAAAAAAAAAAAAAAACACCCTAACTCAATATCTAGAATTTTTCTAGCATTTTAAAATTTTCTCAAAATTTGCATCTTCAAAATTGTCCTTGCAGTGTCATCTTTGAAGGCTTGTATCTCGGGGCAGGATTTTTTTTTTTTTTTTTTTTTTTTTTTTGAGAAAAAAAAGGGGGGGGGGGTGGTTCTTAAGTCCTGCTAAATCCAGCAACATCCTAGACTATAAAGGTAAACCCCCTGCCTGAAGTGATTTGGATTATACTTTAATACAACTTGTCACGCCAGAACTTGAACTGGACATTAGGTCGACAGATATTTTTTTAAAAAAATCTTACAAACTTTGCTCTAACCACATCAGTTAAAATCTGAACACAAAAATTCACTTTCACTAGAGATGATATAATTGACCAACAAACCAATATTTCAGATTATGCATCATATTTTAAACATGTTTGTTTACGAAGACGCGGAAGATAATTTGAGGTTTTTATCGGGCGTGCAATTACTTTCCTAGATGGGAAAAAGTTCACTTATGGCAGCAGCGATGTAAATGTGCGAATGTTGGCAACGAGATATTCTTGAAAAGGCTACATTATATATTGACGGAGAGGGCACATACAAGAACCTGTCATCCATACAGCAAGAAAATTACTATTTTATGGTCAGCACAAAAGATTATTCCACTACTATGAATGGGTTTTTAAAAGAGAAATCAATGGTCGCTGTCAACATCAACACACTACGCAGCCGCTGCCGTAAGTGAATTTATACAGATCTACATAACAGATTCTGTAGGAAAAAAATAATTACCTCTTTATCGCAATAAAAAGTAAAACACACAATCGAAGATAACATTCCTGATTATGACAAACATAATATTAAACATTAACAGACAAACTTAAGGTTACGTTCCTCAACGTACCAAAGACGTCAACGGTGTCTCAGTCACTGTCGTTTAAATTAAAGTGAGTGACGTTCAGAAGTGTCCCGTGAATACTATTAAATTAATATGATAGTGTCACAAACAGATAAATCAGCATCCTAACAATCATCGTGTAAAACTTCACGACTTAAACTGTAATGATAATCACAGTGAAAAATATTTTATTTCTGCTTCAAACTAACAATGTGTGCTTCCATTATTCATTTGTAATTACTGGCCATCATTAACTAAAACGTAATTGACGCTTCCTATAAAACAAGATGCCGTATGTTTAGTTTACACACTGTTGCCAACATTGAAATTCAATTTGCCTCTACAACGCATGTGAAATCCCCTAAATCGGGTCGAAGTCTCAAACTAAATGGCTATATTATTAAATGTGTATTTCTTGGAGGAATGAGAGAGGAGTAAGAGCCAATTAAAGAAATTGTAATACTTAAGACAGCGCAATTGTAATCTTTCAAAAATGTCACGCTCTGGGAAAGTATAAACATTTATTTATTTTTAGGATATCTCTATAGCCGGGTTCACACGCTACGATCTGTCTGCACAAATCTTACAATCGTTGCGTGTGGACCAAGGAGGTCCTTGGTGTGGACAGCACATGCACAGATATGAGATGTGCGCAAACCTGGAAGTTTGACTTGGAGGTTTGAGCAAAGTTGCAGGGGATCGCTGCAAATTTTTATCAGTGCATACTTTTATCGTGTGCTTACTATATTCATTGCCAGTGGATGAAAATGGCTGAGAACTGAAAATCCCGCAGCTTATGGGCCACTTATATAATATAAAGTGAAGTAGGCAGACAGTGTTTCAAACATATCTAAAACTACCAATTTCATTTGTGTAATCGTAACAAACACGTGGTTTAAGAATCACAAAAGAAGATTGTATAAGTGGAAGAGACCAGGAGACACCGGAAGGTATCAGATAGATTTTATTATGGTAAAACATAGATTCCGGAACAAGGTGATAAACTGTAAGACATACCCAGGGACAGATGTAGACTCTGACCATAACTTGTTAGTCATGAACTGTAGGTTGAAACTGAAAAAACTGCAGAAAGGTAGGAAAATAAGGAAATGGGTCTTAGATAAATTGAAGGAACGTGAAGTTCTGAAGAAATTCTCGCGGCATTGCTCCCTCTCCTGGAGAAACAGCGGACCCGCTGTTATGATCCCTGTAGAGCCAGCTGCAATGTCCTGGATCTTGACCGTGTCATGGGTCCTCTGTATGACAGTTCAAGAGAATCCTTCCCTTCTCCGCGATTATCGACGGCAGACGTTCCTGTTGTGGCTTCATCAGGAACATTACCGTCCTTAAAGTCCTTGAACAAGAAGCCATTGTCGTCTACCTGCTCTTCAGGATCGTAGTAAGGCTTCATGCGCAGGACGTGAACAATGTCTCTTCGTTTTTGACGTTTCGACGACGGCTCATAATCCTCAACTTCGTATGTGACGTCTGACAGACGGCGTATGACACGATACGGACCAAAGTATCACTTCAATAACTACCATACAGGGGTAAAAATCCATACCAGATCTCCTGGGCTGTACACAACAGGTCGGTGCTTGTCGTTATACCGCTGACGGTCCTTCTCCTGGGCGTCCAGTGTCCGTATGCGAGCCAGCTGTCTTGCTTCTTCGACCCTGGTGATGAGCTGTTTAACGTAGTCATCCTGAGTGTCGTCCGGTTGGAACGGAAACAGTGTATCCATTGTCGTCTCAGCTTCCCGACCATGGAGCAGGAGAAACGGCGTGAAGCCTGTGGTGTCTTGTCTTGCGGTATTATAAGCAAATGTCACGACTGGCAGTATTGTATCCCAATCCTTCTGCTCAACATCGACGTACATTGACAGCATGTCGGCTAACGTCTTGTTAAAATGTTCCGTAAGACCATTTGTCTGAGGATGGTATGCAGTTGTCATTCTGTGGACAATGTTGCACCGTGACATTACCTCTGATACTAGTTTTGACTGGAATACTTTTCCACGATCAGATATCATGACACATGGTGCTCCATGCTTCAAAATAATGCCTTCTACCAGGAATTTTGCAATCTCTGGAGCTTCTGCAGTCGGCACAGGTTTGGTGACAGCGTAACGTGTGAGGTAGTCAGTGCAGACTATTATCCAACGGTTACCAGTTGTCGACTTTGGGAACCTCCCTAAGAGATCGATCCCAACTCGTTGGAATGGAGCTGCTGACAGTGGAATCGGTACGAGATGTCCTGGAGGTAATTGCGGCACATGCTTCCGTCACTGGCACTCTTTACAGTGACTCACATAGTGCTTGACAGATCTGTAGAAACCTTTCCAGTAATACCTGCTTCTGATTCTGTCTAGGGTCTTCACGAATCCCCGATGACCGGATATTGGAGCATCGCGGAAATATTTGAGAATAGCTGGCTGGAGATGAGCTGGAACAACAAGTAGCCATTTGGGGCCTAGTGGAGCGTAGCTGCTCTTATACAATGTTCCGTTTATAAGTTGTAACTCTCCATTGGTCGGTTCTCCTTTCTCCAAGGCCTCTATCGTTTTTAATAGTGCTGGATCTTCCCTCTGTTCAGCTGTAACGTCATCTAATTCAGTGAGAGCTGAAATTTCATTAATGCTGTTGTGTTCCACTAATGGATTCCTCGAAAGGCAGTCGTCATCCTTGTGTTTGCTCCTGTTCGTAAATACCACTGTGACATCGTACTCTTGGAGTCTTAGTGCCCATCTTGCTAGTCGACCTGATGGATCCTTCAAACTAGTCAGCCAACAGAAAGAATGGTGGTCTGTCACGACAGTGAATGGTTTACCGAATAAATACCGGAACTTGTTGATAGCCCAGATAACCACAAGATATTCTTTTTCAGTTGTAGAGTAGTTTATCTCGGACTTTGAGAGTACTCTTGACGCATAGGCTATCACTTTCTCAGCACCTTCCTGAACTTGTACAAGCACTGCACCAATCCCATAACCACTGAAGTCTGTGTGAGTTCCATTTCTGCTTTCTCGTCATACAAGGCTAGCACTGGTGTGGAAGTTAGAGCCTCCTTAAGTGCCCAGAAAGCTCTTTCTTTTGTCTCATCCCAGTAAAATTTGGCGTCTCCCTGCAGAAGTACTTGTAATGGACGTGCCTTGTTACAAAATCCTTTTATGAAACGTCGGTAGTATGAGCACAGCCCGAGAAAACTTCTCACATCACGAATGTGCTGAGGAGTTGGAAATTCTGTGACTGCCCTTACTTTATCAGGACGGACACCATCTCTGTTGACTAGGTGCCCCTGGACTTTTTTATCTCTTTGGCGACGAAGAGGCACTTCTTTGGATTGTGACGGAGACCTGCAGCCTGAACACACTTCAACACAGTTGACAGGCGACTCAGATGTTCTTCAAATGTTTTCGAGAAAACGACAATGTCATCTAAATAGCAGAGACACGTCGTCCACTTAAGGTGTCGAAGCAAGTTGTCCACCATGCGTTCGAATGTGGTTGGAGCATTACATAATCCAAATGGCATTACTTTAAATTCATAGAGGCCGTCAGGTGTAATAAAAGCCGTCTTCTCCCTGCAGCTTCGTCAACCTCGATTTGCCAGTAACCTGTCTGCATGTCCATACTTGAGAAGTATGTAGCTCCTTTCAAGCAGTCTAAGGTGTCGTCAATACGCGGCAATGGATAGACATCTTTCTTTGTGATTCTGTTCAGCCGCCGATAGTCGACACAAAATCGCCACGTGCCATCCTTCTTCTTTACGAGGACCACCGGAGACGAACAAGGACTCTCCGAAGGTTGAATAATGTCATCTCGCAACATCTTCTCCACTTCCTCCTGAATTATCCATCTTTCAGCTGGCGACACTCTATACGAACGTTGGCCAATTGGCGGATGATCCCCAGTATTGATCCGGTGCTTTATCGTGGGCCGTTTCGTCTGACTTTTACCCTGCTGATGTGTGAATGCACTCGAAAATTGGCGTAGTATACCTAACACCCGCTGGCATTGTTCCTTGGTCAGTCCAGACCCTATTGGCAGTTCCGCGTTAGTTTCCTCCAGCGTGTTGTCTGTACTAACAGCAGGGCATGGGTCTTCATTGATGACGTTGAGCTCGCCGTCCTGGATTGGTTCAGCTGTCCCGATACACATTCCCTTGGGGATAAGTTGTGACTGCTCGTGACAATTTGTGATCCAAATCTCTCCTTGACCACCAGTAATGCTTATGATAGCCGCTGGTATGTAAATTTCTTTTGTGAGCCTGATAAACTTTTTACTATCAACAAGAACTTCACAGCTTAACCAGTCATCTGTGTTTGTGACTGCAACTCTTCTCATTGTCAACGGCGGTATCGTCACATTGTCAACGACGAATAACTTCCCAGAAAATTCTCTATTACGTGTATCTGGCGGAACAACTTCTTCAATTTGCAGCTCATATCTTCCACAGTCAATGATAGCTTGGGATGCCTGAAGGAAGTCCCATCCAAGGATGACATTGTGACTACATTCCGTTAACACGAAAAATTCAAACGGCTGCGTCCTGTTGTTGATGGTTATTCTTGTGACACAAGTTCTTGCTGGATGGATGTACTTTCCATTCGCGACCTTCAGCACAGTTGCCCTTGTATCACAGAACATTGTCTTCTTTAGTGTGCGGCAGTAATTACCCAATAATACAGAGAAAGAAGCTCCTGAATCAACAAATGCCTGGACAGGTTGGCCGTCGATTATGACGTCGATGAGATTTCCCGACATCTTAGCGACTGTTGTCCATGGTGGAATTTCATGTGTGGCGGCCTCACCTCCGTAGATGGTCGCCTCGCTTAGTTTTCCTGGGCGCGGCGGCTAGGGGAGCGGCTGGTACCTCTGTACGGCGACGGTGAATGGCTGCGGCGCGTCGGGGAGCGACCTCGTCTAGGGTACGGCGATGGGCTTCTTCCCATAGGTCGACTGAACTCACTAGCAGGTGACTGCCTGGGATAGAACTGCTCTGACGGCTGACGTCTTGCGGCAAAATGATTATCGAATACTCGCCTTCTCTCTCTGCAGTAGCGTATGACATGTCCAGGGCGTTCACAGTGGAAACACAATGGTGTGTTGTCTTCTGTCCTCCAGACATCTGTTCTTCTGCGGGTGTCATAGTTACTGGGGGAATTGGCTGTGGTCGCGTGAGCGGGTCATGGGCTGCCGTTTGGCGGCTGCAGCGTAAGTCATAGCAGGGCGACAGCATTCTTCATGTCAGGTGCGACTGATGGGGCAGACAGGAGCTAATGTTTGAAGTACCTCGTCCTCAGCGGCGTCGGCTCCCTCGTGACTTACAGGGCTCACATCCATGGCCATAATCTGATGCTCGCTCGGTCTAATAGTCCCAGCTGCCATGCACTGTTGTAATTCTTCTCTCACGATTTGTCGTATGAGAGAAGCGAAGTCATGCTGATCTTCCACAACGGCCATAGGGACTACATTTGGGAGTCTGTCATACTTCTTGCGTCCAACCCTCCTTTGTTGCATCTCTTCAATATGCTGGCACCACTTGATGAACTCTTCTGTTGTAGCGCCGTCTTTTATCAGAAGAGCTTGGTACATATCTTCTGCAATTCCCTTCATCAGGTGCGTGATTTTGTCTGCCTCAGTCATGTTCGGATTGACTATGTTACACAGAGCCAAAACATTCTGTATGTATGATTGTGTCAGCTCACCATGTCGTTGGGCCCGGTTCTTCAGTTGTTCTTCCGCCGAACGGATTTGTCGCTGGCGGTCTCCAAACGTCTTCAGTTCCTCCTGGAACGTCTCCCAGTCATTCAACTTGTCTTCGTTGTTCTCGAACCATTGCTGTGCTGTTCCATCCAGATAGAAGTAAAGTTGGCCAAGCACATCGTATGATCCCACCTGTTGTACTTGGCAACTCGGTCGAACCCTTTTAGCCATTTGTTGGGGTCCTGTCCAGCGTCTCCAGAGAACATCGACGGGTGCCTGATGTGTAGCTGGCTTACCGCTGGTTTCGTTTCCATAGTTCTTCTGATGATACGGACTTTTGGAAGGACGTACTCGCTGTATCCCTTGTATTCCGGTTCCAGTCCATGTAAGCGGTGGCTTTTACGTTGCCTAATTGGAGCCACGGTGATGCAGCTGTTGCACAGTGTACCCGGCACCTCCACCAAACAATGTCGCATTGAAATGGAAGCAGGCTTGACTTCGAAGGCAACTGAACACAGCACTTATACTGAAAGCACGTTTATTACGAACTCAACATACACGCAGCACTGACTGCCTCTCAGGCAGAATTCTCTGCCATTTATACACAGACAGAATTTACCAGAAATTAGAAGAACAGTTAACATAAGAAACAAGTAGAATTTACAAGTGAACATAAGAAAGATGCAGAACATTCTGGGATTGTTAATTACAAATAAATAAATTTTTGCCGGTGGGCGGGATTGAACCAGGGTCGTTCTGCACCACAGTCCATAACGCTACCCCCTCTGCCACGCCGGCAGTCGGTGTTCATGGTCTCTCATGGCAATATAGCAGCTCTACAAAGGAAATGAACTTAGAGACGATGTTGTAGGAAGGGAAGAGGAAGTAGATCCAGATTAAATAGGAGATACTATACTGAGAGATGAATTTGACAGAGCCCTGAAAGACCTAGGTCGGAACAAGGCCCCATGAGTAGATGACATACCCTCAGAGCTACTAAAGTCTCTGGGAGTGCCAGCCATGACTAAACTATTTGAACTGGTGTGTAGGATGTATGAGACAGGCGAAATACCCTCAGACTTTAAGAAAAATGTAATAATCCCCATTCCAAAGAAATCAGGCGCGGACAGGTGTGAAAATTACAGAATCATCAGTTTGATAAGTCATGGTTGCAAAATGTTAACACGAATTATCTACAGGAGAATGGATAAGCTGGCAGAAGCTGACCTTGGGGAAGATAAGTTTGGATTCAGGAGGAACATAGGAACCCGAGAGGCAATACTCGCTTTACGGCTTATCTTAGAAGATAGATTAAGGAAAGGCAAACCTACATTTTTAGCTTTTGTAGATTTGGAGAAAGCTTTTGACAATGTTGACTGGAATACACTCTTTCAAATTCTGAAGTCAGCAGGGGTAAAATACAGGGAAAGGAGAGTTATTTACAAGTTATACAAAAGCCAGACCGCAGTTATTAGACTCGAAGGGCATGAAAGGGAAGCATCAGTTGGGAAGGGAGTAAGACAGGGTTGTAGCCTTTCTCCAATCCTATTCAATTTGTACATCGACCAGGCGGTGAAGGAAAGCAAGGAAAAATTTGGAATAGGAATTAAAGTTCAGGGGGAAGAAATAAAAATATTGTGTTTTGCTGATGACATTGTAATTCTGTCAGAGACAGCAAAGGACCTGGAAGAGCAGTTGAATGGAATGAACAGTGTGTTGAAGAGAGCGTATAAAATGAACATTAACAAAAGCAAAACAAAAATAATGGAATGCGGTCTTAGAAAATCAGGTGGTGCTGAAGGAATTAGATTAGGTAACGAAACAATGAAGGTACTAGATGCGTTTTGTTACTTGGGTAGTAAAATAACATGCGATGGTCGCAGTACAGAGGATATAAAATGCAGAATGGCAATGGGAAGAAAAGCATTTTTGAAAAAGAGAAATTTGCTAACATCGAACATTAAGTGTAAGGAAGTCTTTTCTGAAGGCATTTGTGTGGAGTGTTGTCTTGCACGGGAGTGAAACATGGACGATAAGCTGTGCGGACAGGAAGTGAATAGAGGCTTTTGAAATGTGGTGCTACAGAAGAATGCTGAAGATTAGGTGGGTAGATTGCATAACTAATGAAGAGGTACTGAACAGAATTGGTGAGAAAAGGAATTTTTGGCATACCCTGACTAAAAGAAGGGATCACTTGGTAGGACACATTCTTAGACATCGGGGAATCGTAAATTTAGCATTGGAGGGAAGTGTGTGGGGTAAAAATCGCAGAGGGAGACCAAGAGACGCGTATAGTAAGCAGATTCAAGTGAATGTGTGTTGCTGTTCTTATGAGGAGATGAAGAGGCTTGCTCAGGATAGAGTAAGGTGGAGAGCTGCATCAAACCAGTCTCCGGACTGAAGACCATAACAACAACAACAATAACATTTGTTAGAAGGTAGGCCCACTTTTCCTAGCCTTCATGAAAACATTCTTCAGGGCGTCGTAAATAGGTTCACAAGTGTTGGGGATGATTTCATTCAATGCTTGTTTAGAAATTGCTGTTGAAAATTCGAGGTGTTTGTAGGGCCTTCCTGTGGCCAGTAATCTTAATGTGTTAGCCACTCATGCGGAGTAATTTATCTCCTCATACAGGTGTTTTACGTATTATATGAAGAGTTGCCAGTGTTTAAAGATAATTACGGTAGTCATCGGGTTTGCACTCCATCTCACGAAGTAAAATCACATGTGACAAGTGTCCTCGTTTAAGCAGCCATTGCGTAGACCATTTCGTTCGTCTTTTCTGTTTATTGCTGTTTGTGTACATCTTCTTTGTAAGTCACGTTGCAAACAGTGACCATAACAAGATTTCATCCATCGTTGGCAAAAATAAACTTCGGAAAAAAGCGTATCATATTCGTTTGCCAGTCCGATTGCAGTTTGTACTACCTAATTTCTTTTTTCACCGAAAGATGTCGGGCATATTAGACTGTGTGTCGGGCGCAATAATATGCAGCGATGTAAACACCTCTCCACACGCAAAGATTGGTGTGCGCAGAAAGATCGTTGTGTGTGGACCCGGCTTCTGACACAAACAACTAATGACGCACCACACCTCATGTTGTACTATAGTGGCACCACAAGCTACTGTTTAACATAAAACACAAATTCTGCATAATTTAAAATATCATCAACTGGTTTAATATGTGCTGATATTAATGTTACTGTACACATTTCTACTTTACAGCTGTGAGGAGGTATGACAGGTATTAAACACAAGGTACGGTAACCCAAACGAAAATATTTGAATCCGAAAATAGTTATCACTCAGGAATAAATTGAGAACAAAACAACTATAAATTAAATAACACTAGATGAGGCAAATACTATCTGCTTTCCAAAATAAGGGAACAGCAGAGGTGTAAAGTAGATTTTACAGTTTTATATTATTTCAAATATCTTATAGATCTCACCAACCTGTAGAAATCTGATGGATTTACGAATGTATAAAATTACTGTTCCGACACCCAGAATTAAGTGTGAGAGAATGTATATATCAAGCACATCATTTTTAGAATATTAGCGGTAATACAGCACTGGCTTCATACATGACTTGACATAACGAAGAACGAGCATCAATAAAAAAAAAGTATTTGTCGCTAAGCAGGAAACACAATTAGTAATTAAACGAAATGCTTAAAAAGTTCTCGGTTTACTTGGCGCATAAAATTAGAATAAAATTCCAAGCTTTCGATGATATTTCAGGGGTAAGAGAGTCGGTCTTACCCCTCACGACGATGATGGTGGATGTCATCGAAAGCTTGGGATTTTATACTAATTTGACACAGCAAGTAAACCAAGAACTTTTTATGCAAGGACTCCGCCGCAAAAGACTTCGTAGCAAATTAAATAAACGGTCTGGTATTGTTCATTAGTTGCATTTACGACATGTGTTTTCGTGCTCACCAGAAGAAACAGTTTTAAAACAGCGCAGTAATTGCTATGACCATCAACTGGGACTGCCCTCATAAGCAGAGAGGGATTATATATATTGACACATTGCAGACGGCGCCCATCCAGACTAGTTCAGCGGTGGTTGAGTCTGATTCTTTCAACGATAAAAAATTTATAGCTGCCATTCCACAATCTGCCCTCTGTTGGTAATTGGTAACCGTGTAAAATGAAGAGAGAATTTTGTCACTTTAGGGTGTTCTGCATTGTGCTGCCATATAGTGAGTGGAGTTCTATGTGTATGTGACAAAAGGGTTTGTATTTCCCACTCTCTGTTGAGCCCAACACTACTTTCATCTGCTATCTGTCATATTACTGTCTTCCGAGTGAGAGTGCTCTGTATATTCTCGAGATAGTAAATTTAGAAGAAAGCAACGTTTTCAATGCCCTGGAAGAGGAAATAGACGATTATAGTTCAGAAGGAGAACCTGATTATCTATAAGAGTCATATGTATAAGGTCTTCTTTATTTGAATAAAAACCATAATTTACTAAAACTTTTGTGTTCTGCAATGAAAGCTTCTTTCCATGAATCAGCACGGGTTTAGGAAACATCGTTCGTGTGAAACTCAGCTTACCCTTTTATCACATGACATCTTGCGAGCCATGGACGAAGGGGAACAGGCGGATTGTGTTTTTCTCGACTTCAGAAAGGCGTTCGACACGGTGCCACACTGCAGACTGCTAACGAAGATACGAGGTTATGAAATAGGTTCACAGATTTGTGACTGGCTGGAAGACTTCCTAAGTAATCGAACGCAGTACGTTGTTCTCGACGGCGAGTGTTCATCAGAGACGAGTGTATTGTCAGACGTGCCCCAGGGGAGTGTGATAGGACCGCTATTATTTTCTATCTATATAAATGATCTGATGGACAGAGTAAGTTGTAATTTGCGGCTGTTTGCTGATGATGCTGTGGTGTATGGGAGGGTGTCGTCTGTAACTGACTGTAATAGCATACAGGTTGACTTGGACAAAATTTCTAGTTGGTGCGAAGAATGGCAGCTAGCTCTCAATGTAGAAAAATGTAAGGTGATACGCATGAGTAGAAAAAACAATCCTATAATGTTCGAATACAGCATTAGTAGTGAGCTTCTTGATGCTGTCGCGTCGTTCAAATATCTAGGCGTAACATTGCAGAGCGATATGAAATGGAACGAGCATGTAAGGACAGTTGTGAGTAAGGCAGACAGCTGACTTCGGTTTATTGGGAGAATTTTGGGAAGATGTACTTCACCTGTAAAGGAGACCGCGTATAAAACGCTTGTACGACCACGTCTTGAGTATTGCTCAAGTATTTGGGATCCGCAGCAGATCGGTTTGAAGGAAGACATAGAGGCGGTTCAGAGACGAGCAGCTAGATTTGTTACCGGTAGGTTCGACCAATGCGCAAGTGTCATGGAAATGCTCCGGCAACTCAATTGGAGATAGCTGGAAGAAATACGACGTTCTTTTAGTGAATTTTTGTTAAGTAAATTTAGAGGGCCGGAATTTGAAGCTGAGTGTAGTACGATCTTGCTGCCGCCTACTTACATTTCGCGTAAAGATCACAAAGACAAGATAAGAGAAATTAGGGCTCGTACGGAGGTATATAGGCATTCTTTTTTTCCTCGTTTAATTTGGGAGTGGAATAGGAAAGGAAATGCCTGGTAGTGGTACAGTGTACCCTCCGCCACACACCTTACGGTGAATTGCGGAGTATGTATGTAGATGTAGATGTAGATACGCAGAGGCTACTCTCCTGTACTTCTGAAGTGTGGTTTTCGGGTACTAATCCCTACTATCGACTTTACGTTGCCTGGTGAGTCTGCCAACTGAGTGTACTGATCACTGCCTGTACCGCCCGGCCGAGTACTCGCCTGTCGACACCACTGCTGAGGTGACTGTCCGCTGTCTCTGCGGTCGACCGGCCCCTCTCCACCTGCCGGTAGACGTGTCGCCTGCCCAGTGTGGTTCTACCGGGCCACTCCGGTCATTGCCATTGCCCGCCGTCTCCGAGGGCGAACCTACTGGCTCCTCTCTGACTGCTGCCACCACTGCTGCCCGCCGACCGTGATGTCGGCCAGCCAGTTCCTGCTGACCCCTTTGTTGATGCTGTGGCCTGCCATCCCTGTTCACCCCTACTGATCCTGGCCTCAATCGAGATTTTAAGGCCAATTCACACTGTCCATCACGTCACGTCACATCAACATCCGTCAGAACATTCCACAATGTATTTCTAATGGCGACATTCACACTGTCCGTCACCAGACCGTCACGTCACGTCAACGTCCGTCAATCTTTCTCGAGAAGAATGTTTTGACGGAACGGCCGTCTGCTAACACTGTCAGTTAACCTATTTTCGTCACGCGAATTACATGTTGCAGTCGACGATTGCACTGTTTATATGCAAATGTGTCTCATTCATCTTTATTTTGTTGTTATACTTCGTTATAGGGGTAAATCTCAAATGTTTCATTTTTGTCAATTGAGTGTCCCCCTAAAATCGACGTCGGATATCTGAAACCAAAAAATGGTTTATGTTACGTAACATTATAACAGAAAAGACTGAAGCAAACTGTTTATTTGAATAAGATTGTAATTTGATTACGCATTTTTCATTAAATAACACTTTAAATGAAAAAGTCAGTGCTAATGAAAGACAAAAATTCAGTTGTTTACGACGGTATTAACAATGTCAGCGAGCAAATCCTAATGGTTAAAGTATACAGGCGCTATTTATGCACTTACAAGTATGGTTTGATGTTTTCATATGTTTATTTTTTCGCTTGAAAATAGATGTCGATGTTTTGAAATGTTGTTTCAGTTCCCAGTAAGTTCGCCAAAACATACACTGTAAAGTTTTCTTTGGCCGTTAATAATATCTAGCGTTGTTGTTACCACTTTCTAGTATTAAACTATGACTTTCTACATAACAGACCGCCACTAATAACCTCACTTTTAACATCGCGCAGATGGACGAATTGACGTGACGGACACGGACGGACAGTGTGAATACAACTTGACGTGACGGTTCCGTGACGTGACGTTGACATGACGGACAGTGTGAATTGGCCTTTAATGAGTTGTTTGGAGGTTCAAAAGAAAATCCAAGTTTGGAACTAAATTACAGGGAATGATCGAAGAAAAAATTAAAGGAAGAAGTTAGGGCCACACCTGTATTGCCTGCTGCAGAATATACAGACAATGTAAGAAACAAAAGACAGTTATACCAATTATGAGAAGAACTTGAAATTACTAGACAGGAATTGTCAAAAAGGAGTCCTAACTTATTTTACCTCGGAAATGGGATGACATAAAGAAAATAGATTTTACAATAAGCTACTTAAGTGCAGAAGCGAATGATTGGGCTTCAGCACATGCTGATGAATTTTTTTCTTGGGAAGGTTTCAAGACCAAATTCAATGATAAAAACCCAGGGGGCGTATCTAACTTTGGTATGTAAGTGCATTTGCGCGCACTGGACCCTGGCATATGCCTTATTTTTCCCTGTTTCGTTTTATCTAAGGCATAACTTCTCTCTCTTACTATTCCATACCTCTTTCTGTTATACTATTGCTCTCTGGGTAATGACAAACACTGAACTAGGCAAACTTCTTACACAAGTAAGCTAACGGCAAATTTCGGTATGGATTAATAGTTTGTTATTGATAAATAATGTTACCAATTGTTTCAAAGGTGTAGTTTACAGCTTACGAAGTTATTTGACATTAGATATACAAAGTAGGCGTTAGGGGCTGATGCATTCCTCCTGGAAAGAGGTGTATATTTCCACTGAAGATCTTTGGCACAGCAGCTCTATTCTCGTGCCTTAAAGGCCAATTCACACTGTCTGTCACGTGAACGTCACGTCACGGAACCGTCACGTCAAGTTGTATTCACACTGTCTGTCCGTGTCCGTCACGTCAATTCGTCCATCTCCGTGATGTTAAAAGTGAGGTTATTAGTGGCGATCTGTTATGTATGAAGTCATAGTTTAATACTAGAAAGTGGTAACAACAACGCTAAATATTATTAACGGCCAAAGAAAACTTTACAGTGTATGTTTTGGCAAACTTACTGGGAACTGAAACAACATTTCAAAACATCGACATCTATTTTCAAGCGAAAAAATAAACATATGAAAACATCAAACCATACTTGTAAGTGCATAAATAGCGCCTGTATACTTTAACCATTAGGATTTGCTCGCTGACATTGTTAATACCGTCGTAAACAACTGAATTTTTGTCTTTCATTAGCACTGACTTTTTCATTTAAAGTGTTATTTAATGAAAAATGCGTAATCAAATTACAATCTTATTCAAATAAACAGTTTGCTTCAGTCTTTTCTGTTATAATGTTACGTAACATAAACCATTTTTTGGTTTCAGATATCCGACGTCGATTTTAGGGGGACACTCAATTGACAAAAATGAAACATTTGAGATTTACCCCTATAACGAAGTATAACAACAAAATAAAGATGAATGAGACACATTTGCATATAAACAGTGCAATCGTCGACTGCAACATGTAATTCGCGTGACGAAAATAGGTTAACTGACAGTGTTAGCAGACGGCCGTTCCGTCAAAACATTCTTCTCGAGAAAGCTTGACGGACGTTGACGTGACGTGACGGTCCGATGAGGGACAGTGTGAATGCCTCCATTAAAAGTACATTGCGGAATGTTTTGACGGACAGTGACGTGACGTGATGTGACGGACAGTGTGAATTGGCCTATAACCCTAGAATTTCACCCTGGTAGAGCCCCGCCCATTCACCGTCCACCATGCTTGTCCATACTTTGATGCCCAGTTTACACGATGATCGTGCTAGTAATGAACAAATCATGTTGCGCACCATCTAACGATGTAAACGCAGAACTACTAGCATTTTGTGAGCGCAGATGGCATTTCGTACTAGCTAGTACGCTTTAGGACAGGTTCTAAATTTGCTAGTAGCGAAGCGGGTGAGCATGCGCAGAATTGAATTCGTTGTGTTGTTTTCATGTTTGTGTGTGGAAATAGCCTTGTCCTTACCGATATTGCTTGCTTTGTAGGAGTGATTTGTTTTGCATCATTGGAGTGGAACAGAGCAGGAATTCTGCTATCGATTGAGGCATACAGTGTCGCTGCAGAAAATCCTCTCTATTGTATTAAGGTACAGTGACTGTTATTTACAAAGAAAATAACAGAAAAGTGTAGATTTAAATGAATTTTGAATATGTCTTGTTGATTAACTGCATACTTTAAAAATATAATCTCGAAAGTGTGATGCTAAAAGCAAAGCAAAATTAAGGCCAATTCACACTGTCCGTCACGTCTCGTGACTACACTGTCTATCAGAACATTCCCCAATGTATTTCTAATGGCTGCATTCACACTGTCTGTCACCGGACCGTCACGTCACATCAATGTCACATCAACCTTTCTCGAGAAGAATGTTTTGATGGAACAGCTGTCTGCTAACATCGGAAGTAAACCTATTTTCAAATTACATGTTGCAGTCGACGATTACCCTGTTTAATGCAAATGTGTCTTATTAATCTTTATTTTGTTGTTATACTTCGTTTTGGGGCAAATCTCAAATGTTTCATGACGACTTAAAAATTTTTGGCAATTGAGTGTCCCCCTAAAATCGAGGTAGGATATCTGAAACCAAAACGTGGTTTGTAATTTGATGATGCATTTTTCATTAAATAACATTTTAAATGAAAAAGTCAGTTCTAATGAAAGACAAAAATTCAGTTGTTTATGATGGTATTAACAATGTCAGTGGGCAAATCGTAATGGATAAAATAAACAGTCGCTATTTATGCTCTTATAAGTATTGCTTGATGTTTACATATGTTTATTTTTTCGCTTGAAAATGAATGTCGATGTTTTGAAATGTTGTTTCAGTTCCCAGTACGTTGGCCAAAAACATACACTGTAAAGTTTTCTTTGTTCATCAATAACATTTAGCGTTGTTCCTCCCTCAATTCTAGTATTAAACTATGACTTTCTACATAACAGATCACCACCCATAACCTCACTTCCTACATCATGTATTGAGATGGGTGAATTGACGTGACGGACACTGACAGTGTGAATACAATTTGACGTGATAGTGCCATGACGTGATGTTGACGAGAGGGACACTGTGAATTAGCCTTTAGTTGACTGAGGTCCCATTATAGATCGGAAACTGAAATTGCTGTGCAGACTTCAACAGCAATATTTGTAAGAATCGGTGCAGAAATTCTTTGTGCAAGGGCTAGGCTTTCGAAAGATTCTCTTGTTGCCAGAAACCGCAATGTTATAGCGAACCTGCAAACAACAACAGTTACAGGAAGTAACTGACACATAACTTTAACAAAGTTGAAAATATAATTCAAGTGTAAAAAGTATTTCGCACCTTCAGCTTGGCGAAGTATTCTATCTATCGATCTAGCTAATCTCTTTCTTTCTCTGATCGCCAAACGAAAGCAATTTGGTAAAACTCTCAGCACTTAAAATACGTAAAAAAAATCTGAAATAATTGAGGTCCTCTGGTTTGAGCTACTTTTTCATTATCTGTATGCAGTACACATCTCATTCTTCGTCTCTTCCTCTCAACCAAGGACAGATCCTACTTCTATAGGTATGTTTACACCGGATCGAATGAGCATCAGCAAACAGAGGATTCACTTTGGTGTGAACGGTCCGCTTGCAATGTTTAGTTCGGCATTCGTAATCCATCGGTTGTCCTGGCCGGCCACAGTGGCCGAGGGGACTGCGGCGCACCAGTCACAGTCTGCACGGCCACTATGGTCGGGGGTTCGAATCCCCCCTTGGGCATGGATATTTGTGCTGTTCTTTGTATTAGCTAGTTCATAAGTAGTTTGTAAGTTTAGAGACTAATGACCCCGTAGTTAAGTCCCATAAGCTCTACAAACATTTCAACATCAGTTGTCGTCTTGGAGCGAGTCATCAAAGGGAAGTTAACGTTCTCTCTGCTTCAGCCAGGTATCCACAAACATGAATATCCTACACATGCATTCCCCCACCACCACCACCACCACCACTCGGGACAGTCGACATACGCATGGAAACACCAAACTTGCATACTGTCATGCTATCTTATGTATAAGTTATGGAAGTTCAAACGCATTTAACTTTCTTGGACGATGTCGCTTCGCCTACCATCGATTACAAGCTTCAGCAACTGCCGATAGGTGGATCTACTTTCATTCTGGTCTTGCTCGTTTGAGAGTACGGAACACAGACCTAAAATTATTGTTTGTTTATGTATATGAAGAGTTTGCGTTACACCAAAGTAATGACTTTTATCTTTAGCTAAGTAAATGAATACTTCGTAAAGTGACATAATTTTCATAAACAATGTGACATGGACATCAATTTAGAATCACGCTGCTCGTTATAAACATTTGTACATATGGTAAGACACCATCGTTTTATGTGACAGAACCATTTTGAAACAGTGTTAACTTGCTAACGTTCATCGTATTGCATAACAATTAATACTGTAACCGTATATTCTGTTTCGGTATAGGCCTAATAATAATTCATCATTGACCATAAACATTTCGATCAAATGAAAATTCATATGTGGCTTTGGAGATTTAAAAGTAGGCCTACTTTGATCAGCATAAAAATCTTATGTGAATATAATAGGGTTCAAATCGGCATTAACATTGTGTGAAGACTATTCTATAAAGTAGATGCAAGACTGCTTACAAATTAAGTAGTGAATCGGTAGTTTCGGCAATGTTTGCCTATCAGAAATTAGACAAATTCTTAAAAGATGAACTATTGAGACAGAAACCTTACTTTCCACTTATTACTGCTGCACGTTGTACTGATATAAACCTTCTTTTCTGATGTATGTTCTGTATGTAGAAAACATATAGTAATAATAATTTTCTTCAGAATGTATGTACTGCAGTATCTCCAGTAGCCAATGACCTTGAAAATTAATATGCAGCTCAAAAGGTTTACAAAATTGGGTTAAATGTCAATAAGCGGCGACACTGTGTTTTGTTGGTAGCGAAATGTTCGCTTTACGAGTGTAATTTACTGATTACATAAGGGTTAATGCAAGGCCCTGCACACCATAAAGCAGGAATAGCATTCATTATTTATTTCATGGTCAAAACGAACGATTTTTTCCCCTTATTTTGATTGTGACAGTTTTCAAACAGCCATTTCCGACGTCATCACAAACATTAGCAAGTTACATTGACACTGCCATTACTAAAAGCTTATTTGCAATTTATTTTACCATACCCAAACACTTCCTACGAAATTCCCACTTCTATATTCAGCAGTAGTGCATCTGTTTTTTTCTTCATCAACTTCTGTATAAACTCTACAGCTAAAATGTGTACAGTTCCTCCCCAAAAATTTCACAGGGGACCATCTTGAAAGTCGTGTAAATAGCGTTTCTTACATCGGCGTGTGGAAACGCTTACATGTATATAGGGAATGGTGGTGGGGAAATGCATGTATAAGAAATTCATGCCTGTGGAAACCCGGCCTTCGGCGTTCGCATGGTGTCACCTCCACTGTTGTACGAACTTCTGTGACTATGTCTCTATGGGTACTCTACCAGAGCTCTGTGCAAAATGAGAACAACCAATAGCATCACAAATTAGTGAGAGCCAAAAGAATTGCATACTGGAGTAAACATTGCCTCGATGCAGCACAAGGTACGTAGACTAGAAAGGTATGCCAGTTTGGGCATCTTCACTGTCACTGGTTAGCGCTGTATTACGTCACTTGGCAGCAAGCCGCTGTATTATAAGGCCGCCGTGAACATTTGATTTTGAAAAATTGTTCCCTAATACAAGAAAGCTACTTTCTGTCTGAACACTTAACAGCGAGCGAGCGCAAAACGCAACTTCCTGCTTGCACGTTTCATAAGGGCACTGCGGCAACTGCTGCCAGGTGACGTCACAGAAGAAAAGCCTGTGAGTCAAATTTACGGTCCCCCTGGATGCGGCAATTTGAACGCATTCTGCCACTTTCTTATGAATGTAATGCGAGTATATTCTGCAACATTCGATGTTTTTATATTTCCATCTGATTTCAGCATGAAGTATGAAATAAAAACTGTCTTGTCCCATGTATTCTGCTGTTTATTTTGCAGTTTGTTGCCATTAATGAGTATAGGCTATGGTAAGTAAGCTTAAATAGCTTCGAGTGAAACATAGCCTATAGAAGAAAAACTCATGTTCTTCCTTATCACAAATTTTTCTGTCTGCTTCCAAATATGTGACGATTTCCGAGAGTGTGGTCAGGCAGGCGAATACGAATTTTATTGCTGCTTTCAGAGCAATTTAAGTTGCCCTCATAATTCTCTGCCTGTCCAGATTTATTTTATTTATTTATTTTCGATGTCTATGGAATCGTGACGGGAGTGTATCGGTGAGATGTAGAATGTGCCATATTATTGCAATAATAATCATATGTAAATGTCATGAGGCTTACTGACTAAGTTGTTTGAAAACAGATGCATGAAAAGGGCTATACTTATGGACAAGCAAGGGCTTAGTGTGTTAATGTTGGCAATGAAACTTTTGCTTTATGATGGTAATTAATTTACTAACCGGACAGGGTTACATACAAGAACCTGTCAGTCATAGAGAAGGAACGGCATTAATTACTTATCTCACGTCCAACACAAAAGATTATTCCGCTCACTCGATGTGATTGGTTTTTTTCAGACAACGTGTAATGTGGTTGCCAACACCAGCACATTACGTCTGTACCATACGTAAACTTTTACCATAAAGCTTACATTCTAATTTGCAGAAAATATACATTCAACAAGTGATATATACATGAGAGTGACATGGTCAGTTCTTATGGTGAAACTAAAAATTAAATAGGAAGTAATACAGATTATTAAACAATTCCTATAAAGAATAGATATCTAGAAGACGAGGGGTTAGTAGCATTTTGAATTTGGCCATATCCCCAATGACTGATGTAATATAAACTATAAGTTTATTCTATACTTTTCTGCCTGAATAATTTACCGTATTCCTTATTAACTCCTGCTAGAATTTTTAATAAAGTACTATATTTGAAGATCGGGTTTACTTCTTGTAATATTAGGTTTACATGCACTCTTAGTTTTGTGAACAGTATGATTATAGTTCAGAGAGCACATAAGTAATAAAATGTACTAGCATGACTTGGTGAAGAAAGCCAGCTGTTTCAATAAATCTCTACAATAGTATCTAGAGTGCGCTCTGATAATATTCTCGGAGATTGCTGTATTTTGGAAGCAGACAGGCATATATATATATATATATATATATATATATATATATATATATATATATATATATATATAAACTTTTGCTCCTTGTGGAGCTGTCCTCCTCCTGGGTACCCGCTTAAGTGCACACTGTGAAATTATCATAGATTGGGAAATAAATGGCGAAATATTTGCGTCCTTCATTTTCTAATCACAAGGAAATATAAATGACGTAGAACACTGAAAATCATACTTGCCTTATATTAATAATTAATTCCTAGAATGTGTTTAAATAGAATATTTCAAAAAACTAAAGGAAGTGTGCGGACGCGAACTACGCTTCCTTGTAGTGAGAATCTATAACGCCATCCATTACACCACATTAACGATGGGTATTGCAACGCTTTATTATTGAATTTATTAGAACATCTTATTGCTGCATTACAGTTTGATATGTAATGACAAGGCACATCTCCTTGTGACATAGTGTCAGTGCACTGTCACTTTGGAAAGGCACTGGGCAGTCTTAACACAAAACAGTTAACATATTATGCCAGTATGAACAACGGCATCTTCTGCATCGAGTCAAGGATATACCAGTGCGGTAGTGTAACTGTAGAGACATCTATCAGGTGATCGGGAAATCTTGGGTGCCCTCTTACCACAGACATACATTACTAGACTGGCAAACATTTCTCTGTGATTGAAGACTGACGCCGCCATCTTGCATCACCTCACGTCAAATATTTTCCATGCGGTACTACCATGATCTGATACGATATGACGTTGAAAGCTTTACCAGTTGAATTGAAAATGATTTGAATTTTAACTAATACTTCTGCAATAATTAAATTTAACACGTAGGTGTACATTGTCGGATCGTGTTATGAGCAGAACTTGTTACGTACGCTTAAATTTTAGTTAGTGTCTTGACTGCTTCGCATCATTATTTTGTCAATCTTGTGACGTCTGGCATTAATCGATCGCGTGAAAGCGTAAATATTTTGTCATGAAGTCTTCCTTTACAAGGGCAATTACTTTTACTGAGTGAATGAGGGTACATACAAGAACCTGTCAACCATAGAGCAGGTACAGTATTATTTATTTACTTCATCGTCTGTACAAAACACTAATCAGGACACTTTGTGTGGATTTCTAAGAATATATTATCTTGGCAAGGCCTTTCTATAGTTTTGTTGATATTGCCAACATAATCATGTGAGGTCGCTGGGATGGCAACTAAAATTTTACCAGTTCGTTCAGTTAAAGTAGACTGTAGTTATCTGAAAAATACGCTCATAAAGAGATTAGTTATCTATGACAAGTAGCATATTTATAACGGCCATACTATTAAAAGAAAAGCCGAAGTTGATTGAAACTGGTAACAGATTCACAAAAACAGGAAACGCTACTCATTAGTGTATGTGTCAAAGCGGACTGTAGATTTCGTAAGAACTCTCAAAAGAAGGAGTATATGTGTTATCCAACGATAAACTACACTTTTATGATGGCCATATTACTGCTACAAAATCCGAAATTGAATCAGATTAATAATAACAGGAAATCAGTGCAACTCATTACTATATGTCTCGAAGCTTAATCCAGCTGAAAAAAATTACAGCCATATACATCACACGAATTTCTCATATTTCAAAAGTCTAAAGACAGAGTAGTTACATCAGTTCTTCGGAATTTTTACGACTATTTTCTGTAATAACACAAACGACTGCTTTCACGTTATAGTATAGAAATATGGCGGCGAGACTTCACTGATACCAATGATACTGTATATAGCATTGCCAGTCTAGTAATATATGTCTGTGCCTCCTATTTTGACTCTAGTCACCTGTGACTCTAGTCCCCTGTACGACACTTCCCGTCAGAGATGTCAACTTAGCCATTTTATGGCTAGATCTGGCCATTTTAAAGTGGCGTCTACACACTGTTTTTGAAAAAAAAAAAAAAAAAAAAAAAAAAAAGCTACTGCTGGCATTCCTAGCCATTTTGGTGATATTATATAGCCATTTCTATTATTCGATAATTTTCACAACAAAAATGCAAAACTCCGAAGTTTTTATTATGAATAGAAATATATTTATTGATTTATTATTTTTAACGTTCCTCCTATATACGACACACCACTGTATCGAAACAGTGATACTTGGAAGTTTCGAGACAATGAAACAGTTCCGCATATCGATTCATTGTTTTGAAACATACAAACAATGGCCAACACTATGTAGTTGCACTTGCTTGGAAACGCTTTACAAGTTACAACAGTGTGGTGTGAAGTGTCTCTTTTTTAATGTGTGTTAACATTGAGTGTTGGAAGTATACCGTGTGTTTTATGACTGTGATAGTTAATTATCTAGCCAAGCCGAAGCCGCAATATACGCAAACTTACAGGAAGGAATGGGAAAATATGTCTTGACTTCAAGGAATAGGTACTGCCAGTTTCGACAGACAAAACTAAAGCATTTTGCAGGTTTTGCAAAACAGAAATAAGGGCAAAACTGTATGATTTAAAACATCATTTAAATTCTAAAAAATACATTTCAGGAAATCACTAGTAGTAAAAAAGTCAAAGCAAGATTAGCTTTGTACATTGCAACACATTCCGCAATAATGAATATTGATCATTTGTCACAGTTATGCAATTTTCTTTGAGTGACAATAAACCAGCTGATCTTCGTCTGCATTGGACAAAATGTAAGGGAATAATTATGAATATACTTGCACCCCACTTCACTGATCTGTTACTGAGAGATATAGGCGAACACAAATTCAGTCTTATTATAGATGAATCGATAGATATTTCAGTGTCCAAATTATTAGCAGTTGTGGTGCGATATTACAGCACACAAATGAACAAAATCGTGTCCACATTTTTGGGCATTATGGAACTTGAAAAATGTGATGCTGCAAGTATAGTTTCAGGAATAAAACAACTTTTGCTGAATCTGAAACTTGATCCTAAAAAAGAGCAGGGGCACGGAACAGACAAGATGTCAGCGCGATGTGCGGTATTAACAATCGAGTATATGTTAGGATGAAACAGGAATTTGAAAACAATTCTATTGTTCTCATACGTTGCGTCTGTCACTCACTGCAGATCGCACTTTCTCATGCCACATAAGATGCTCTGCCCAGAGATGTTGAATTTCTTATTCGTGAAACTGACAAATGGTTTTCGTGGTCTTCTCAGCGCCGCTTAGAATATAGGCACATATACAACACAATTAATTGTGAGGAAGGTAAACGTGATCCTCGAAATATTCTAGAAATTTGCAATATTCGCTGGATTTCCATTGAACCCGCTAACAGAATTTTAGAATAGTACACAGAACTAACATTACACTTCGAACTTGCCCCCCCCCCCCCCCCCCCCCCCACAAAGCGCACTGCTTTACTGCAGAACTTTTATACAATATGTATAAGGATCCTGCCAATAAGGAATACTTATACTACATTCAGAATATTCTGAATGAACAACAAAAAGCCAAACTTTTTGAATCGGAGAATGCGGATCCTACCAAGTTGTTAGGCAGTTTGGCCAATTTAGTTCGGTCCATAAGCGGCAGAATAATAAATCCCACTACTATAATTGTTCCCCTCAAGAGCAGCAATTGACCCATCCACATATGTCGGCCATCAAAACATGTCGTCGAAAATGAACTGAACATACTCTAGGGAGACCAGTGAAATCAGCAGTAGCAAAGAAAATGAGGATGAGGACGATGATATTTATTTTTGCTAGGTGAGTGTATTTCACACTTTAATTTTTATGCATAAAACATATAAATTATAATTTAGCCATTTTTGGCCATTTTTGTTGGACTGTTTTGCTATTTTCTCTGACTGATAGTCGGCAACCCGAAAACGGAAACGACCAGGGGTTTAGCAGTCTCCCCACCACACCGTCTCAGATCCAACCAAGCGACTAATGATGTGGCGCTCTGCGAAAGCCAATGGGAAGGCGATGTGTTTCACGCGCGTGCATATGAACTAAGTAAACATATAAGGTGTATGGCGGTAGTATTCTACTTTTGTGTTCGCTTGTGTAGCTTCTAGATTGGAAACAGCCAATTGTACTTATTTTTTGAAAGATACGTTTCAACATACGTTACGATTATGACGTCCATTGTTTTTTTTTCGCACCGCTGCCTTACTCAGTAAACACACAATCAGATGAACTAACCGCATAGCTCTCGAATGTGCAAAACGAGAATTCTCTCCGCAATATCTGCACTCAAGTCAAGTGATACGACAACGGCGCTGAGGCCATATAGCGCTAAGCGTATTTCAAGCGTTATTAATTAGTTATTACATGCAGATATCTTTCAGAACTGGGCCCTATAGTAAAACTACGTATACTTTTTAATAGGCATGTTAAAAATTGTATTCATCGGGTGAAGTTGGTTTACACACGCAAAGATCGAGAGTGTGATGCTTTTTTATGAGAGTTGAAATTTTAGTTTTTTTCCGTGACCGAATGGAACTTCACAGACAACCATATTCTTTTTGTTTTCTACAGCTGTTATACGAATGTCTGATCGAAAATTATGTTTCTAAGACACTCATTGCCATGGAAAAAGTAAAGAAATTCTTAAAGCAAATGTCAACCTTCGACAACTATTTGCAGTCTTTGCTAAGAATTTTTATTTATTTATTTATTTATTATAATTTTTTTAATGCAAGGAGGTAGTTAGTACAGCATTTTTCATAACCTTCATTGGGTAAGTTCAAAGGCTAAATAGGGAGCATTAATTAGCATGGAATGAATCAACTTTGTAATGGTTTGAGAAATACGTTACTGTACAGACAGCTTCTCCTTTGGGTCCTGAGTTCAGTCTTTTGCTGAATTGTATCTCAATTAGGAACAGGGGACTGGTGACCTGCTGTTTAGTCCCCTTTAAAAATCCCGAACCAACAAGAATGGACATCAGGTAGCTTATGACCTAGGAAGTATTGATCCACACACTAATAAAAGCCCATCTCCTATACCACCAACAAATATAAAAACTATCTGGAGGAAATTAAGGACATTTGGGCAAACAATCTTGGAAATTATACAAATCTCACTCATTCATGAGAACATTCACTCATGACAAAATAAAGCACAGCTTACGTCGATTTTTTGATACTCTTAAATTACATTCTGTATAAAGTTTTACCATTGTGTAAGTCTAGTCACAATAGTACACAAGCAAAATTAAAAAAAATTAACAATACCAGAATAAAAAAAATGGTATGTATAATCAGATGTAAAACTAAATCAGTATAGCACTGTGTTACATATCACTAAACACTGGAGCAAATAGACAGAAACTCACCAACAGACTTGTTTTAATATTCTCTTATAAACATTAGACGATCTACATAAACTTATATGTTATGTAGCTAAAGCTGGTGGTGATGAAACATACAGTAATGGCCTAACATGTGTCCATACTTGCAAAAAAAAAAAAAAAAAAAGTATGTGTGATTTGCCTACAAAACCTAACAATATGATACTGTTGTACAACAACAACAAAAAACCACAAGTGAAATCAGTAGCACACCCCTCCTTTAGAATAAACAGAGTTGCGGATTAAATCTGATTAGTATTGCTTATCCAACTAACAACTGTGACTTGGCTAAAGTCACAGATAAGAAATAATATACATTTAGTATCTTCCATCGAACTATTATAAGCTTAATTAAAAAAAGAAAAAAAAAATGCTAACATTTCCATTCATGAAAATAAAAGCAGGGTGGCATTTCAGTAGATGTGTGTACAGAAAAACAACGTGTGAAAATTACTGGAATAGAATAGTTTCACCTTGATTCATATAAGCTGATAAATTACTGCATAACTAATAAAAGGAAAGATGAAGTGGCAGGTTGCCAACATCTAGCTGTGTTATTTTCCACAACAAAATTCCCTACAAGGACCAGGGTAGTCAACGCTTAACAGTAAAATCTTATACTAATATGAAACAATTATAGGAACAATACTTGGAAAAATCCTGTGTATGGCAATTAATGTATGTCTGATGCAGTTAAATTTTCAATTAATTGATTGATTTCTTTATTAATCCAACTTTTAAATAAATCACTCAATCAAATGTTTAACCCCAGAAGTAGACCCACACAAAATGAAGAACAGGGCATAAAATTTCTTGGGGCACAGCTGTTACATAAAGTGACTCTTTGTGAGGTTAAAAGTTTAACCAGTAACTGTGAATCACTTATATACCCCTCCAACTATTTTATAGCTATATCAGCTCGAGTTTAATCAGGACTCTTTGGTTAGTATGCTTGTGTTGTCAATAAGTCTTGGTTCCTTTTTATAGGGCACATACACAGAGACTGCTTTGAATGGAAACTGTGGTGTCGCACAAGTCCAAAGTGCGCGCCACCTACTTTCGCCGCGTGCCGCCATGCACGCACGGCGCGGCATTCTTACGACGTCAGCCACGAGCGCCCTCTGCTACAACTCCGCTCGTGGCCACCACTGAACGACATCGTTCACTTGGGACTGAGATAGGAACCAGTTAGGACCTTCGGAATCAGATAGGCACCAGTGAAGACTTGGCTATCGGACAGGCACTAGGCAGGCCTCTAGCTCAACTATGTATCAGCACTCTGCAGTACTGAATTGTGTAAAAGTATTGTATAAATTCTGTGCAATATATATCTCGTTCTAATTTACTCTAGTGTTTCTAGATTCTGGCTGCTCCCCTCCGTACCTGCACCAGCGTGCTATCTTTATTCCTGTGTCGGTCTCATTCCACTTGGCCACCGACACCTACGACGGAAACGAGACACAAAAGTGGCGAAGAGGATGGGATACAAAAGAAACAATGTCAAGATAAAATAGCTGTGTTATGACTCTGCTGAAAAATGCATGTTCATTTGCATTTCTACCACTGAACACTTCCACTGTACTATAAATGATTGTTTTCGCACTCTACATGCTCAAGACTAGCCTGCTAGTGCGGTCCCCTATTGCGGAGGAAGGCCATTCATGCCCTGACATTTTACATTGTTAAGTATAATTTTATCTTTTGCACAGTTAAAGGCTTTGACAAGATCACAGAACATACCTCTATCAATACTTCATTTGTAAGATCATGTGTGACTCATTATACTACATGCCATGATAATGTCAAGAAATAGTCAATCTATATCTTGGAAATTTAATGTGATGAGGTCAGATACTACGTGTGAAATCCCCCTTGTGCAGGTGTATGAAATCTGCATGCAGACACTTTGCATGCAAGTGCAGCATGGAGAAAGAGACTCACATCACCCTGAAGAATCAATGTAAAGTGTACACTATCTGACTGCAGTTTTTCTGTCTTGTTAAAATATTCATCATCATCATCATTAGAGACTGATTATGCCTTTCAGCATTCAGTCTGGTGCTAGTACCTCTAATAAAATTCCTCCATGATACCCTATTCAATGCTAACATTGATGGCTCGTCTGATGTTATGCCTTTTACTTCAAAATCATTCTGCACCGAATCTAAGTACTTTCTTCGTGGTCTACATCGACTCCTCTTACCCTCCGCTGTCGAGCTCATGAGTCTCTTAGGTAACCTTGCTTCTCCCATACGTGTAACATGACCCCACCATCTCAGTCTGTTTGCTCTAACTGCTACATCTATGGTGTTCATTCCCACTTTTTCTTTGATTTCCTCATTATGGACACCCTCCTGCCATTATTCCCATCTAGTAGTACCTGCAATCATTCTTGCTACTTTCATACTGCAACCTCTACCTTATGAATGAGGTAACCTGTATCCACCCAACTTTCACTTCCATACAACAAAGTTGGTCAGCGGTGCACTGCTAACTTAGTCTTGGTATTTACCGTACTTCCTTCTTGCAGAAGAGAGTAGATCTTAGTGGAGCACTCACTGCATTAGCTTTGCTGCACCTCGATTCCAGTTCTTTCACTATGTTCCCATCCTGTGAGAAAATACATCCCGGGTAATTCTGAGTTGGCTGTGCAGTAGATATGTACTCAGGAGAGGTGATGAAAACAAACCTTGTCTTATTAATTTAAATATGCCTTTTAATACATCATTAGTAGAAGGATAGCTTTGCAGAAACTTCAAGACACTCCAGAGCAAGAGCAATGCCACGTTTTAAGGTATTTGCCAGTTTCTGGGAACTGACTAGCAGGGCCCAGACTTCTGAAGGTCCATAACACATTCCAGAAGTATTCACACAATATATGACATCAACTGCAAATGGGCAAAGCTGAAAATGTGTACCCAGCTGGGATTTGAACCCGGGTCTCCCACTTTCTAGGCAGTTGCACTGACCACTACACCACTGAGAATACAGTGATCACTGCACCTGCAGGGTGTACCTAAGCACGCCTACCGTCAGACACAAATTCCCAGCTCTACCCCAGTGGTGTCATATATTCTGTGAATATAAAAGAATAACAATTGCTGGATCAAAAATGACGTCTCTTCTTCCGGAACAGACACCATACGTATATATATTCCAGAAGCTTTTGGTGTTGTTGACAATACCGTTGATAATGAAGTTTCAGAATTTGACTACAGCTTGTTATCTGAATTATACAGAGTGCCATTAGTGGAAAGTTCAGGTTGGATTCAACAATACAATAAGGATAATTTACAACTCACCACAAAACCGTACAAGCTGTGACAAGCATATGAATGTGTGAATGTTCATTTCTGAATAAGGCCAATGGCCAATAGTTTAAGTGTATTATGTGTGTGACTTTATGTGCTGCTCACAGCTTGTCATATTGTGGTGAGTTGTAAACTATCCTTATGATATTGTCATATAGACCTCCTCTATTCCTAGCAACAAATTGCATAAGTTAGTCACCCATTATCTTTCCTTCCTATTCATTCTACATTCTGTTGCTTTTTCACAAGAAAACATGATTCAAAATGTTGACAAGAGCCGGCCGCGGTGGCCGAGGAGACTGAGGCGCTTCAGTCACGGTCTGCACGGCCACTACGGTCAGGGGTACGAATCCCCCCTCGGGCATGGATATTTGTGCCATCCTTAGTCGTAGCTAATTCATAAGCAGTTTGTAAACTTAGGGACTGATGACCCCGTAGTTAAGTCCCATAAGTTCTACAAACATTTGAACATTTGTTGACACGAATATGTATAAGGAAGAGTTGATATTTTTTTATAGTTTATTAATTTTTCCTAGTATTGTTCTTATCATTGTTTTATATTAGTACAAGATTTTACTGTTAACATTTGACTACACTGAGTCCTGTAGGGAACTTTGTTGTGGAAAATAACACAGCTAGATGTTGGCAACCAGCCACTTCCTCTTCCTTTTTATTAGTTATGCAGTAATTTATCAGCTTGTATCAATCAAGAGCCGGCCGCGGTGGCGAGGGGACTGCGGCACTCCAGTCACAGTCTGCACGGCCGCTACGGTCGGGGGTTTGAACCCTCCCTCGGGCATGGATGTTTGTGCCATCTCTAGCATAAGGTAGTTCATAAATAGTTCATAAATATTGTTGAAATGAGATAGAATGGCTGGCCAGTACTTACCATTGTGCTGTACCGCCGATAGTAACACAAAATGAAAAAACAGAAAAAAAGGGGACAAAGGGACAAGCTTTCGGAACAGAGTTCCTTCGTCAGGTGGGAGAGAAGGGAAGAATAAAGGATGGGAATAGAAGGGAAAGGTGGTTCACGACCTAGGTCATGAAGGTGGTGTTTCGGAAGTGTGGGCGTCAGAGATACTGCATGTATGTACTGAGCCAAGCCAGAGAGGATAAATATAACTAAAAAGGAAAGATCAAGTAGTAAAGAGAAGAGAAGAGAGTGAAATTAATGATGCTGAGGGGTGTAGGAGGGGCGGGGGGGGGTGTCTAAAACGTTTTTCATAAACAGGGAAATATGGATGGATACACACACACACACACACACACACACACGGAGAGAGATAGAGAGAATGACAGAGAGAGCGAGAGGGCGGTAGAGAGAGAGAGGGGGGGGGGTAAGGAACGGATAATGAATAGGTGAGCTGAGGATGGAGGAAGGGGAGGGGTTAGCGTAGATTTAGGCCAGGGGGGTGGCGGGAGGAGAGGATATGTTGGAGGGCAAGTTCCCACCTCCGTAGCTCTGAGGGACTGGTGTTGGTTGGTACTATCCAAATGGCACGTGTGGTGTAACACGTGCCCAGGTCCCTGGAGTTATGCTGGAGGGCATGTTCTGCCACAGGATATTGGGTGTCCCCCAGGCGAACAGTTCGTCTATGCCCATTCATCCGCTCAGCCAATTTGTTGGTAGTCATACCAACATAAAAGGCTGAACAGTGGACACATGTCAGCTGGTATATGACATGCGTTGTCTCACATGTGGCCCTGCCTTGAATTGGGTAGGTTTTTCCTGTGGTGGGGCTGACTCCAGCCCCACCACAGGAAAAACCTACCCAATTCAAGGCAGGGCCACATGTGAGACAACGCATGTCATATACCAACTGACATGTGTCCACTGTTCAGCCTTTTATGTTGGTATGACTACCAACAAATTGGCTGAGCGGATGAATGGGCATAGACGAACTGTTCGCCTGGGGGACACCCAATATCCTGTGGCAGAACATGCCCTCCAGCATAACTCCAGGGACCTGGGCACGTGTTACACCACACGTGCCATTTGGATAGTACCAACCAACACCAGTCCCTCAGAGCTACGGAGGTGGGAACTTGCCCTCCAACATATCCTCTCCTCCCGCCACCCCCCTGGCCTAAATCTACGCTAACCCCTCCCCTTCCTCCATCCTCAGCTCACCTATTCATTATCCGTTCCTTACCCCCCCCCCCTCTCTCTCTCTACCGCCCTCTCGCTCTCTCTGTCATTCTCTCTATCTCTCTCCGTGTGTGTGTGTGTGTGTGTGTGTATCCATCCATATTTCCCTGTTTATGAAAAACGTTTTAGACACCCCCCCCCGCCCCTCCTACACCCCTCAGCATCATTAATTTCACTCTCTTCTCTTCTCTTTACTACTTGATCTTTCCTTTTTAGTTATATTTATCCTCTCTGGCTTGGCTCAGTACATACATGCAGTATCTCTGACGCCCACACTTCCGAAACACCACCTTCATGACCTAGGTCGTGAACCACCTTTCCCTTCTATTCCCATCCTTTATTCTTCCCTTCTCTCCCACCTGACGAAGGAACTCTGTTCCGAAAGCTTGTCCCTTTGTCCCCTTTTTTTCTGTTTTTTCATTTTGTGTTACTATCGGCGGTACAGCACAATGGTAAGTACTGGCCAGCCATTCTATCTCATTTCAACAATATTTATTATCTCTGAGGAGAATTTTCATCATTATTCATAAATAGTTCGTAAGTTTAGGGACTGATGACCCCGCAGTTAAGTCCCTTAAGCTTAAAAAACAACAAACAACAACAAATCAGTCAAGATGAATCTGTTCTATTCCAGTAATTTTCACATGATGTTTTGGTGTACACACGTCTACTGAAATGCCACCCTCCTTTTATTTTCATGAATGGAAAAGTTTTTTTTAAATTAAGCTTCTAATATTTTGATGGAAGATTCTAAATGTATATTATTTCTTATATGTGGCTTTAGCCAAGTCACAGTAGTCAGTTGGATAAGCAATAGTAAACAGATTTAAACAGCAACTCGGTTTATTCTAAAGGAAGGGTGTGCTGCTGATTACACCATTATTTTTTTTATTTTTATTTATTTTTATTTGCAAGTATGCACAAATGTTAGGTCAGTACCTTAAGTTTCATCACCACCAGGTTTAGCTACATAACATCTCACTTTATGTAGATCGACTAATGTTTATAAGAGAATAAAGTTTGAGTTTCTATCTATTTGCTCCAGTGTTAAAGAGAGACATGATGCTACACTGATTTAGTATCACTTCTGATGATACATACTTTGATTTATTTTTATTCCAGTATTGTTCGTTTTTCTTAATTTTGCTCTTGTACTATTGTGTTTAGCCTTATATAATGATAAAAACTTTATACAAAATGTAATTAAGAGGAGCAAAAAAATCAAAGTTGGCTGTGCTTTATTTCGTTATGAGTGAATGCGTGAGGTTTGTTTAATTTACAAGATTATTTGCCCAAATGTCCTTAATTTCCTCCAGATAGTTTTTATGTTTGTCGGTGGTATATGGACATGGACTTTCATTAGTGTCTGGATCAAAACTTCCTACAACAAAATCCACCTAATGTCTGTTGTTGTTTTGGGACTTTTAAGAGGACTAAACAGAAGGGTCATCAGTCTCCTGTTCCTAATTGAGACACAACAGCAAAAGACTGAACTCAGCACCTAAAGGAGAAACTATCTGTACAGTAACTTATTTTTCAAATCATTACAAAGTTGATTCATTCCATGCTAATTACTGCTTCCTATTCAGCGTTTGAACTTACCCAATGAAGATTACGAAAAACGATGTAGGCAACTGCTTCCTTGCAGTGAAAAAAAGTAAAACAATAAGCAAAGACTGCAAATAGTTGTGGAAAGTTGTCATTTTCTGTAAGAGTTTTTTCTTTTACTGTGTCTATGTGCGTCTTCGAAACGTAATTCCAACAGACATTCGTATAACAGCTGTAGAAAACAAAAAGATTATGGTTGGCTGTCAATTCCGTCCTGGGAAAAAACCCATAATTTCAGTTCTCATAAAAAAACCATCACACTCTCGATCTTCGCGTGTGTAAACCAACTGCATCCAATGAATATAATTTTTAAGATGACTATTAAAATGTGTTCATAGTTTTACGTTACTTCTGAAAGTTATCTGCATGCAATAACGAATTAATAATGTTTGAAATACGCTTGGCGCTATATGGCCTACAGCGCTTCTCCCATATCACTTGACTTGAGTGCAGATATTGCGGAGAGAATTCTAATTCTGTGCATTCGAATGCTTTGCGCTTAGTTCGTCTGATTGTGTGTTTACTGAATAAAACAGCAATATGAAAACACAAACACTGGACGTCATAATCATATGTTAAAATACATCTTTCGAGAAAGAAGTACAATTGGCCGTTTCCAATCTAGAGGTAACACAAGCGAACAAGGTAGAATATTATTGCAATACACCTCACAAGTGTTCATATGCACGCGCGTGAAACACAGAGTCTTCCCATTGGCTTTTCTAAAGCGCCATATTATTGGTCGCTTGATTACAGCTGCGACGATGTGGTGGGGAGACTGCTAAACCCCTGGTTTTTTCCGTATTCGCAGTTGGCAACACTGATTGTGATACGAATCATAACAAACCAGACAATAAACAGTGCACAGTGTATACACCGTCCAGGCATTTGCTACTATGTTTATTCGTTTTCATACAATACAAGCACAAAAGTTTATTCTGAAACAAAGTTAATGCTTAAGTTTTATGTTACCAGTAATGCAGTTGGTGTACATTCATGAAACGAGTGAGAATCTCACGTAATACTGGAATAACAATCTGTCAGTATAATGATCTAATTTCGTATTCAGACTGCTGTTATTGCATCCTCGTTACTGACTTTCATGATGGTACGTACCAAATGTGTATTTCAAATGAACGTTGAAAAAATTTTACTTACGGCAGTGGCCGTGTGTTTTAGTAATGTTGGCAATGAAATATTCTCTTTACGTGGAGAATTAATTTACTGGTGGACATTGGTACGTACAAGAACCACTCAACCGTATAGCAGTTATAGCATTAATTATTTATTTCGAGATCAACACATAATGTGAGTATCTTTATTCATCTAAAAGAGCATTCAGCAGTATTGTTAATATATCTTCACTGCTGCCGTAAGTATAATTTTACTTGAACTTGTTTTAGGTTATGTTTGTTACAGCAACCAAGCAGTATTATTTTTGGTGGGTTTATATTTGTTCTAACTGCGCCAGAGTGGTAGGTAATTCCTCCACGAGAATTCGGTGAATAGTACGTGCGTCATTGTAAATAAATTAGGAAAAATTCCAGGTCGCCGCGAATGTATTACGTCACCAACAATGTTTTCCACTTTATATTTTATGGCAAAGTCGCTTCATGTACCTTGTCTTGCTTGGTAAATGAATCATCTTGGCTTCTGCTGCGACTTCTAGTGAGAAGAAGAGTCGTGATTAAATTCTTGGGTGACTTGAATATGGTATTGCATATATACGAAGTTCTGTTGTTTGCTTACAGGAATAACGAAGTGAAAGAAATTTGCGGTATTGCTACAAGATTATAGTAATTAACTCAGGGGTCCGGAGTGGTATTGGAGATAGGTACCATATTATTAATAATGTATTCAACATAATGTGATTACTTGCATATGTTCAGAAACAGTTTACAATTCTTGATACATGACACAATCATAATTATTTTCCGAGTACGTCATTGGTGAACAAAATAATAGGGTCACAAATTCCTTTGCCTTCTAAATGTTACTAATCCTATTGGTAATTTTACTAAGAAAGTCAAGCTACACCATTTTCTCTTTGATACTTGTGTAGTGTTTACTGGGTAGAGGCCTCTCACTTCTTCTTCCTTTTCTTATTAAAACTATTGTCAGTCAAGGTGGACTGAAATTCATTATTTGTTACTATAGTTTTCAAGGTGGACTGAAATTCATTATTTGTTACTATAGTTTTTATTGTGATGGGTTCTTAGTCATAGTCATCTTGGGTCATGGGAATGGACATGAGTCAGTGTAGTGTGGTGGAATGCAGCATGTTTGTAAGCCGTTAGGTATAGAGAGGGAACTGGGATGAATGTATCTGTAAAACTGTGGATTTTAAATTTATGAGTCCTATTTTCTATCTGTAACTTGATGTCTAGGAAGTTAATGGTGGGTCCTCCTAATTCCTATGCTAAGTCCTATGCTTGAATACCACTGCTTCATTTTTTCTGTGAATTTTTGGAGTTTTCTAACAGAACGTTTCCACGTACGAAACATATTGGGAACATATCTAGGCTAGAACAAGTACACTAAATGTTCTGCCATTGGTTAACATTATAAATTCTGTCTCTCACTTGTACATTTCTGTGTGCAAGGGGAACAATGGAGAGCCCATTGCTAAGGGCATCTGCGTGCTTGTAATAATGTCATTGAAAGCAGAAATACCTTGGCTGAGACAACATAGAAAAGTCTACAAAAATAAGAGCCAATACTTTTATCTACCAGTATGCAATTTTAGATGTATCGACACTACCTAATTTTAAGCAGTAATAAATTGTTTAGGCTCACAGTTACTCTTGTAAGACATTTATTAGGTCATAAACAGTGCCTCTTTAGTTTATATTGATACGGTTAAAAGCTTTCTCAGCGTTTAGGTATATACCTGCAACATGTTACCTGTTCTCTGTGCCTCTTAGTACCTCATCAATTCTTCGAGTATCAACAGCTTTGAATCCATTTTGATTTTCAAACATAAATCATGTTACATAAACCTTCAACTATTTCTGAAAAGGCAAGACATATTGAGATACCTTAGATTTTTCAATTTAATGAATGGTGTTATCTGAATTAGTTTTAGTATTTCTGGGAACGGGTGCAATTCTATTATTTACTGCTACAGGCAGATGTACAGGTACATTTTGTCCACATGCTTTTAATTAACGTGTATTGAGGCATTCTCATAATTGGAGGATTTTGAATAGCTAACGATTTTTGTTAATTCTCTGCTGTTTGTGCTATGTGGAGATGGACTGTCTTGAAAATTTACTGTAGGTTGACCATTTTTGGCCAATTGCAGATTAGGATACCACCTTTCGGCTTTGGCTTGCGATGTCGGCTTATTGTATTCTGATGTCATTGTTGCATAATAATTTTGAGTTGTCTGTTGTGTTTACACGTGATATGTTTTAGCTTGCTCTTGCAGTAGACGTTAAATGGTTCTTGGTAATTTTTTGTTGTAATGTTCATATGTGTCTTTCCATACTTAAGTGTGTTTTATTGTTCGGTTTTGTTAGAATGGGTATGACAAATAATTTTAATTCTTTCTTGCTGTTTGATGCACTGGGGCTTGGTGTTATAGCTGTCTGTGTGCAGTGTACAAAATGTCAACAACTGAGGAAGCTAACGGAAGTTGTGGCAAGGGAAGGTAGGGTTATGTGCATGTGTGTGAGTGATTTATTTTTTACCTTGGTGCTTTCTACGCTGGGACGTATTTTTGGTACAAGGTGTTTTTTAATTTGTTGACTTTTCGTTATGTAGTTTCTATTTGTGATAGTTAAGGATGTTTGCATAAGGTTCAAATCACTGTAGGGGGTGCTAAGCATTGTGTTTGTAGTGTGTGTGTAGGTTAGCAACATACGGTATTGCATGTAAGTGGTGTGGTGTGATTATTGCTGGCAAAGCCAACAAATTTGGTAAGCAAGAAACTGGGCTTAATTTTACAAACAATGTCGCGGTGTACTGTACAGTGTTCTGGTGTTGGCTATGGCCACGCCACAGGTGAGCGTGATAGTGGACGGCAGCCAAAGATATTCGCCGTTTTTCATTCATGCAATATTCAAATGTATCTTGCTTTGCTGGGGTCGAAGGTACGATTTTCTCTTCAAAAAGTGATCTGTAGCTCCACTCTGATGGTAAGGTACAGGTTAAACAAGGTGGTTTTTTCTTCCCCCACCTGTTGGTGCCAAAGGCGTGAATTTTTGGACTGAGACGTGTGATTATCAACAGTCCATAAGTATTACAATATTATCCCGTATACGGGACGACATGTTGACGTCATGGGTCAAAGCCAACAACTTGTATCCCACCTTTAATTATGCCCAATTTACGCAAATATTTTTGTCCTTCCTTTTCAATGTTATTCTACTTATGCGAAAATTATTACTTCATTGTTATGACATAAGTAAATAACAGCGATACATAGGATACCACAGGAAATTTCACATGTTTCGAAGTATGTATACAATCATATTCCGTTTCCAATCTACTGTGAAGGGAAAACAACTATTACCGTGTTATCTGATTGGCTGTTATTATTTGTGCTACTATTGGTCCACTACGGCCCCTGCCAACATCTCAACACTCGACACCGTGCTGCGACACGGAGAGTAAAATTTTACCAGAAACTGGTTTTGGTGACAGGCAGATCTGTAGTGTAGCCCGAGGTGTACTTTAGGTTCCAAGGCATCAATTTGGTTGAGAGTTGGCAAAGCAATTGAATGTGAAAGTACAATAGTGATTGTGGTGAACAAGATTAATAGAACAGAACATTTGAAACAACTGAAGTGTTTGATGCTTATTGCTGGGTGGGGGGGGGGGGGGGGGATCAATTATGGTTCTTGTTACCACCCATCAGCTTTGACCAAAAACCTCATCCTGAACATAGCAGATTGTTTTTATTGTTATTACAAGTCACATACAATGTTGCAATGGTGGCATTGTATAGGTCCCTAGTTTGAATTGAAGTGCATATAATATTATAGTTTTTTCATAAATTTATATATTTTTGACATAATATTTTTGAAACTGTATATAATATTGGTGTATGTTGATGCCTACTTTGGTATTTTGTATTTATGTGTGAGAAATACGAACTTTCATATTTTTTGACATTTATTATCCGAGTGTGAATTGCTTTACATTATCACTAGAGTTAACATATTCATTTTTATATATACCCTTGTCTGCTCAGTGAAATTAATGCCCTTTATACAACCAAGATTTCATGACAAAATACTTGCGTTTTCATGCCATGTTCGGGTGATTGTTTGCATTGAGCATCCTTTGCCAAACTGTATCATGCGAAATTTCAGGGACGTGAAGTAAAATTAAACAATGATTAACTTGTTTTTCATAGTTATATATTCCAGTTGCCAATACCAGTTTCTCTCAATTTTATGCAGCAATATTTGGCGAGTATTGACAACTAGAATGAACTATATAAGTCAATTTCAGTTGCCGATACCACTTTTCTTGTGTATTCTTAAGTTTCCTATTTTGTATTATTTTCATAGCATTATTAATGAATTTGTGTCTTTCTTCTATTCTGTATGTGGGTAAATTGAAGTCCGCGATACGACTCGTCGGCTTTGACCAATGATGTCATATCTGAGTTAAAGACGAAAGTTTGTTTACAAGTTGATTATAGATTATGATTTTGTGTTTAAAAAGTTATCTGTAGCTTATCTCTGATGGCAAGGTATAGGTTAACTGAGAGTTTCCCCCCCCCCCCCCCCAAATAAGTGTTAAATTGCGAATTTTTGGCCCAAGACCTGAGAGATATATATTTTGCAGAAATAGTACAGTACTTAACTTTGATACAGGAGACTAGTGGAATGTGCTTTCCTAACATCTTGAAGACCAGGTATAAGCCTGCTGACTGACGAGTCTTATCTGGTGCTTGTCCTTTTGCCAAGTGGGCGATACAGTACAGTGGTGGCTGCGAGTATGGTTGCAGCAGAGGGCACTTGTGGCCGACGTCTTAAGAATGTCCCGCTAGCACATAAATGGTGCGCACTTCAAATTTGTGCAACACCACACATTCAGTTGTGGTAATCTGTAATTTACGAGGACAATAGTAGATTATTCATTTTCTACAATACATAAGTATTACAATATTATCCCGTATGTTTATATTTGTCGATAGTGTATGTATTGCTAGTCGTTATATCTACATAGCTTATCTTGTGAGACTTGGATATGATGTCATTGGTCAAAGCCGACTATTTTTATCGCAGTCTACAATTGTGCCTTATATTTTTTATTTCATTATGTCCCCGCCCAAGACCCCTATTTTCCTATGGTAGTGTCATTACAATATTTGACTTTTTACCATGTCACAATGTACGTAGCATGTCTTTGGATTATACCCGGGCCGCTGAAACTTTGCACTTGACGTTTACAAATAACAAGTGACGAGCAAGAAGCGCGAGGCGCTAGACGCTAGGAACGATCCAATCACAGCGCGATAAACACTTCCAGTGATCACGTGCCGTGACGTCAACGTTCCCGCGTTGCCGGCCTTGTTCAGTTATTCCGTAAACAATATTGTGTATCGTGTATGTTGTGTGCTTTTTTCGCTGCGATTTGTTTTCCTGTGAGTGGTTTAACTTGACTTTCCGAGTTCAAGTAATTGGATAATGTCACCGAAAAGACGTTTGTCTAATAACGTTTTCTGAGTAAGTTCTCAGTTTCGTATGAATAAAAACTTCGAAGCTTATGCTCTGAGCAGGAAGTTCATTCTCGCTTCAACGATCAGAAAGAAGTTATGTTGCAGTGGTTACAAGAAAGAAATATTGCTGCAGATATGACAATGTCAAAACTTCTTTTATATTGGCATATGCAGTGGACGAAATCGCAAAGTAGCAGCATCACAATGAAATAAATCTGCCCCCATTTCACTGCCGTTTTAACCCTATAAAATTGGTATGGAATGACGTGAAGAATTACTTAAAGAAACAATAAGTGTTACAATAACAAATGGAAAAGCTGTTGCCAATGTGGATACTGCATCTTGGAAAAGGGTCGAGCACGTTGAAAAAGTGATTCTGGCAGCGCAAACAATGGATGGGATCATGAACAGTTGATGATTTGTCGTGGTGATGACGATTTTGGCAGCGACGACGACAGTGAAGATGGGGAGCAGGATGTAATTGTACCATTGTCGCCGTAAACTGGTGAGTGAAAAGCATTTATTATAAAACGTAGAGAGAGAAGTTACTATCTTGATTGTTTCGTATCTGCGTGATTCAGTGCTTATTTTCTACATTGCTTTGCTTCGTTACTGAAAGCGTGTGCATTGTTGTGCTCTGGTCTTCATGAACATGCCGTTAATTAATTGCTGCTCAAGAACGAATTATTATATATACTTTTATTGCTCAATAGCTTACATTTACGAGATGCAACTGAAAACCGTTTCGTCTGCTGTGTGTATAAAGGCTAGTGCTGCAACGTCGCTAAAGCAGTGTAGCCAACTTAACTCGCCATAACGCGAAACGTCAAGTGCAATGTTTCAGCGGCTCGGGTATAGGTATGACGTCTGCTTGAAGCTGACTTGTGGTGTATCGACAGCTAAAATTTATCAGGAGCAGGATGTTGTTGAATTGGTATCGCTTTCCTAATTTTGAGGGACTGCAACGTCGCTAAAGCAGTGTAGCCAACTTAACTCGCCATAACGCGAAACGTCAAGTGCAATGTTTCAGCGGCTCGGGTATAGGTATGACAACTGCTTGAAGCTGACTTGTGGTGTATCGACAGCTAAAATTTATCAGGAGCAGGATGTTGTTGAATTGGTATCGCTTTCCTAATTTTGAGGGATATTTTAGGTCAACTTAAGTACTAAATCCCATACATTGGTTTTTGGTCATTTTCAGTTGTTCTTTTGCGTAATTTGTGTGTTTTTTAAATTATATTATTGTGTCTTTCATTCCCACATTAACTGTCATTGTACTGGCCCGTTTATTCATGCATTTTTCGGCGCTTTTTGTGATTGTTTAGTTTGCCTTATGTATAAATGTCACTGTTGCCATGCCGATGATGTCATAGGTCAGGTGGTGTCCCGGTCTTACACTGTGCCGTACTTTTGTCCTTGGAATTAAACAATATAATAAGGACAGTTTACAACTCACTGCAAAGATGTAGGGGGAGCTGCAACAGGACACACACATACAATACTTAAGATATCCAAGTCAGGGGGCTCAGCATTAATTTTCTGAGTACGTACAGACTCGGCGAACCCCGAGCCGGGGACTGTGTCGAGCTGTCAGTCTTCCGCACTGTAACTTCTATGCACGCCTCGGCGATTGCTGTCAGCACGACTGTTATCACCGAGTGCGCGACAGAGCATTGTGCACATTGCGCTGCGACGGCAAACTGTACTGCCGTCTTCCATGCCCTCAAAAAGTGGGCGACGAAACGTACAGTGCCCCGTTCAATGTGTGTGTCTTCCAGACTGCCAGTGTCGCATCCTTCGATACCTTTCTGGGACCAGATTGGATCCACAGCCAGTTCCCCCGTCACCTTCCAGCAGAGTTCCAACACCAGCTTCTCGCCCTGTTTAACCGTGAGGTGGTTTTCCCATCACACTGGCAGAAATGGTTCATCCTGCTGATGAAACCTGGTTCTGCTCTGCAGGTAGCTGATAGTTACCACCCGATTAGCCTCACCAACATTCTGTGCAAGCTCTACGGAATGTGGCAAGTTGGCAACTTGTGTCGACGGTCGAACATTGTGGTCTACTGTCCACACGACGGGGGGGGGGGGGGCGGCGCCGTTGGGGATGCTCTAATATTGATGACCTAGTGGCTCTGAAGTCTGCCATTTGTACGTCATGTACTAGGTATGAGCACCTCGTTGCTGCCTTTTTGGACCTTTCAAAGGTGTACGATACTGCCTGGCGCCACCATATTTTGGCTGCACAGCACAATAGGAGCTTGCGAGGTCTGCTTCCACCTTTTATACAGACTTTCCTTTCACTCCACTCTTTTCGGGTTTGGGTCGATACCTCCCCAGCTCACCTCACATAAAGGAGAACGGAATCCCACGGGGACTGTCCTCGGTGTTCGTCTTTTTTCGATCACCATGTACGGCCTCACTGCGATGGTGGGGTCGTCAGTTTCTTCCTCACTTCTGCGTGTACTTCTGTTCCACTGACGTCGGTGTCACTGAAAGGCATCTGCAGGGAGCCGTTAGAAAATTGCAGTCCCTGGCCTTTGCCCACGGGTTCCAGATCTCTGCCTCAAAAACCTACGTTATCCGCATGTGTCGCCATCGGGCAGGGCACCTGCATCCTGAACTGTATTTAGGTGACGACCCACTTCACATCGATGAGACACGTCGCTTCTTAGGTGTGCCGTTCGATGCCCAGCTCACGTGGGTTCTACACCTTCAAAATCTGTGACAAAAGTGTTGCCGCCGCCCAAATATTCTTTGCCGCCTCGGTCACACGGTCTGGGGACCCAGCTATCCTGCAGCTATATGAGACCCTCGTCCGACCGCGTAAGGATTACGGTATAAGATTCTGCATCGCGAGTCTCGGACCCGGTCCATTATAGTGGTGTCCGGTGGTGAGTCTCTTCACTTAAGCTGGGGTTCCTCCCATGTGAATCTGCAAGCAATAGCTATTGGGTTCGTACGTAGTCCAAATTCGTGTCTCACCTCACTGCTCCAATCGCAGGCTTTTCTTCCCGGCGGCTGTCCTCCCTCCCCCGTGATGATGGCACATGTCGGGTCTGTTCATTTCCTTCTCCTGTTCCTTCCTATCCCTCACACTTCCTGTACACCTCCTCAGTTCGTTACTTGCCTGCAGCTTTGCTTAGACTTGTCCGGTGTCTCTGTTTTACCGTTGACCCTCTGTCACAGTTCTGGGTACTAATTAATTCGTTCCACAGTTCAGAACTACTGTATACAGACAGTTCCCTTGTAAACAGCCGTGCTGGGTACGCTTAAGTTCATGTCTCTCTCTCTCTCTCTCTCTCTCTCTCTCTCTCTCTCTCTCTCGCTCTTCGACATTACTGAGTGTGCCCACGGAGAATCTGTAATTATCTACCGTGACTCCCCGAGTGGCTCGCGAACCCTAGAACGGTTCGATCCCGAGCACCGTTTAGTGCGGTCAGTTCAAGATGCCGTCTTCACCCTTTGTGAGTCGGGCCATTCGGTGATTTTTGTTTGGACTCCAGACTGCGTCAACATCCCAGGAAACGGACGAAATGTTTGTCCGCCCGAGCGGGCCTCCACGTCGCGGTCGTCGGAGACTGGTCTCTGGGACGGGGATCTCTGACTGCAGGCGGTGTGCGAGGTTCTCGGAACCGGAATGAGTGAAATAAGCTCCGTGTAGTCGAGTCCTCTAGGACCGTGCGGAGGTCCTCCCTGCGAGCCTCTCGTAGGGATTATGTCGTTCTCTGCAAACTCCGCGTCGGACGGACCCAGTTAATGCGTCGCCACCCAGTACGTCGAGAGAACCCGCCGGATTGCCACTGTGGTGTTTTGTCGACAGGGTCCACATCCTGGTGGACTTTCCAATTTTAGCTGCCTGGAGGCAGTCTTTCACCCTGCCTTCTGCGCTTCCCTCGATATTGGCTGACGGTGCCTCTACAGTTGACCTTGTTTTAGGTTTTATTCCCACAGGTGGGTTTTATTGTACTACTTAGTGATGTGCTCATTTGCCTGATTTTTCAGGCATTCACACCTCCAGATCTTTTAATCTCTTGTCTCTTTTATGGTTTATGTCATGTTTTAACTGGATGATTTTAGTCTGTGCATTGTGGCTGGCTCATCCTGTATTATCCTCATGATCCACCAGCCACAATCTTCTGCTGTGATATTTTAGCTCCATTGTCTATTTGATCAACTCCTACTGTGCCTTTCTTTTTTATGTTGTCATTTTAACATTCAATGTCTCTCTGTACCTAGTGTATAGTGGTGTAGAGTGCTACACCATAAATTGTGAAGTTTCTCGTGTGACCTCGTATCTGGGAATGGGGGACTGATAACGTGGCAATTAAGTCCCCTTTAAAAACCCCAACGACAACTACTTAAAGCTATCGACCACGGCCTTCTTCAGAATATAGAACATTCGCACACGCACACCACCACCCACTCCGGTTGCTGCAATCCGAATAGAGCTCTGTGATGAGGAAATAGGAGAAGGGGCGGGGATAGGAAAGTCGGGTCACAGTGGGGATTGATTCGGCATTGCCTTACCGAGCATGTACTTGTGAGATGGCTGAAAGAAGATGTGGCTTAGAAATGGAGTGGGGAGACAGATGAGGGGAGGAAAACAAAACAAACACGTACGCTGTGTCACGGTGTGGTCTATCTTGTTTTTGGCCACAGTTTGACAGTGGCCATTCATCCTGACTCGCTGTTGTGGTATGGTTGGCCTTCGTTACTCCTCAGTTCTCACCGTCGGTCGGTCGGCTGGATTACGTCGATCCAGCGAAAACTCAAAGAATTCTTTCTGCCAAATGTAATTTTATGTAGGATGTATATAGAAACTCCATTTTCACGTCCTCTCTTCTTACACTCTTTCCTGTTTTGCTATGTTGCCCAATAGCCTCTTCTTCAGCCACTACGGCTGTCTTTGGATCCCCTCACATTCTCGCTCCTGTGCACACGAGTGCACGGCACACAGTAAAATCCTTGAAATATCTACTTATCTATATATGGTGAATCCGCACATCTCGTGGTGGGACAATCCTACAGTGTACAGCTAAATTAGCTGTTACACTACATGTTCACGAACTGTGGGCAAAGTGTGACCTATATACGAAAGTCAACATTTATAAGGAATTTCATACCCCCTCACCTTCTGCAAAACCAAATCGTCCTTCACAGAGCTGACAAGTGCATATGCAGTAGAACCTCGTTTTTACACTTTTCAAGGGACATCAGTGAAATGGTGTAAAATGCGGGAAAACGAAAATGCAGGAAATTATTTTTTAAATGGAGAAATATGCTTACTGGATCAGCCTTGCATTTTCGTAGTTTTATTTGTGATATATGTACCTACTAGGCATCAAAATACTCGCCAGGAAGTTTATTAATAATTAATGTTATCCAAATTTTTACTGTTTTAAGCACTAGGCAGAACTGGTAATTTTATGGGAAGTAGACGTTTTTGACGTAATTTCATTCTTTATAATCGAGGACGCCACTGCTGGGCTATGCAACACATCTTCAAAATTTGTATTTTTCGGTGTTTCACATGATGATATTAGAGAATTTATTTGCATTCTCGAGTGCAAATATAGGCAATAGGCATAAATATTTTTGTGATGTTTCCATAGGATTGGCATCTCTCACTATTATCGCTTTTTTGAGGTTGTGGGTATTATGCTGATGCCGAACCTAATAATACCCAATTTTAACAGATAACATTCTTTATTAATCAGAAATGTGTAACACAAAAACAATGCAACTCTCTATTCTCATGTCAACAAAGCAACTGGTTCTGATTGTTTGAGTACATGCCAGCCACTCTGCCAAAGAAGCTGGAAGAAAGACAAACTACACCACCACAAATCAGCGTTATTCTCACGTCAACAAACCATTCTGTTTGTCTGAGTACACACCAAGCGCTCTGGCAATGAAAGGCAAAGGCAAACTACACCGCCTCAAATCGACTCGTCATAAGTCAACTAGACGCATACTGCCAACAACGAAACGCAAAATATACGTTTGAATAAATGCAAAGTGTCAAGAAACTTGACTGCACAAATTTTTTGAACATTATACTTTAAGGCAAAACCCATGCCATCATAAATTTATATAGATTACGTCATTTTTTTCTTTACGAACATGCTTTCAAAAAGTGTAAAACGTGGGAAAAGTGACACAAAAAGGGGGGGGGGGGGCGAATTGACATTGTGAACATAGGAAATTTGATAAGACTGACAAAAAATGGTGTAAATGGCGGGAAATCGTAAAAACCGGGAATGTAAAAACAAGGTTTTACTGTATCTTTGGTGCCAGCAAAAATATAACTTCAACTTTGTATTTATAGAGTATGCGGCCAATTTTTGCGGATTAAGTACCAGTGTGTGGTAGAAAGGCCATTGACCTGAAGTTTTCAGCTTCCTGTTCTTCTGGTGTAACTTTCATTTTAGGTTTGAATTTTAAGGTTTTGCAGATCTCACACAGTGGATAATCATTTTCATGAAATATTTTTTCCAGATGCTTAAGTTCTTGTTGTAGATCGTGCTTTTCAGAAATCATATGTGGCCTGTGTACAGCAAGAAAAAAATTTCAAGAAAATGGCTATCAACTGTGGGAGATCCTCAAAGCCTTAAAATTCAAACCAAAAATGTTAGTTACACTGGATGGGGGGTACTTCGCTAGTCTCATACATCTCACACACCAGGTGAAACAGTTTTGTCATGGATGGCTCTCCCAGAGACTTTAGTAGCTGTGAGGGAATGTCATCTACTCCAGGGGCCTTGTTTTGACTTAGGTCTTTCAGGCCTCTATCAGATTCATCTCTCAGTATAGTATTTCCTATTTCATGTTCCTCTACTTCTTCTCCCCTTCCTACAATATTGCCTCTCAGTTCATTTCTTTCGTAGAGCCTCTCTACATACTCTTTCCACGTTTCAACTTTCCCTTCTTTGCTGGAAACTGGTTTTCCACAGGAGGTAGATGAGTTTTGTTAGTTGGGCAGTAAAATAACAAATGATGTTCACAGTACAGAGGATATAAAATGCAGAATGGCAATGGGTAGAAAAGCGTTCTTGAAAAAGAGAAATTTGATGACATAGAATATTGATTTAAGCCTAAGGAAGTCATTTCTGAAGGCATTTGTGTGGAGTGTTGCCTTGTACGGGAGTGAAACATGGACAATAAACAGTGCGGACAGGAAGAGAATAGAGGCTTTTGAAATGTGGTGCTACAGAAGAATGCTGAAGATTAGGTGGGTGGATCGCGTAACTAATGGGGAGGTACTGAACAGAATTGGGGAGAAAAGGAATTTCTGGCATACTTTGACTAAAAGAAGGGATCGATTGTTGGGACACAGTCTTAGACATCAAGGAATTGTGAATTTAGCATTGGAGGGAAGTGTTTGGGGTAAAAACTGCAGAGATATACCGAGAGATGGATACAGTAAGCAGATTCAGACAGTTGTAGGTTGCTGTTCTTATGTGGAGTTGAAGAGGCTTGCTCAGGATAGGGTATTGTGTGAGCTGCATCAAACCAGTGTCCGGACTGAAGACCACAACAACAACAACAAAAACACTGGAAGAACCAGAAGATGAAAAGTTCAGGTCAATGGCCTTTCTACCATACATTGGTAATTTATCCACATAAATTGGCAACCTCCTCTCCAAATACAAAGTCAAAGTTATGTTACTGCCAGCACCAAAGATATCCGTGTGCTTGAGAGCTCTGTGAAGGACTATTTGGTTTTGCGGAAGGTGTGTGTGTGTGTGTGTGTGTGTGTGTGTGTGTGTGTGAAATTTCATGTCAATGTGCACTTCTCGTATCAGGTGCAGTTTGTGTACAATTCGTGAAGAAAGTGCGGAACTTTGACGATACACTCACCTGCTATAACCCGATAAATCAGCTGTGGCTGAACATTGTATTCAAATGAACTGCAATACGGACAATCTATTTATCCTTCTGGGGTTACGTTTTTAGAGAAGCCATTGAAATTTGGCTGACAAGTAATTTAGTTATTTTGGATGATGGTTTTATTCTTGATGAAATGTGGAATCGAGCACTGACAATTGTACAAATCAAAGACAGTGACAGTCAACCAAGAGTGTGAATTTATATTCTCTCCATAGATGGAATTACAGCTTCGAACTTCCCTGCCATTAAAGTTAACCAGAGATACACAATTATATATAATCTCCATGGAGAGCACTACAACTTTACACATCTTTGCCCCCCCCCTCCCCCCAGGGGACCCACAGCTCTTTTGTGGGTACATGTGTGGCACGCACGAGGCCCCGAGCCGAAGCAGCCTTTCTGCTGCCCCAGGCTGCTTCACTTTCCCTCCCGGTTTATGCCTTCGCCCGGAGACGGGCGTCTTTCGCGATTTAAGGTCGTTTATTGTTGTAGTTTCTCTCATTCCTTGGTTCCTTCCTTTCCTAACCTTCGTTTCTGTCTTCCTCTCCTTGCTGTACTCTCCTAGCCTTCTTCTTCTTCTCATTAGTCTCCGCTTCGGCATTTGAGACACTTCTTTCTCTTCACTTCCTCTATTCTTCTTCTTTCCTCTCTGTGTGTGTCTGAAGGTCGACCCACGCATTATCATGCGTAGCAGGTGAAGGGGGAACACGTAATACCCCGCCCCGGGTAGAGAAGCAGGGCACGTACGTACCCCCTGGTAAAGGCCAGGCCCAGGGAGGGGTGATTACCCGAGCTGGTACCTTCCGAACATGCCGATTGGTCCCTCTGTCAGTTCTCGGGAGGTGTGACCTGAGGTATGAACAATCACCTAAGGCAGGTAAGCCCTTGGAGAGGGCCCCCACTAGGAAGGAGCGCGCCATCGGAGACGCCGGTAATCACGGGGGACACTTCCGCAATGACTTCCTTCACTTCTTCAGTGACGTTGACCCAGAAACGAAAGATAGATTCGCCTCAGCAAAAGAAGACTCTGCCTAATCTACCGAAATTTCTTATTGTCTCTCACACCAACGGTAAAGATTTCAATTCTGTGAATCCTTTCGTCATTCAGAAAGGTGTTGATGCAATTGCTGGCCCTGTTAAAACCTGTTCGCGTCAGCGCAATGGCACATTGTTGCTGGAAGCGGACAGTGCCTTCCAGGCCCAAAAACTGATACGGACTACATTGTTACACACGTTTCCAGTCAAGCTGGAAGCGCACCGCACACTCATCTCGTCACGGGGGGTAGTTTTTACGAGATCCCTTGACGGGTTGTCTGACGAAGACATACAAACCTATATGTCCGATCAGGGTGTAACAGCCGTGCATAGGGTGTTGAAAAAGATAGATAACCAGCTGACACCGACTCGTACTGTGTTTTTGACGTTCGACAGAGTTGAACTCCCGTCGAAGGTCAAAGCAGGGTATGAAGTCATCTCCGTCCGCCCTTATGTACCTAACCCAACGCACTGCTTTCAATGCCACAGGTACAACCACACCCATCAATCTTGCCCCAATGCAGCAAAATGTGTGACTTGTGGTAGGGACGCCCATGAGGGGGATTGCCCACCTCCGTCCCCTCACTGCCTTAATTCCAACGGTGACCAAGCGGCTTCCTCTCGGGACTGCCCTGTATACAAGTATGAAAAGGTCATTCAGCAAATTTGGGTTACGAAAAAGGTATCAACATCTGCCGCTTGAAAGTTGTTGGCGAGTCGAAAGCCCACTGTCCTCCCAGCGGGCACATACAGTAAGGTCCTCACCTCCACTTGAACTACTAAGGATTGAAGTACCCAGACTTGTGACTTCACTTTCGCTGACACTGTTGTGCCATCCGCCAGCCTGAAGATTGCCCGTTCCACGTCCCCGCTTCCTCCTGCTGCTTCTAAAGTTCAGTCCTCGTCAACCTGTAATAAACCGCGGGCACCTGAACAAGATGCCCGGACTTTGAAAAAGGAACCCGACCATGAGGATTTTCTTCGTTCTCAGGCTTCCCAACCGTCAACTGCCTCTTCTCACCATCACTCTTGCAGAAGAGCCAACAAGAAAAAGAGTTCCTCTCCTTCCCCACCGAGGCGTGACCCATCTGTCACGCCGTCCAACAGTAGTTGGCCCCCGATCATCTTCTGTATCTCGTCGGGACGCACTACTGTTAGCCGGGCAACCGGCATGTTACCAGCGTTGGAAGCTGCCCCTCCTGATAAACTCGGGAAGGTGGCAGATGACTCGTTTGAACCTATGGAACATGACTCTCTGCCACTAGATGACGACAGTAGTGCTCCCTCGAAGTCCGGTCCTCAGCGGCCTTTGAGGTGACCCCACTGCTTGTTCCTTTTTATCTTCCCTTCTCTTATTTTTTATCATGGCGTTCCTTCAATGGAAATTCTCGGCTTTTGTTCTAATCGGGAGGAATTAAAACTATTCCTTCAATTGCACTGCCCGCTTCTAGTTTGTCTCCAAGAAACTAAGTTACGTCCAAGTGATCGTGCAGACTTAACCAACTACACCTCTGTGCGTTTCGACCTGCCACCTGTGGATGGTACCCCAGCCCATGGAGGGGTTCTGATGCTCATTCGGGATGACGTCTATCACCATCCCATTTCCTTGCATACTCACCTACAGGCAGTTGCCATCCGCATCACTCTATCCAACTTTTCCTTTTCCCTCTGTAATATCTATTCGCCATCGTCATCTGCCCTTACTAGGGCAGATGTGCTACACCTTGTTGACCAGCTCCCTTCACCTTTCGTGTTGGTAGGCGACTTTAACGCCCACCACCCCCTATGGGGCTCTCCGGCACCTTGTCCGAGAGGCTCCCTTTTGGTGGACCTTCTCCAACACCTCAATCTTGTCTGCCTCAACACTGGTGCACCGACCTTCCTTTCCGACACGACACACACCTATTCCCATATAGACCTCATGATATGCACTCCTCAGCTTGCCGGTCGGTTTGAGTGGTATGCACTTTCTGACACGTACTCGAGTGACCATTTCCCCTGTATCATCCACATTCTGCATCATTCCCCATCTCCTCGTCCCACCAGTTGGAACATTTCTAAAGCCGACTGGGGGCTTTATTCTACCATGGCTGTTTTTCACGATCAAAATTTTCCCAGTTGTGACAGTCAGGTCAAATACCTCACAGTGGTTATTCTCACAGCTGCCGAACATTCCATACCTCGTACATCCTCTTCTCCACGTCGTGTCCCGGTCCCTTGGTGGACTGTAGCCTGACACGACGCTCTTAGAGCCCGGCGACGTGCTTTACGCACTTCCCACCGCCACCCGACGTTGGAGAATTGTATAAATTATAAACGACTGCGAGCGCATTGTCGTAAAGTTATAAACGACAGCAAAAAGTCTTGCTGGACTGCTTTAGTAGTTCTTTTAACTGTTTTACTCCGTCCACGGTTGTTTTTGGAGTGGCCTACGCCGTTTATCCGGCATCAAGGTCCACTCCCCGATCTCTGGCCTGACCGTCGAGAACGCAGTCCTTGTGGAACCCTTTGATGTTTCCAACGCACTGGGCCGTTCCTTTTCGAGCTCTGCCCATTACCACCCTGCCTTCCTCCCTCGCAAACAGGCAGAGGAGGCACGACCGCCTTCTTTCCACTCCTTTAATCATGAAAATTATAATGTCTCCTTCACAATGCAGGAGCTAGACCGTGCTCTCGCCCTTTCCCGATCTTCTGCTCCCGGCCCCGATTCCATCCATATTGAGATGCTGAAGAACCTCTCTCCTGCGGGCAAGTGTTTCCTTCTTAGTACTTACAATCGCATATGGACTGAAGGTCAGGTTACCGCAAGTTGGCGTGAAGCCATTGTTGTCCCCATCCCCAACCAGGGAAAGACAAACACCTTCCTTCCAGCTATCGCCCTATTTCTCTGACGAGCTGCATCTGTAAGGTGATGGAATGCATGGTTAACGCTCGGTTGGTCTGGCTCCTCGAAACTCGCCGCCTCCTAACAAATGTCCAATGCGGTCTTCGTCGACACCGCTCTGCTGCTGATCACCTCGTTACGTTGTCGACCTTCATTATGAATAACTTTCTACAGAAGCATCAAACAGTAGCTGTGTTCTTCGACTTGGAGAAGGCATATGATACCTGTTGGAGAGTGGGCATTCTCCGCACATTGCACACATGGGGCCTCGGGGCCGCCTTCCTCTTTTCATTCAAGCGTTTTTGGCGGATCGCAAGTTCCGGGTACGGATGGGCTCTGTTTTGTCAGATACCTTTCGCCAGGAGAATGGGGTACCACAGGGCTCTGTCTTGAGTGTGGCTCTCTTTGCCATTGTAATCAATCCGATCGTAGATTGCCTTTCAGCTGACGTTTCCGGATCCCTTTTTGTAGACGATTTTGCAATTTATTGCAGTGCCCAGCGGACGTGTCTCTTGGAGTGTTGTCTTCAACGCTGTCTTGACCGTCTATATTCTCGGAGTATCGCGAACAGCTTCCGATTCTCCGCTGAGAAAACGGTGTGTATAAACTTCTGGAGATACAAGGAATTTCTTCCACCTTCTCTACGTCTCGGCCCTGTTGCTCTCCCTTTCGTGGAGACTACGAAATTCTTGGGACTCCTGTTGGATCGTAAACTTTGCTGGTCCAAACACGTGTCCTACCTGGCTGCCCGTTGTGCCCGATCCCTTAATGTTCGTTCCTCAGTGGCACATCATGGGGAGCGGATCGTACCGTCCTGCTTCACCTTTACCAGGCCATTGTTCAGTCGAAGCTCGACTACGGAAGCCTTGTATACTCTTCTGCACGGCCCTCGATTCTCCGCCGTCACAACTCTATTCACCATCGGGGATTACGTCTGGCGACCGGTGCATTTTATACCAGCCCTGTTGAAAGTCTGTATGCCGAGGCTGCTGTATTACCCTTGACCACTCGGCGTGACATACTCTTGTGTCGGTACGCATGCCGGCTGCGGTCAATGCCCAACCATCCATCTTACCGAATATTTTTTGACGACTCACTCGATGACCAATATCAGTTGTCTGCGATTGCCTTCCTTCCACCTGGAGTTCGGTTTCGCCGCCTGCTACAGCGGCTCAATTTTACCCTTCCTTCCACCTTTCAGTTGATCGAAAGCCCATTGCCACCGTGGCATCAGGCCCAGGTTCACACTCACCTTGAACTTAGTTCGCTCCCCAAGGAGAGCACTCCAGATTTGGTATACCACTCGAGGCTTGTCGAACTCCGTTTGCGGTTCGATAATGCCATATTTATTTACACTGATGGTTCCAAGAGCACTGACGTTGTCGGATCTGCCTTCGTCAACGGGGACAACAGTTTCTAATAGAAGCTCCCTGACTGGTGCTCGAATTTCACGGCTGAGCTTTTTGCCCTCCACCAGGCCGTTTTGTATACCTGCCGCCACCGCCAACCTTTCTCTGCCATATGTTCGGACTCCCTTAGTGCCCTGCAGAGTCTTAAGGACCCTTTCTCGAACCATCCTCTCGTGTATCGGATCCAACGCTCCCTCCGGTTGCTAGCAGACGACAGCTGTCACGTTTCTTTCCTGTGGGTCCCTGGCCAAGTGGGTGTGCCCGGGAATGAGACCACCGACATAGCAGCCAAGGCAGCAAGTCTTTTGACTCGCATGGCTACCTTTTGCGTTCCATCGGACGATGTTCACCGGGCTCTTCGCCGGAGTATCGTGTCGTGTCGTCCTGGCACAGTGCATGGTTCTCACTGTACGACAATAAATTGATAACTGTAAAACCAAACCCGACCGCTTGGAGGACCTCCTCACGCCCCTCTCGGCGAGAGGAGGTCATCCTGGCCCGGTTGCAGATCGGTCACTGTCGTTTCAGCCACCGTCATTTGCTAACCGCCGATCCTGCGGTGAATTGCTGACGGTGCGACATGCTTTACTGTCCTTATGTTAATTTTAATCATCTCCGTGTAGCCCTTCACTTTCTGTCTACGATGGAGGAAATTTTAGCTGATGACACACGGGCAGTTGCTCGAGTTTTGCGTTTTATCAACTTGGCCAATTTATCAAAGGCTATTTAACCCTTTTATGTGGTTTTTTGTCTTTTGTTTTTAGCCTTCTCTTGATATTCTAACTGGCAGTTACCAATTTTTTGAGATATAGCGAGTCACTGTTCTTGTCTGGGCGCTAATGACCTTATCAGTTGTGCGCCCTAAAACAAAAAAAAACAAAAAAAAAAAACAAAAAAAATCCATATTTGCCGTCAATTTGCTACCCTTGTTCTGTAAAGGTGTACAGGTGTAGTAGTCTTCAGTATTGCTCTGATGATGGGTGAACGATATGCAGCCAAAATATTAGCGACGAAAATATTAATTTCACAAGTGCTGTCATCACAGTGACTGTGCGTGTCTGAAGAAATTTCTATGATTACATCGACAAATGAGGACACTGCACATCAGATTTCCCTTTTGTTAAAAACAGCTCATTGCTTTGACAATACAAAGTGATCCATTTACATTCCTGCATTCACCTACTGAGCCTCATAATGTAATTAAACTATACTGTTGTTATATAGTTTTTACTAATGTTAAAAGAAATTAAGTAAGCAATCACTGTTTTATGTATCAGCACAAAAGAACACTTTTTTTGTGCATTGCACACACGTAAGAGACACACACAAAGAATAAAAAATCATAGAAGGCACAAAAAGTAAGAAACAGAACACTATATATACATGGAAATCTAATGTCATGGAACATAAATGAAGGCATAAATTCTAATTTTCAACATTCCCCCTAGAATAATATGTAAAAAAAAATCACGCTGTCATTCCACATTCCAAGATCATTTTTTGATGTCTCGTTCGTGTAAGTGACTTAGTTAACATATCCACAAGCATTTGCTCTGTCGGAATCTGCTGTACTTTTACCTGAGAAGTCTCTATTTTTCTCTAATAAACTGATGCCTGATAAGAATATTATAGACGAAAAATTTGTAGCAGGAAAAATTATATATAAAAAATAGATGAAGATTACTCACCAGGCGAAGAAGCACAGGTGTGACAGCAGCACAAATAAATAGAAAGCACACACACACACACACACACACACACACACACACACACAAACGCAAGCTTTCGCAAACCAGTTGCTTCTTCAGGCAGAAGGGAAGGAGAGGAAAAAGGAAATGATGAGGGTTTTAAGGAAGGAGGTAAGGGGCCATTCTCATCCCGGGAGAGGAAAGACTTATCTTGTGGGTAAACAAATACACACACACCCATACATTTACACAGACGCAAACACACCTAGGCAGACATACTATAGAAACCAATATAGTATGATGTGTTTTGTTCTTCCACTATAGCCACTTGTTTTGCATAAGTCAACTGCACTTTTGTTGTTACAATAAACTTTAACTGGATGACTGTTAGGCCACAGAGAGATTTCCTTTCTTAACCTCTGTAGCCAGAGTGCCTCTTGACAAGCTGAGGCCAAAGCTTCCATAGTTGATGAAGCTCCAGGAAATAACAGCTGCTTGCGATGTAAACAGGCAACCAGTGACTGACTGCCTGTCCTCTGCCCAGTCTGTTATTTCTTGATTCTCTTCCCTAGAAAAATCCTTAGCCCCTTTCAGATATCTTCACTGCCTGCCAGTGAGGTATGTCAGGATCATCACTGAAGCAACCTTCAACGGAGACGGGATATGCGAGGTCAGGTCTGGTTCCCAGCTGTGCATACGTTAACTGCCAATAGCTTCTCTATAGGGAATATTTTTAGTGGCTTTTCTCTCTTCCTCTGTTTTAGGGCTCATATCGTCTGTAAGTACTTGATTGGTGTTGACACTGGATTGCAGTCCATCATATTGTATTTACTCAACACTTGTTCTGTGTACTGGGACTGATCTATCCGTAATAGTCGCCTTTTGTGATCTCTTGTTATTCTGGTTCCCAAGCAATTTGATACTGAGGGTGATTACTGAAAATTAACATATCATCAACATAAACTGCAACGATCAGTACGCTATTTCCCTTATTCTTCTGATAAACACATGGATCAGCTGTACTCCTTGTAAAGTTCAAGTTTATGAGTGCTTCATTTAGCTTAATATTCCAGTTGCGATTACCTTGCTTTAATCCGTTAACCGCTTTCTTAAGCGTCATAATACTTTTGTCCTTAACAGTTTTGGTGCTGAAATCACTCTCTGGGACATTGACATAGATTTCATCTTTCAAATCACCTTGCAGCCCTGCTGTAACAACATCTAAGTGATCTATGTCTAGGTCATGTTTAGTGGCTAAACCAGACAGATATCTCAGTGAATTATAGCTGATCATTGGAGCATAAGTCTCCTCATTGTTTACATATTTTGTTTGTGCACATCCTTTAACTATTAGCCCTGCCTTGTATCTAAAAATTTGTCCTTGGAGATTCTTCTCACCTTGAAAATCCATTCAGTATCTATTGGCTTTATGCCATAAGGTAAAGTTGCCTTTTCCCATGTCTGATTTTCTTCATATGATTGCAATTCTTCTTTAATTGCTTGAAGCCAGTTGTGTGATTCTTTTCTTCGTAAAGCTTCGTCTAATGACGATGGATCCGAATTTCCTGTTTCTGCAGAGAAGTAAGTCACATAATCATTCATTTTTATTGGTTTTGGAATTCTAGATTATCTTCGGAGCATTCGTCTTTGCTGGCGATGCAATATTTTCACTTGCTTGTAACAAATCCGAATCTTCTGAGTTGCTCTGATCAGATAAAATACATCTTGAGTCTTCAGTATTCTCATCTCTAGGTTGGCTCCAATTCAACTATTTCTGTGGCATCTTGCTTAATTTCTGGAATGATGATAACTGGCTCCTGAGACTTTATAACCACTGTCATATCATCTGTCTTCTGGTCAGTGTTTTCTTTAAATATCACATCTCTTTCTTTTATTAATTATAGCTGACTCGGTTGGAATAGTCTATATTCTTTGCTCTGTTCACGATATCCCACGAGAATGCATTCAGTGCTCTTCTTATCCCATTTGTGTCTGTGGCCAAATACTTTTAAATGCCAAAGATTTGGTTTTCTTCCTGTGAACGCTTCTTCTGGTGTCATATCTTATACGGATTTTGTAGGCTATCCGTTAATGAGGTATGCAGCAGTAGAAATTGCTTCCCCCCTTAATCCTTTGGTAATCCTGCATCAAACAATATGCATCTGGCTTTTTCCACTAACGTTCTATTATATCGTTCTGCTACTCCATTTTGTTCAGTGGTGTACTGAATTGTTGTTTGAAAAATTATTCCTTCATTCTGTAAGAAATTCATTATTCACATATTCCTTCCCATTGTCTGTATACATGATACATATTTTACAACCAGTTAGTTTTTCTACAATCTTTTTAAATTTTCTAATACTTCCTGGTACTTGACTTTTGTCAATTAGTGTGTACAAAAATATCTTCCTTGAATAATCATCAATTAAAGTGAGGAAATATCTGGCTCCTCTAGCTTCCATAGGACCACAAAAATCAGAATGTATCAATTCAAGGATACCTTGTGCTCTTGAATCAGATTGTTGGAAGGGTAACCTTGTCTGTCTGTCTTCCAAGCACATAGCACATGGAGAATCAATAGTTCCTTTAAAACAAATTCCATGCACCATACCTGTAAATCTTCCATTTTGTCAAGGCTTAAATGTCCTAATCTCCTGTGCCACAAGTTCACATCATTTACCAGTGATGCAGACTTGGCTTTAACAAAAAAAATTACTTGGTTGGTCTAATCTGTACATACCATTATCACATGTAGCTGTTGCAAATAGATTCTTTTGTGCATCATCTATCGAAGGTAATGGAATGTCCCTTTTCTACTATCTTACATGCAGAAAGTAAATTTGTGCTTAACTTTGGTACATAAAGAATACCTGTTACTTAATTCTAGTCTTCTTTGTACCTACATGTGCATCAATATGCATGTCACCAATTCCTTCAATTGGTAAGTTCTTATTATTGGCCACTACTACTTGTGAAGTTAACAATGAATCACATGAATTCGTTTCACACGGGAGTTTTGACATGTGTGCTGAAGCACTAGAATCAATATACCACTTATTAGTTCCTGTCTTACCTGCTGTAATGAAGAAAGTCTTTTAACTTGAAGTCCCTTTGATGACTTGCAATTTCCCTCAGTTTTGTTGTGACAGTTTCTTGCAATATGACCGTACTTACTACAATTATAACATTTTGGTCCCTTGGAGGTATTATGCACAAAAATTCTGTTTTTTTTTCTTCTTCACTTGAAGAGCTGCATCACTATGTATAGAGTCCTTCACTTCCTGCAGCAACTTAGTTTTAATTGAGTCTCTAGTTTTTGGTATATTGAAATTTTGTAGGCTCATAATCATTGGTTTGTAATCATCTGGTAATCTGGCCAACAAAATGCATCCTACCCACTCATCCTTTACTTCAAAATTCAAAGCATTTAACTTATCAGAAGTAGAATTTATTTTGGATACATATTATTCTACTGATGCACAGTTCTCTAGTCGAGTTGTAAGGAGTGTATTCAACAAACCAATTCTTCTGTGAAGACCAGAGTCTTCATATACCTATTTTAGTTTCTCCCACACTTCTTTCGCAGTTATTGTGTTCTGCAGGTGTACTTAAATTGATGGATCAACTGACAATACTATTTTTGCCCTAGCGTCACATACCTTTGAATCATCCTTTATCTCTCCTGTAACATATCCCCCACAGCTTCTCATGTTGAAGATACATTTTCATAGCAAACTGTCACATATTGTTCTTATCTCAACCTTTCCATTTTTCTACAAGAGGTAGTGAATTAAATGCCATAATTGTAACTTCAAATATATTACTAAATTCAGCTAATTTCTTTTTGGTAATATCTATACTAATAATAAATCTGTAAATTTAGGCCTGTCGCTGTTCTCTTAAATCTTCAAAACTACTGGACAAATCTTCATGCGGTTTTCACAGGAAACACGAGAAAAGTTTGGGTCAACATATAGGCATAATTTTATCAAAATCGGATCATGAAACAAAAAGATATCGTAATTTTAAATGTTTTCAGTAACCGTCGTGTCTTTTTGTTCAAGTATTAAAAACCTCTTATCTCCGAAACTACTTCACAAATTTGCATGCCGTTTTCACAGGTAACTTGAGCGTAACTCTGGACAACATATAGACTTCGTTTCATAAAAATCGGATCACGGAAAAAAAGAATACCGTAATTTGAAATTTTTTATCTATGACCGTCATGTCTGTCTGTCTCTTCGAACACGTTTATCTTCAAAACTAAGTGACAAATTTTCATGGGATTTTCACCCGTAACTTGGGCATATTGTGCGGTTACATAAAGGCTTCAATAATTGAAATAGAATAAGAGAAAATAGGGATATCGTAATTTAATCATTTGTTTAAAAGCCATCGTGTATGTCTGTTTGTTGAGGGTAATCTCCAAAAGTACTACATGAACTTTCATGGATTTCCACAGGTAAATTGAGAATAGTTTGGAGACTAACATAGGCTTAGTTTCATCAAAATCGGATCAGAGGAAGGAAAGATATTGTAATTTGAAGTTTTTGTGTATACTATGCTTACAAATTTGGTGTAGTACAGCAAATCTCCAAGAGTACTGTTCTAACTTTCATGGGGTTTCATAGGTCAACTGAGAGTACCTTGGGGCAACATACAAGCTTCATTTCATCAAAACCGGATGAGGAGAAGAAAATATATAGTAATTTGTAGTTTCCGTTGTGTGTTTTGCTTGAATTGCAGTGTAGTATAGCAAAGATCTATCAGAGGCGCTGTTACTTACGTGGTATACCAAATAACCAAGGAGATATTCTAACCTCCTTGCAAATAACTAATAGATGGCGATGTCGCATTTTTTATTCACATAAATAGTGTAATACAATGAAACAAGGGTTAAGATTTTCATTACGGCAGCGGTGTAGTGTAATGATGTTGGCAACAACCGTTGAATCCTTTTTGAAAAAAACAGTCACCTATAATGAGGGGAATAATTCTTTATGTTGATAATGAAATAATGAATGTTATTCCTATCAGTAGATTAATGATCCCCATAAAGCGAATATATCCTTGCCAACGTTAACATACTAAATCGCTGCCACTGCAAGGAAAATTTAACCCAGGTATGACAATTACTATTACTGGAAATAGTATATTTATTGGAAAGTTCTATACAGCCCATCAGCTGACGCCATTCCTTCAACGATTACCCAGACATACTTTATGGCAGATTGATACCGCCATGGCGTCTTATTTAGACAGACATGAACTCCTCTGTTTATCGAATTACCAGACTTTCAGCATTCGTCGAGTTTTCGATAATAAGGATCACTGAATACATAATAACTACATTGTCCCCAGTGCAACACTGCAACATACTAATACTTCAGAATACACTTACTGTCAGAGATACAGTTTAGTACGATACCATAGAACTAAGTGGAGGCATAGATTTTATTTTTTAACATATACTAACCAGTGAGACATCGATCATTTGCAACCGAAATTGCCGTTCTTTGAAAACTTAATAGATGCTCGTATTATTCATCAGAATTCTGCTGTCTCACTCGACACTGACTCGCTGCTCTGTTGCGACGTGCCCCACAGTGACTGTTGCCGACCTCGCCACACCGACACACCTAAGTACGGTACCGGTAGACTGCCGACAGTCATCGACTTTTATAGATGTCGAGGAACGGTGTTTTTGGTTTGTAGGTGGTGTGTCGTAACATTTGGTGGCGCACTCTTGTGATGGGTATTGGAGGTGGTTGTAGTCTATAGATAACATAGTTCTTACAATGTGATTCCTTTGTTTGGATTAGTTTATGTTGGCTTGGTGTTCTGCCTTTTCTCTGAGTAAGTTTGATTTTTTTTTTACTTTAATCAGTTGATGTTAGGGATAAGTTTACATCTTGTAAATGTAATAATGATAGAAATGTTGTTGAAAGGCTTGTGAACAGGAGTAAATTTTTCAATTTGTTCTTGTCTCTCTTACAGTAAATAATACTAGCCTATGAATAAACTGCAAAAATATGATAGTTTAGAGACAAAGGATTTCATGCTTAAAAGGTACAAATTCTAGTCTGTTCTCTCTTTTTAATGAAATGCATGACCATAATCATCTTGAGCTGTAGTGTGTGTGTGTGTGTGTGTGTGTGTGTGTGTGTGTGTGTGTGCCGCCTAAGATTATTATAGCCACCCAATTTGCAGTTATGTGTTCTTATTATTCATGATCGTATCTCAATATCGGACTCTCCTCATACATGAGATAGTGTTAAATTTATTTTTGCACTAGTAAGAGACTGAAGATACTGCCTTAGAGTTGTACATTACAGTAACAAAGGAAGCTGGGTTGAAACTGTTTTTAGCTGGTTACCTTTTTTATTTATTTTTCAGAGGAATAGAACTGTAGTAATGGATGGCAACGAAACTGCTTTGATTAAGAAAGAAGAAACAAATGAGGAATGCACAGAGTCAGGCTTCACGGTAAGTGGCTTCTTTGTATTGCTTAAATTGTTTCATTGAACTAACTGTGGAAAGTCTCGTAGAACAGGCAATCTATTCACGCAACATAACAATTTGGCCACGTTCTTCATCAGAAAAAGAAACACGCAAATTCACACAGACTGAACTCGAGTAGACACGACAGCACACTCTCTCCGCTCGAGTGACAGTGAGTGAGGGTGGGGAACGATGCTGTGCGAGGATGGGGGTACGGCATTCTGCACTGTAAAGGCTCTGGTAGTATGCACTAAAGGGAAGATGTGGGATAAACCTGTGACAGGGCTGGAATTAAGTTCCCCAGGAATATTTTACTGAAGTAATGACTTGGGAGTGACATAGGGCTGTATTAGGTTGTTGTGTAGGTTGGGTGGGTCACAGAACACCACTTTAGGAGACATCACAAGGATTTTGGCTAGGATCTCTCATTTTAGGGCAAGAAGACAGATAAATAAAAAGTCCTGACAAAGGATGTGGTTTAGCTGTCCCAGCCTGGGTGACAAGAAAGGCATTACTTTGTGTGTGGTTACTGGAGGGTTGGGTGGTGTGTGCAGATATGCCATGTGAAACTTGTTTGTGGTCTAGATCAGGAGGATTTCTCTGTCTGTCTGAGAAGGCAATGCAGCATATCAGATAAGGGAGTCCTTGTCACTGCAAATTCGACGTCCGATGTGGGCGAGGCTGTACGAAAGGGATTTTTTGATACGGATTGGATGGCAGCTGTTGAAGTGTAGGTATGTTTGGGAATTAGGTTTGTTGTGGACAGAGGTGTGGAAGGAACGGTCAGTGAGGTGAAGGTTAACATTCGGGAAGGTGAGGAGGGCAAAGTGGTGGTTTAGGAAGTTGTGAAGGAATGGGGGTAAGTGTGTCCTGGCCCCGAGTTCAAATCGTGAAGAAGTTATCAATGAACCCGAACCGGGTCAGGGGTTTGGGAGATTAGGAATGTTTCCTCCAGATGGCCATAAAGATGGCATAGGAGGGTGCCGTACTTGTGCCCACGGCTGTTCGGTGGACGTGATCAAATGATTGTCCTTCAAAGGAAAAGTAATTGTTTTTTACTGTGTGAGAAAATGCAGACCCACAAGTTGCTTTAAAATAATTGAATTTTGTCTAGATTTCAACTACAACCTACAAATGAATCACAGTGATAACATGAAATGTATGTTTATACCACAAAAAAATTAATAATGACTATGGTGAAATCACATACTTACATGAGACGTTTACACTGAGGTGTAACAGAGTCTGGTTATTATAGAAGGAGGCTTTCCTGGCTTGAAAAATATGTATAAAAATAAAGATTGTTTGACTTACCCAAAGCACAGGCTCACAGATAGGAACAAAAAACACTAATGAAAACACGCACAAACAAACATTCAAGCTTTTGCAACCCGTTGGTTGCTTCATCAGGAAAAGAGGAGGGAAGGAGGGGGAAAAAAGGACAGGATGAGAGTTTTAAGGGAATGGGTAAGGAGTCATTCAAATCCTGGGAGAGGAAAGACTTACCTCGGGGGAAAAATGGAAGGTAAACAAATACACACACGCCCACACATATACAAACGCAAACACTCCTAGGCAGACATTTGTAGAAATGGATCGGAATGACTCCTTACCCACTCCCTTAAAACCCTCATCCTGTCCTTTTTCCCCCTCCTTCCTTCCTCTTTTCCTGGCGAAGCAACCAACGGGTTGCAAAAGCTTGAATGTTTGTTTGTGTGTGTTTTCATTAGTGTTTTTTGTTTCTATCGGCGAGCCTGTGCTTTGGGTACGTCAAACAATCTTTATTTTTATACAGAGTCTGGTTATTGTTATACGTGAGTGGCACTGTGTATAAGTTGCTCTGCTCGCTGCCTGTTTTCTTCTAAAGGAGGGGTCCTGCTAGTCATTGCAACTTCGGAAAGGCTAAAATTTCTGTCTTCATTGCTTTTACTCGAGAAGTGGCTGCAATTCAAATTATTCTCCCTGTACTAAATAAATGTCCTGCTCTTCGTTTGACAGGTATATTTTAGGGCTACTTTCCCTACAATTCTTACACGACACTCCATTTCCAATTATACCGCAACTTTGTTTGTAGCTCTTAAAGTGTCTGTGTCTGATCGTACTCTACCTGAGACTCTCTCAGAACAACAATTCCTTAAAGTACCTTTTTCTCTTTCGTACAACTCAGAGAATACAAGATACAAAGTATTGTCAATAATGGAGGATAGATAACCACTCACTGTAAAGACAAGCGTCAAGCTAGACATGAAAATAGATAATCACGTTCACACAACTTCAATTTTCGGCCGTGGTCTTCGTCAGAAAAGAAACACATTGACGCTGTTACTCAGGCGACTTTACACACACAACCACAGTGTACAGTTAAAATACAAAGTATTTCAATATAATAATTGTCTTGGACATTGGGAGCTGGCTGCTATTTGGAAATCCGCCCTTGCATCTTACCGAACAGGAAGCGCAATGCCTACTTTTCACTTCAACCAGTCACATGGACATTCTGAAATAACTCACAGTAGAAAAATTCAATCTTGACACAGTTGTAACAGTATCTTCCCGTCGGTACGACTTGCGCCTTTGCTTTCGTAGTGTTAACGTGTTACACTAGATGAGTGCCTGCACAATTAAAATCTTATTTGCTTTCAATAATTATAAACAAAGGAAACACAAATACATCTTCCTCCACCAAAATCAATTAATTTGATTCCCACTGGAAATCTTTTCACTTGCTAATTACTTGTGAATATACTTTATCCCTGTAGTTTATAACATTATCTTTATATTATATCTATATCCTCTTTTCAAATCTCAGACAATATTACTAGGGAATAACTATCAACCATGTACAATTTTTGGTTTGTGTATTTACTCGTCTATTCTTGGAACAGTACATTTGGTATATGGTGGTGTTTAGGATTGATTATTGTTACTAAGTCTTCAATTCGTTAACATAAACTATCTGATTTGGCATTTCGTATTTCGAGACATTCTCGCTTTGTGGATACATTACAAGAAATTTAATAATTTATTTATTTAAAGGTAATGCAGTCAACAATGCAAAGATTGGTTTTAACACCTCAGTGCTTTACTAGGTGTGGTCCTGTTTGGAGGTGGTATGCCGTTGCCTTCCTTCGACCTTCAAACTGACTTACCCAGCCAGTTATAGGGGGGCCTACAGGTTAATGTGGGTTCCGAACCACGGTGCTACGCGATATTTTTCACACACTCGACACTACCAGAGGTGAAACGAGTGAAAAGAGATGGATAAAAATCCTAGGACCTGGCAGGGATCGAACCCGCAACCTTTGGATTTGTAGTCTGGCACTCTACCACTGTGCTACAGAGCCACACCTTATTCTTGTAATTCTGTCATAAAATAGAAAGTCATGAAATTGACACTAGAAGACATAAAACCTCTCAAGGTATTAGCCCTACCAAAAGCTAATTTTCTTCAGTACTGGTAATCCCCATGCCTCCAGTTATAGTGAGCTGGAAGACTTTCATAAAAAAACCTCGGAGGTCATCCTTTACCTTGTCACAGTACTTTGACCGCAATTCTCCCTCCATCTCTACAACAGTAAAGAGGTTGGTTGGCTCAGCCTTGCTACACCCATGGCAAATTAGGTCTTCTTGGGGCACCTAATATAAATATTCCAGGCTTTTTCTAGGTCTGGATACTGCCTATTACTTTACCATCAGCAGCCTCTGAAATTTGTACCTCCTCATGGACCTTTAAATTTTCCTCTCTCCTTACATTATGATAATCACTAGCAATCGGATATTAATTGTGCTTACTGTATCTTAACTTATTTACGATGTCTGTCGGGTCTTTGTACTCTCGCCTTATCCACTACAAGCTTATGTGTGTACTAGCAGACTGTGCTGTAGAGATTTCCTGTTCACTCCCCCCCCCCCCCCCCAAAGCATAGTGCAAGTGCAAGCATACTTAACCTTGCAAAGTTGTCATCTGTGCCAATCTGCAACTCATTAAGGCAGCTCTTTGGTGAGTGGTAAACTGTACTCATCAATAATATTAAATGTATCCAATTTCAAATATTTACTACAAAGGAGAACATTCCTATATATTCTATATGATACACTGCCTTTTATTTTTCACTAGAAAGTAACCCAACAATTAAATATAAGGAGAGGCATTGAATTAAAATTTGTGGTGTGGCCGGGATTCGAACCCCGGCCACAGCATAAATTTTATTTCAATACCTCTCCTTATATATTTACATGTGGTGTCTGTTCCGAAAGAACAGACGTCACTTCTGATCCTGCAGTTGTCATTATTTAATATTCACAGAATATATGACATCAACTGCGATTGGGCAAAGCTGAAAATGTGTACCCAGCCGGGATTCGAACCCGGGTCTCCTGCTTTCTAGGCCCTTGCGCTGACCCCTACACCAATGGGGACACAGTGGTCACCGCACCTGCAAGGACTACCTAAGCACGCCTCCCGTCAGATACAAATTCCCAGCTTTGCCCTGCCCACAATACTCAAACTCGTAGTTATGAAACTAATTCCCGTAAGAGTAAGGGCTTCAAACCTGCCCACTCCTCCCCACTAACGATAGGATCACATGTTCAGCTTTGCCCAATCGCAATTGATGTCATATATTCTGTGAATATTAAATAATAACAACTGCAGGATCAGAAGTGACGTCTGTTCTTTCGGAACAGACGCCACATGTATATATATAATATGCCGGTGACGGGCAATGATCCTATCGTTAGTGGGGAGGGGTGGGCAAGTTTGAAGCCCTTACTCTTACGGGAATTAATTTCATAACTACGAGTTTGAGTACTGTGGGCAGGGTGAAGCTGGGAATTTGTATCTGACGGGAGGCGTGCTTAGGTAGTCCTTGCAGGTGCGGCGATCACTGTGTCCCCAGTGGTGTAGGGGTCAACGCAACTGCCTAGAAAGCAGGAGACCCGGGTTCGAATCCCGGCTGGGTACACATTTTCAGCTTTGCCCAATTGCAGTTGATGTCATATATTCTGTGAATACCTCTCCTTATGTTTAATACCCTTGGTAAAATGAGACAATGTTGACTCATGGAATTGTATTATTTGTTGATATCTATATCACCTCGGCCTGAGGAACAAGGTGGGATAGTTCCTATTCGCGTTCTTTGCTGGGGTGTTATTCCAATGTAGGAGAGCCCTGGCAATTTGATATGCATTTCACAGGGAACATGAGGCAGAATTAAAGTATGTGGTGTGGAGGGAGACATGATTTAAGTCAATCCGTGTAGTCGCTTTGGCTACAATGCTGTGTTAGCTGAGTGGTTTAAAGCGCCTGCCTAGTAAGTAGGAGGTCCCAGGTTTGAATCCTGTGCACAGCATAAATTTTAATTCAATCCCTCTCCTTATGTTTAATACCTTTGGTATAACAAGACAAAGTTGTCTCAAGGAATTGTATTAGTTGTAGATATTTAAACCCCACAATTGTCTTTATTAGCTTTCCTAAGGTGCATTATAACGTATGAAATGGTACTTTGCAGCACAGTTTATTTAAGAATTATCTTGATACCTGTGACTTTTTAATCACGAATTTCAATATCTATTAAAAACAAAAAATGGCTAACAAACAACAGAAGACCCGACCTTTTGAAAAAAGACATAGATTTTTACTCAGAAACGTCAAGGTCTCTTCACTACAATTCCAGCCAAATTAGTAAGTGCTGAACGTAGAAACCTTATATGTAATGCAACACCTACATTATTTAATGTAAGAGATCAGCCGCTATGGCTGTAGCTGAAGGAAAATCCTCACAAACGTGACAATTAAATATCTAAAGTGAAAACCAGTTTCCCAACAAAGCAGAAACCAATTTCACAATTGTTTCTACATCTGAACTACAAACTGCAAGCATCTTAAAGACTCTTTTTTTTAAACAAAAAGTAATTACACTGAAAACTATACGGCTTTAATACAAAGACGATGGAAGTCGAAATTGTTCGAATCGTTATACTCCGTATCGAATTTTTACATTTCAAAGAAGGCTGCAAGATATACACATATTTGTAAATATTTGCTCATGAATAAGTTGTTGTTTATATCACTGAATCAGGAAAATTTGTCTGTTTTCACATTTATTTCACAATTATTTATGTCCTTCGATATGTTGCTAAAGCTTGAAACGCAAAAAATTACAGAACTGTTTGGTTAATTACATAGAAAAGGAATTATAAACAAACACTACTCTCGCGACTCCTTGCCCACTGCTAAGAGCGCTAGTGTCCTTGTGACTGTGAGTTGCCACTTGCCTCTATTCGTAGAACCATTTTCGACCGGTACCGCAGCTCCCGCCTCAGGTGTGTCGTATAATAAGGCCTAATATCAGATATTTGTAGAAAAGGGCAAAGTACTTTTGACAAGCTACATTGTAGATGTCATCGCTGCTGGTTCACTCGAACCAATTTAAACTGTACTCTTATGTTCCTGCCTAACCACATACTTTAACAACAAGACATATTTGTTTAAAAAAAGAGAGAGAGAGAGAGAGAGAGAGAGAGAGAGAGAGAGAGAGAGAGAGAGAGAGAGAGAGAACTACAGTGAAGCTTGTCAAAAGTACTTTGCTGTTTTCTATGAATATTTGATATTAGGCCGCATTACACTTTACTTCTGAGGCGAGAGCTGCGGTAACCACTCGAAAACGGGTCTACAGATAAAGGGTCATTCAGTTGCCATCAACTTCCGTAGCAGTGAGTGTGCTAAGAACAGAAAGTCGTTGCAGATGGGGTTGGTGTTGACCTCTGTTTACTCTACCAAACGAAGCATTTGTGTTCAGATAGTGCAGTGAGCAGGTATTGCGATTCGGCAACAAAGTGACTTTTAAAGCTATGGAATGGAGAGGCGTAGGATGGTTGGAAGCGGGACAGATACAGAGGAAGGTGGCTGCAGCTTTCAGAGTGTCCCAAAGGGTAATTTCCAGGACCTGGGTGTGATTTCAGGCAATGGGAATCATTAAAAGAAGGCAAGGCCGAGGTCGTCCACCGGTAACATCGGCGAGAGACGACTGTTATTTCCGTTTAACGACCTGTCGAGACGGGAAGCCGAATGCAACTCGGCTGCAACGTACCCTCCAGGCAGCAACAGGATCCACAAGCACAATATCAACACAGACGGGCTGAAATCGCCTTTGGCAATGTCGCCTCTAAGCACGGAGGCCGATGGTGTGTGTCCTCTTAAAAGCACGACACCATTTAGCCCGCAGAAACTGGGCGGAGTAACATTGGGATCAGAGTTGTTATATATTGGCCACACAATAGATTTTCCCTCATCTGAAAAGAACGTGGAACTGGGAACAATCCTGCAGATAACATCGCCTTATCAACGTTGTGGGCAGGAGTCAGTATTGGCGGATGTACGGATCTCTACGTCGTTCAGAATGGCACTTTGACTGCTCGGAGGTATAGAGACGATATCCTGGGACGTTTTGTTGTGCTCTACACTGGTGCTGCAAAGGTTCCAACCATTACGATTTAATCGTAATTGTCACGAAAATTCTTTAAAAGAATGAGTTTACGATTGGAGTGGTTCGGATTCCGATTTTCAGGTTTAAATAACAAATCGGTCATTTGTTTTCTATCAGCAAAACTCCTTTACCTTTGATTTCAATTGTGTGATGTAACCGACAAAAATAAAGTGGTTCTGAGCAGCATCTTCGAGCGTGTTCTTGTGGAAATCACCAGTATTGACAGTAACTTCTACGAACTCGGAAACTACGGCATATGGGACAAATCCACAAAGGCACGCCCTTTTGGAATCCAGCAGCAGCCAATGAAAATATGTCATGTCACTCGACTTGTACCTTTCATAACCTAAACACTCACTGAAATATCTTAAACCTCCACTGTTTCCGTAAGTTATGATTTTACGTTATCTTGTGGTTGTGTGAAATTTTTAATGGTTCTTCTGTATATCTCTGGAAATCACCAAGTCTAATATGTTCGGTTCTGAGGAAGAAAACAATTAGTTTTACTTCACCCCTCGCCACCCACACATATCCTTGCTGTACACATCAGAATGATGTAGTAATACGCTGCCCAGATATCATCTACAATCTTACAAAACTGACTTCTACATCTACATCTACATATACATACATACTCCACGATTCACCGTAAGGCGTGTGGCGGTGGGTACACTGTACCACTACTAGGCATTTCCTTTCCTATTCCACTCCCAAATTGAACGAGGAAAAAAAGAATGCCTATATGCCTCCGTACGAGCCCTAATTTCTCTTATCTTGTCTTTGTGATCTTTACGCGAAATGTAAGTAGGCGACAGCAAGATCGTACTACACTCAGCTTCAAATTCCGGCCCTCCAAATTTACTTAACAGAAATTCACGAAAAGAACGTCGTCTTTCTTCCAGCGATCCCCAATTGAGTTGCCGGAGCATTTCGGTGACACTCGCGCATTGGTCGAACCTACCGGTAACAAATCTAGCTGTTCGCCTCTGAACCGCCTCTGTCTTCCTTCAAACCGATCTGCTGTGGGTCCCAAATACTTGAGCAATACTCAAGACATGGTTGTACAAGCGTTTTATACGTGGTCTCCTTTACAGGTGAAGTACATCTTCCCAAAAATCTCCCAATAAACCGAAGTCGGCTGTCCGCCTTACTCACAACTGTCCTTACATGCTCGTTCCATTTCATATCGCTCTGCAATGTTACGCTTAGATATTTGAACGACGCGACCGCATCAAGAAGCTCACTACTGATGCTGTATTCGAACATTATAGGATTGTTTTTTCTACTCATGCGCATCACCTTACATTTTTCTACATTGAGAGCTAGCTGCCATTCTTCGCACCAACTAGAAATTTTGTCTAAGTCATCCTGTATGCTATTACAGTCAGTTACAGACGACACCTTCCCATACACCACAGCATCATCAGCAAACAGCCACAAATTACAACTTACTCTGTCCATCAGATCATTTATATATATAGAAAATAATAGCGGTCCTATCACACTTCCCTGGGGCACGCCTGACGATACACTCGTCTCTGATGAACACTCGCCGTCGAGAACAACGTACTGCATTCTATTACTTAGGAAGTCTTCCAGCCAGTCATAAATCTGTGAACCTATTCCATAAGCTCTTATCTTCATTAGCAGTCTGCAGTGTGGCACCGCGTCGAACGCCTTTTTGAAGTCGAGAAAAACACAATCCGCTTGTTGCCCTTCGTCCATGGCTCGCAAGATGTCATGTGAGAAAAGGGCAAGCTGAGTTTCACACGAACGATGTTTCCTAAACCCGTGCTGATTCATGGAAAGAAGCTTTTCCGTTTCAAGGAAATTTACTATATTCGAAGTGAGAATATGCTCTAAAATTCTACATGAAACTGATGTTAACAATATTGGCCTATAATTATATGGGTCAGTTCTCTTTGCTTTTTTATACACGGGAGTCACTTCACAAGTTTGATAATTTTCTATTCACTTATTCTCCTTGGAACCCTTCAAACACCCCCCTTCCCCACTCATACATATTACATTAGGGTTCCTTTTTAAACTGTCCTTAATTTATTATTGATTTCCATATAAGGGCTATATAATTTCATGGTTATTTTACTAACATAGATTATTAATATTATTGTCATCCATTCTGATGTACAAGTATTTTTATACTGAATCATTACTATCCATTGTTATTGCTTCCATCCTTTAATAATTTTCAACCATCTTGATCGATTTTATCATTCAAATTTAACAGCCCAAATCATAATTACGCATGCTGGCATTTACATCTAAATCTACCATACATACTCCACAATCCACCATAAGGCGCGTGGCGGAGGGTACACTGTACCACTACTAGGCATTTCCTTTCCTATTCTACTCCCAAATAGAATGAGGAAAAAGAGAATGCCTATATGCCTCCATACGAACCTTAATTTCTCTTATCCTGTCATTGTGATCACTAGGCGAAATGTACGTAGGTGGCAGTAAGATCGTACTACACTCAGTTTCAAATTCTGGCCCTCAAAATTTCTTCAACAGAAATTCACGAATTCCTCCAGCGATTTCCAATTGATATGCCGGAGCATTTCCGTGACACTCGCGCATTGGTCCAACCTACCAGTAACAAACCTAGCTGCTTGCCTCTGAACTGCTTGTTTGTCTTCCTTTAAACTGATCTGCTGCTGGTCCCAAATACTTGAGCAATACTCAAGATGTGGTTGTACAACCATTTTATACACGGTCTCCTTTACAGATGAAGTACATCTTCCCAAAATTCTCCCAATAAACCGAAGTCGGCTGTCCGCCTTCCTCACAGCTGTCTTTACATGTTCGTTAAGTGTTGTTGAAACGAGATAGAATGGCTGGCCAGTACTTACCTTTGTGCTGTACCGCCAATAGTAACACAGATGAAGAAACAGAAAAAAAGGGGACAAAAAGGACAAGCTTTCGGAACACTGTTCCTTCATCAGGTGGGAGAGAAGGGAAGAAGAAAGGATGGGAACGGAAGGGAAAGGTAATTCACGACCTAGGTCATGAAGGTGGTGTTTGAGGAGTGTGGAAGTCAGAGATACTGCATGTATGTACTGAGCCAAGCCAGAGAGTATATAAATTGCCAAAGAGGAAAGATCAAGTAGTAAAGAGAAGAGAAGTTGAGTGAACTGAATGATGCTGAGGGGTGTAGAAGGGGCGGGGCGTTGTCTAAAACGTTTTTCATTAACAGGGAAAGATGGATGGACACACACACACACACACACACACACACACACACACACACACACACACACACACATGGAGGGAGAGAGAGAGGGGGGGGGGAGAGGAAGAGAGAGAAGTAAGGAAGCGATAATGAATAGGTGAGCTGAGGATAGAGGAAGGGGAGGGGTTAGCGTAGATTTAGGCCAGGGGGGTGGCGGGAGGAGAGGATATGTTCATTCCATTTCATATCGCTCAGCAATGTTACGCCTAGATATTTGAATGACGTGACTGCATCAAGAAGCTCACTACTAATGCTGTATTTGAATATTATAGGATTGTTTTTTCTACTCATGCGCATCACCTTACATTTTTCTACATAGAGTTCTAGCTGCCATTCTTCGCACCAACTAGAAATTTTGTCTAAGTCATCCTGTAAGCTATTACAGTCAGTTAAAGATAACACCCTCTCAAAGACCACAGCATCATCAGCAAACAGCCGCAAATTACAAATTAGTCTGTCCATCAGATCATTTATATAGATAGAAAATAATAGCGGTCCTATCACACTATCCTGGGGCACGCCTGACGATACACTTGTCTCTGATGAACACTCGCCGTCGAGAACAACGTACTGCATTCTATTACGTAGGAAGTCTTCCAGCCAGTCACAAATCTGTGAACCTATTCCATAAGCTCATATCTTCATTAGAAGTCTGCAGTGTGGCACCACGTCAAACACCTTTTTGAAGTCGAGTAAAACACAATCCGCCTGTTGCCCTTCATCCATGGCTTGCAAGATGTCATGTGAGAAAAGGGCAAGCTGAGTTTCACATGAACAATGTTTCCTGAACCCGTGCTGGTCCGTAGAAAAAAGCTTTTACGTCTGAAGGAAATTTACTATATTCGAACTGAGAATATGCTCCAAAATTCTATAGAAAACGGACGTCAACAAAATTGGCCTGTAATAATGTGAGTCAGTTCTCTTTCCTTTCTTATAAACTGAAGTCACCTTGGCTTTTTTCCAATAACTAGGAAAATTTCTCTGAATTAAAGATTTGCGATAAATGCAAGCTAAGTAAGGGGCCAGTGCCCAGAATACTCTTTGTAAAACCGAATTGGTATTCCATCCGGACCAGCAGACTATTTCGTATTTAGCTCTCTCAGCTGCTTCTCTACACTGGAAATACCTATTACTATGTCCTCCATTCCGGAATTAGTATGTTGATCAAATGGTGATATATTTGTGCGGTCGTCCTGCGTGAAAGATTTCTTAAAGGTTAAATTTAGAACTCCAGCTTTCTGTTTGCTTTCTTCTGTTATTGCTCCAGAATGGTCAACGAGTGACTGGATAGTGGGTGTTGACCCGCATATCGACTTTACATAGAACCAAAATTTTTTTGGGTTCTCGGAAAGATCTTTTGCTAAGGTATGGCTGTGGTAATTATTGTATGCTTCGTGCATCGATCATTTTATAGACGCACAAATCTCTACTAACTTTTGCCTGTCATCATTTGCGTGTTCTTTTTTGAACTGAGAGTGCAACAGTCTTTGCTTTCTCCGTAGCTTTCTAACATTATTATTGTACCACGGTGGATTTTTTCCATCCTTAATCGACTTTACAGGCACATATTTCTCTAACCCTTTATGTACAATGCTCTTAAATTTAGTCTACAATTCCTCTACATCCATAGTACCGGAGCTAAACAATGCCCATTCAATGATCCTAACAAATGATTATCAGCTCTTCCTAACAAAAACACGCCCCTAGACTTCTTGATTGGCTTATGAACTTTGGTCACCATCGACGCTATGATGATATCATGGTCACTAATTCCTGTCTCTGCCCAGACATCGTTAATAAGGTCAGGCCTGTTTGTAGCTATAAGGTCTAAAATATTTCCATTGCCAGTTTAACTGCTCAAGACAGTTTTGGGAGAATGTGTCCAAAAGTAGCTCGCGAGACTGCTTGTCTGTACCGCCTGAAATGTAACTAGCGAGGTCCCAATCTACACTCTTAAGGTTGAAGTCTTCCCCGACTAATATTACATGGCCCGGATACCTAGGCACTATCTGGTGTAGACTTTATTCAAATTACTCAAAAACTGCTACAGCAGCACTGGGGGTCAGTAAAAACAGCCAACTATTAACTTTACTTCTTTTAGACCTGTTATATGTGCCCAGATAACTTCACAGTTACTTTCAACCTCGATCTCAGTAGAAACAATATCTTTGTCCACAGCAATGAACACTCCTCCTCCAGTTGTGTCCAATCTATCTTTCCGATATACAATCCACGCCTCGCTAAATATTTCTGAACTTGCTACATCATGATTTAGCCAGCTTTTGGTGCCTAAAACTATCTAAGCACAATAATTTCCATGCAGTGCAGCAAATTCGGGAACTTTGTTTTTAATACTTTGAAAGTTCGTGGCTAATATTTTGACAGTCGAATTTTTGAACCGAATGTGGTCTGAATTCGTTTTCTAAATGTTGACAGGCAAGTGCTCATCAGAGTTAGCGCCTAGCCTTAAAAAAAAACAACCTTGTGCCCTCCACAAGTACTCTGCTACCCAAGTAGCACTTCTTTGGTGTAGCGCACCCCTGATCTATCTAGGGTTGTCCTACAAGTCCCCACTTGATAACACAGATACAGAAATCTGCAGCCATGACCGTCACAGAGTCAGCAAAGCCTCTGTTTCAGACCTGTCGGCTCCAAACCAAAGGACCCCGATCAACCCTGGGAACAATGCTACAAATCGACAGCTCTGCTTGCACCCAGCGTGTGAAGGCAGCAGCCTTCACCAATTCCGCCAGCCTCCCGTAGGAATGGAGGATGTCCTCAGAACCGAAGCGACAAGTGTCGTTGGTGCCGACGTGAGCCACGACTTGCAGTCGACCGCACCCCGCACCCTCGATAGCCGCCAGCGAGGCCACCTCCACATATTGGATGAGGCCCCCCAGGCAGACACACAGAGTGCATGTTGGGCTTATTTCCGGATTTCGATGCTAACTGCCTAAGGGGCTCCATCATGCGCCTAACATTGGAGCTTCCAATAACTAACAATCTCCTCCCCCCTGCACCTGCTCGGACCCTGCTGAAGGAGTGGCCACATGTCCACACACAGGACGAACGGGCGCGGACGAACGGCCAGCCTCGTCATTGGCCTTCTGTCTCGAGCGACAGCGACGCCCTCGAGCCCTTGTGGAGAGGGCACCTCAACCGCGTCCGGTACACAAGTAGGTGCTTTGGTAGCAGGGACACCTGAGGTGTCCCACTCGATGCACCAGACTCCCCAACACCACTGCACTCAGAGACAGCAGCCTGAAGACGGCTTACCGTAGCCAACAGCACACTCAGCTGTTCGCGAACTTCAGCCAACTCCTCCTGCGTCCGCACACAGCAGGCACACATCCTATCCATCCTATCGATACAATTGACTGTAGAAAGTAGAAAAGGAAATAATCAACTTTTTACTAGCCCAGTACTTTAACAAAGGCGGCTGGCAGCTGACTGAACTGTGGTTAGTGGGTACTACACTGTCAAAACAATGTCCAGCAGTTTTCAAAATAAAACAAGAAAATCTATGGAATACACTGTTATCAAATGCACGGGAATATAAGCTTTCTTAAAGCAAAACATGAAATAAGGAAGTGACAATAAGATACTTAAATCACGTAGCTTGCAGCAGACGGAAACTATACACACGGTATTTATCAAAATGCGCGAGAATAAACTCTTAAAACAGTAGCACAAACGAATCTGCAAGTAGGTGAGAAGAAACCTCTTGAAAACAGAAGCACTAACCAAAATTAAGAAATTAACTGGCGAACGAAATTTAATGCAATTAAATTATGATAATTAGTGCTCTGGGCGATGAGGCAGTGACAGCAGCCGGCACCGGACTGCCTAGCGGCGTTTGCTATATTGCGGTTCCTCACGTCACTTGACCATTAGATGTCAATGTAGTAAAGTTTTTCTCATGTGCTGTATCAATATTCATTCTATTAATGTGGATGTATACATCAGAAAGCTGCTGATGTGATAAGTTATACACCTCCATACTCGCTCTGCTTACCACTGTCCATTCACAATTGTTTTTAAATTCTCTGACTTCCATTTTAGGAATTTTTTGTCCCACCTCTTATAACACTTGACGATGCTTTTGATTAAATCCTCAGATTTTATCCAGTCCAAATGCTGAGCATCGTGTGCTTTTACACCAACTAATGCCATCCAGCTGCTTCCGAGGTATGTTCATGCCCCCAATTCATTGTTTGCTGATATTGTAGTGAATAGGTCTGTGGCATGAAACTGACACATTTGTATATTCCTCTGTTACAGTGTTCTGATAATGCCCCAAAAGCACAAAAGACGTTAAAAAGAAATAAGTGTAATAATATGCAACAGAGACTACCTTTCAATTCAAATATATTCTGTGATCTCACTTTTATGAAACAAAGTTGCTCCATGCAAATCCGTGAAGTAGTTTAGGAGATTAGGTGTTTCTAATAGATGAACAGTCTGTTATTGAAAACACTTAAGATTATGATGTATGTTTTTTTCGTGATCTGATTTTGATGTAATCATGCCTATATGTTGCCCCAATTTTAGTTCAATATGTTTGCGAAACATGTTACAAATAGGCATATCTTCATGAATATGGTGTAGCTTACATCGTACATCAGTCATATTCGCCATTTTAAACATTTATTTCATGATCATTCATATCTCTGGCCAATGTATTCCGGCATGGAAAGCTGAAATATAATAAGTAAGTAGTATTTCATTAATGAAGTAGGAACATAACTGAAAACAATTATTATTATTGTGGTTGGCTCTCTTTCCACTAGATGCACTATTGTTGCTCCAAGCATGAGACTTATAGCAGCTGTACGTTACACTGGGATACCAGTATGTAATGGTATCAGTTTTATATTCATTGCATTGAATCCTATTAGTTTTCTGGTTCACTATGAAAGTAACAGTGCGTCTATTGGTTCTTTGCTGCATTACGCTGTTCTTTCCTAGCATGAAATACACCTAAAACTTCAAATTACAATATCTTTTATTTCCTGATTTTATTTTGATGAAATGAAGCCTATATGTTGCCCTCAGGCTATTATCAATTTATCTGTGGTACCCCATAAATGTTCATTTAGTACTTTTAGATATTTGCCGTACTACGCCATGCTTATAAGCATAATGTGCACATAAAACTTCAAAGTATTACATCTTTTCTTTCCCTAATTTTTAAGTCAGCCTGCCATATTGGTGAGTCATGGAAAGCTATTTCTCCGTTAAAACTATACGACAAGCCGGCCCTCTTAGTATTAATGCATTGAATTGATAGTCAGTGCGAAGTATATGCTTTTAAACAATACACTTTCTTGAATAAATATTAATAAATGCTCATTATAAGTTATTTTAAAACTTAATTCTAACACTGATTTTCAGTCTTTTAACACATTGTAGAGCACAGAAAAACCGCCGGATGTTTTATTCCTGTTTTGAGTGACATGAAACATCAGCTTTACAATACCAACACTTGTCCAATACTTAGCAATATGGAGGAGGCAGGCTTCACTTTTCAGCTCATTGGCATCTTCCTGTATTGTAACATCCTTGGTTGAAATAGTCACAAACATTTTCATTTAGTTTTCGTTACTATGCACTGCTGTAGTCGAATCGGTATGAAATGCTCCCGCACTTCTGTGTTTGGCTATACGACTCTGTCACACGTTTCTAAAACACAATTTTGTACACATGCCTTTAGCAACACTTTGTCATATTTCTATAGAAAGCTACCGATTTCGCCTGCAGCTGTTTGCGCTTCACAGTTCAAAGATGTCAACAGCACAGTCGGCTTTCAGGAATATCCTCAAGCTGACTGAAATGCAGTAGCGTCTTGTTAGTAATAAATAAAAAATGTATTAAAACACGTTGCATAATGTGACATGTTTTTACCTATCGCAGTGTTTATTGATATTGGTGTTGCACTATGATATAATTTTGCAGGTATGTATTCATTGGTATAAATGCTTTATGTAGCTTCCTCTGTGAAATCTGTTGTATTTATTCCTTCCTTATCTTAGGGTATATCGCTCTTCTCTTTCTGTCCAGCAACTTCTACCTTACTATCTGTCCACTTAAGTTTCATTTCAATGCTGATCATTTGTAGAGAGTAATATTGACAAACTGTCTGTGATGAATAAATAGTGGATGAATGAAGTCTTGTAAATCGTACGTTGCTTGATTGGAAAGATCATTGTTTACGATATCATATACCCGGAACTATGTTGTCGTAGGTAGCTTTTTATGATGTCATATCTCCTGAAATATGTCGTATTGTGATGTAAATTCTAAGGTACATTCAGTGGTTGTTGTTACTGTGGTCTTCAGTCCACAGACTGGTTTGATGCAGCTCTCCACGCTACCCTGTCCTGTGCAAGTCTCTTCATCTGAGAATATGTTCGGCCACCTACATCCTTTTGAATCTGCTTATTGTATTCATCCCTCGGTCTCCCTCTACGATTTTTACCCCACACACTTCCTTCTAATACTAAGTTGACAATTCCTTGATGTCTCAGAATGTGTCCTACCAACCTATCCCTTCTCTTAGTCAGGATATGCCAGTAACTCCTTTTCTTCCCGATTTGGTTAAGCACCTCCTAATTAGTTATGTGATCTACTCATCTAATCTTCATCATTCATCTATATCACCATATTTCAAAAGCTTGTATAATCTTTTTGTCTGAACTCCTCATCGTCCACATTTCACTGCCATACAATGCTACACTCCAGACAAATGCTCTCAGAAAGGACTTCCTAACATTGGATGTTCTTCCCATAGCCATTCTGCATTTTATGTCGTCTTTATTCGGCCATCAGAAGTCTTGCTACCCAACTAACAAAATTCATCTACTACTTTTATTGTCTCATTACCTAATCTAATTCCTTCAGCATTGCCTGATTTTCTGACATTACATTCCATTTTGTTTTACTCTTGTTAATGTTCATCTTATTTCTTCCTTTCAAGACACTGTCCATCCCATTCAATTGCTCTTCCAGATTCATTGCGGTCTCTGACAGAATTACTATGTCATCGGCAAACTGCAATGTTTTTATTTCTTCTCTCTACACTTTAATGCCCTCTCCAAATTTCTCCTTCCATTCCTCAATGCGGCTGTTTTTCATGACTGCCATTGTTTATGACATAATATCTCCTTACATATGTGTCGTAAGTGGTTTTTACCCCAACAGCGATTGTTGCCTGATAATAAGGATCGTGTGTACAAAAGTTTGGTTGAAATTGGCCCAGTAGTTTAGGAGGAGATAGCTCGAGGCTGTGCAGAAGTGAAATGATTGTGCTAACACTTTGACACATTTCATTTTAAATGAATTCATAGTGAGAATGAGTTACAAAATACAATGAAAATATTAGGACAGGAATTTGACTTAAATGCTAAATTCAGCTTTGTAGTTAATTTCCACATATTTTATCATTTATTATTTACACATTTTCACGTTCATTGTCACTGATATGTACCATATATTTCTGCAGATGAGACAATGGCTGAATCATAAAAAAAGGCCCCAAAATCCGAGGTAGTCTTATACGACGGTACAAAAAAGAATTAGATTCAAACTTAGTATGAAATTTACATTGTGGAGGAAGGATTTATGAAAACACAGGTTTGCGTAATTTTTAAAAAAATATTCGCTTTACAGCCTTTATTAATTTATGGAGTGGAAAAGAGTACATATGATAACCTATACACCATAAAGCTGGAGCAGAATTATTTACAATGCATCTCGATTTTACAATGTTGCTTGTCAAAAATAATTTCTCAATATATCCAGAGTTTCACTGAAACGATTAGCATATATTTACTTACGGAGCAGTGAAAGGGTTAAAATATTTAGGAGCTACACTAAACAATAGCGGTTTCCTTTGAAATCTTTTATCTTCTGTTCTCGGGAAGTTAAGTGTGTTATCACCTGCGTAATATGTGCATTGGCGCGATTAGATGTCATCTAATCATCTTACACAGTGGCAAAACAATTGTGCTGCTACACGATCGGTTGCAGTGTAGCGTTACATGCACAGAAGTTCAAATGCAGACCGCAGACACTGCAATCCAGATGTCGCAATCACGAAAACTACTTACAGCAGCTTCTAGTGGTATTTTTCAGAAGTACCATTCACAAAACCTGACTTTATACACAAAACGAATGTCTAACCTCCTTGGATGAAACCATGGTTTATTCTTACCTCCATGCAAGAAAAAACCTACTTATGGTGGCTTCTGGTGGCATTTTTCGGAACTCCCTGAAGCTTTGCTTCTGATTCTAAGCCACAGGTGTATTTTTAGATCTCAAAAACTGGAAAAAAGTGTGGCTTGCATTGGGTAACTTGGAGGTTGTCTTATAGGCCAGATATATGCTTCAACTATAAAAGTTTGATGAAAATTTGTACCTCGTCTTATCTGATGGTTGTCTTACCTGTGTAAATACACGGTATTGTATTTACTACAAATCACACCTTCCAGAAAAGAAATAGGAATTAGTCTTGAACTGATTAATTTTGCTCAACTTTTATATCAGTACTTAAATGCACTCATTACAGTTTTATCTTTCTTTTTATTTTTATTTATTTTTTTCTACTACACGTCCAGGAAATAAAGGAAGAATTGCAGGATGTGAGTCAAGAGGTAAATTTAAAACTTATGCAACTATGTAGAATTAATAAATGAAAGTCTCATAATTGCCCACCCAAAACCAATGATGATAAAAACTTGAGGGTGTTCATTTTACACCATTGTCGTCGTTTAAGAAGCGATTTTTTGATATTCTGTCCCTAAGGGGGCGAAATACGGGATGAAAAGTTTTTTGAAAATACGCTGTTATTTTCATGCTAGACGTTCATAAATTGCTAAATAGATTCTTGGTTAGAATTTAAAAAAAAAGGCGTGAAATAAGGGATGAAAAGATTTTTGAAAAAAAAAAAAAAAAAAAAAAATGCTGCTATTAAGTCAGTTTTGAAGCTTGAACTACAAAACTTGGTATTTGGAGTCTTGGTTACAATTGAAAAAGTACGTGTGTATCTTCCCTTCCCCTCTTCGTCATTGTCTACCCTTCCTGTATCTCGTCTTAGAAATACAACTTAGAACCATGTTTAGTCTTCTATTCAAAATCTAATATCTCCGAAAGTTCTTGACCAAATGCTTTCAAATATTGATAAAACATACTACTGGAACACATGCATGGTTTTACATAACCATTTTTAAAATATGTATCACATACATATTTATATATATTTTACAATGTGGATCAGTTGTTGCCAAAAATAAAAAAAAGTGTCATATATATATATAGGTCATGTATAATGTATAAAAATAAATAATATCTAAAAACCTTCCTGTGTTACAATGCAACATTGTGATATAGAGATGTTACGATAGGGATTAGACTTAAATGCTAAATGCAGAATTGTAATTAATTTTCAGATACATTATTGTTAATTATTTACATATTTCATGTTCAGTCTCATTGATATTGATTCTCTCACAACTATTTTCAGAGAAGATGACTAGGACCTAGACTTGCTCAGCTTCTATATCTGTGTTTAAATGCTCTCATTACAGTTTTTTTACTACAGGTCCAGGAAACATCCAATGTGATAATAAAGGAAGAATTTCAGGAGGATGAGAGTCAAGAGGTAAATTAAAATTTTTTTGCAACTATGTAGAAATAACGCATGGTACATTGTGGAACAGTTGCTAAGTATACTTTGTTGGTCACCTGATATAGCCTTGCTTAATCTGCTTGGTTTTCCCTGTACTGACTGTATGGATGACACAACTGATACTGACATGTATGCCTACTGGGAAATGAGCGAAGCTGGCAGAATACTTACATTTGAGGATTTTAAATAGTTATGCATTTTTATGTACACCCCACTGAGGGTTAATCAGGATTGGGAAGTGTTGTGGGCTTGAAATGAGCAAATGATTTTGTGGTCTTCATTCTGCAGACTGGTTTGATGCAGCTCTCCGTGCTGTTCTGTCCTGTACAAGCCTCTTCATATCAGAATATGTATGGCAACCTACAGCCTTTTGAATCTGCTTACTGTATTTGTCCTTCGGTCTCCCTCTACAATTTATAACCCGCACACTTACTTCTAATGCTAACTCAACTAGTCCTTGATATCACAGAATGTGTCCCACCAACCTATCCCTTCTCTTAGTCAGGATGTGCCAGAAACTCTTCCCCAATACGGTTAAGCACCTCCTCTTTAGTTACGTGATCTACCCATCTAATCTTCATCATTAGTCTGTGGCACTACATTTCGAAAGATTCTATCATCTTTTTGTCTGAACTTCTCATTGTCTATGTTTCACTCTCATACAATGCTACACTCCACAAAAATCCCTTCAGAAATGACTTTCTAACATTTAAAGAAATGTTGGATGTCAACAAATTGTGCTTCTTCACTAATGCTTTTTGTTGTGATCTCATTGCCATTTGTTATATCATACTTGTCCCGGTCTAGTTGTCAGGAAAAGTACTGTTGCAGGGATCAGTGGTCACCTAAAACATTTCTAGAGAGATTAGTATGACAAGTTTTATTGACTGAAGATACAGTGATACTCAACTTTAGAAATATATCTGTTTCTTCTCTCTCCTTGCACCTCGCGTTGTCGTCGGTATGGTGCTAGCTGCGCTGAGACCTAGTGACTGCTAAGTTCGTAGCCGGGTTCTGACTAGTAACTGACGGGCAACTGACGGGCTGTCCAGACGTATGTCGGCCTAGATATAGCCGCTTTTAGAGGGCACGCATCTTCGGTTACTCCCTCCAGGATGTGCAGCACCTGCTTGCGATGGGCTTTCGGTCAATCTCTACTATTGTTCTCGTGCGTCAGGTGTGTGGCACTAACTGTACGCCACAACATCCGTTCCCCCCAAAATTCCGAACCGTTGTCACGTATGGAGCTCGACAATGGGGGAGGAGGCAGGCTCGTGGACGTACTGATGGACCGGTGTCCGTAGCTTCAGTGGACGTCAGACCATCGGCCGGGCCCCGTCATCCCGCCTGAGCTCGCGAGGGAACGTCCTCTGGGGAAACCTTCGAAGGGTCCACGTCCATGACCTGTGGCCCAGGTGATGTCACAGACGGTGCCGACATCGGCGTCAGATTCTGTGTGGCGTGCTGCTCGTGCCGGTCGATGTCCGTTGGGATGTCCAGGAGAGGCGGAGGCTGCCAGGGCTCCGCCTCCGTGACGTTGGGCCGCTGTGCCGCGACAGTATGCTGCGGGGGCGGCTTCCGAGGTCGCACGGGAGGCGGAGTGCCGCGCCTTCGGCGTGTTGCGTGAATTTGCCGTGAGAAACACTGAAGTATCACAGGGTACATAACGAGGGCGAATTTGGTTGCGGTGCCTGCGTACGATGCCATCGGGACCTGAAATTTCTAAATTGTTAGTACCGCAATACTGGATTATCTGCCCCACCCCCACCATCCGTGGCTGCCCAAAACTCAGAAAAAGACTGGGTTTTGCGGAGCGAAGCAATACTTGCGTGTCTGGGCTGCTGCTGCTCCGGACGGCTCGGTGTGTGCAGCAGATGGAGCAGGGTACGATGGCGGCGGCCGTGTAGAAGATCGGCCGGCGATGACGCTTCTCGTGGATGCGAGTGGTAGGAGGTGAGGAACAGTTGCAAAGCTGCCTCCCGTGAGTGCTCCGAACGAAGTTTGGACATCTGTTGCTTAAATGTCCGGACGAAGCATTCCGCAGTGCCGTTTGACTGCGAGTGAAACGGTGCACTGGTGAGATGCTTAATTCCATTGTGTTCACAAAAGGAGTGAAATTCTTGCTACGTGAACTGAGGTTCGTTGTCAGAGACTATCGGTTCAGGGAGACCTTCCAGACAAAAAATTGAAGTCAATGTCCTAATCGTGCTGCTAGAAGTCGTAGAAGACACTGACACTGCAAATGGGTAACCACAAAAAGCATTAACCACAATAAGCCACTTAGTATTCCAGAACGGACCAGCATAGTCAATATGCGCTCGTTGCCATGGCGAATCTGCCTTTGGCCTCGCAAAAATTTCCTTGGGTGTGGCTGACTGGTCGGGCGCACACGATCACTGTGACGTCATCTTTTCTATTTGGGTGTCCGTACCCTGCTAAGTACAGTATTGTCGTGCCAATTCCCCAGTGTTCTTGGTGAAGTAAGTTCAATACTCTTTTTATGCAAATGTCGCAGAATCGACACACGCGATTGTCCACTGTCATTTGAAACTAGAATCACACCTCTATGCACTGAAAGTTCATTACGTCTAGCAAAATAGCGACACACCGGTGAATTTTCAATGTCACATTGTAATTGAAGGCATTGCGTGCAAATGTAACACAGCAAAATTTATAAATCAGGATCAGTTTCTGTGGCCCGAGCAATTTTCCTCCAGTCCAACGGAAAGGATTGTAACTAACTATCTTCCCGTGCATCGATCTGACAACACGACATCTCAGAAGCATCAAAGTCCTTGTCATGGCTAACCGGAAGACGGGAAAGTGCGTCGGCATTTCCGTGGCAAGTTGTGGGTCTGTATACAAACTCGTACTGATACTGAGATAAGAGCAGTGGCCAACGTTGCAATTTGTGTGCCGTGCGTGTAGGAATTGGCTTGGCTGGGTGAAACAATTAGATTAGATTAATACTTCTTCCATAGATCATATATACGACATTTCTTAATGATGTGGGACGTGTCAGTTTAGTAAATGTTGTCTATACATAAAAATCAATATGTTAAAGATTTTTTATGTACATTTCTTTATTTTTATTATTTATTTATTTACTTTCTTTTAAGTTTTATCTAAAAGTTCATCTACATTGTAGAAGGAGTTGCCATTCAGAAATTCCTTTAATTTCTTTTTAAATACTACTTGGCTATCTGTTAGACTTTTGATGCTACTTGGTAAGTGACCAAAGACTTTTGTGGCAGCATAATTCACCCCTTTCTGAGCCAAAGTTAGATTTAACCTTGATTAGTGAATATCATCCTTTCTCCTAGTGTTGTAGCCATATACACTGCCATTACTTTTGAATTGGGTTGAATTGTTAATAACAAATTTCATGACTGAATATATATATTGTGAAGCTACAGTGAAGATCCCTAGATCCCTAAATAAATGTCTGCAGGATGCTCTTGGGTGGGCTCCAGCAATTATTCTGATTATACGCTTTTGTACAATGAATACTTTTTTACTCAATGTTGAATTGCCCCAGAATATGATCCCATATGAAAGCAGTGAATGAAAATAGGCATAGTAATTTAATTTACTGAGATGTATATCACCAAATTTTGCAATGACTCTGATAGCATAAGTAGCTGAATTCAAATGTTTCAGGAGATGAAACTTCCTGGCAGATTAAAATTGTGTGCTGGAACCGGGACTCGAACCTGGGACCTTTGCCTTTCGCGGGCAAGCGCTCTACCTACTGAGCTACCCTGACACGACTCACGATGCCGCCTCACAACTTTACTTCCGCCAGTACCTCGCCTCCTACTTTCCAAACTTCACAGAAGCTCTCTTGCAATTTTAATCTGCCAGGAAGTTTCATATCAGCGCACACTCCGCTGCAGAGTGAAAGTTTCATTCTGGAAACATCCCTTAGGCTGTGGCTAAGCCATGTCTCCATCATATCCTTTCTTCCAGGAGTGCTAGTCTTGCGTGTTTGCGAGAGAGCTTCTGTGAAGTTTGGAAAGTAGGAGGCGAGGTACTGGCGGAAGTAAAGTTGTGAGGCGGCATCGTGAGTCGTGTCGGGGTAGCTCAGTCGGTAGAGCACTTGCCCGCGAAAGGCAAAGGTCCCAGGTTCGAGTCCCGGTTCCGGCACACAATTTTAATCTGCCAGGAAGTTTCATATCAGCGCACACTCCGCTGCAGAGTGAAAGTTTCATTCTGGTTTCAGGAGATCTTCAATATGTTTCTTCCAATTCAGTCCCTCGTTAATGCAAACAGCTAAAAATTTTGAATATTCTACCTTAGCTACAGATTTATGTTCAAAGTCTAAATTTATTAATGGTATCGTGCTATTTACTGTATGAAACTGTATATACTGAGTTTTTATCAAAGTTTAATGAGAGTCAATTTGTAGAGAATGACTGCAAAGGCTTGTGGTCAGTTACTAAATAGAATTTTCTCTCATTCAAATAGAATTGTGATAGAATTTTGTGACACCATACACTATCGCTAAAGCTTCTTTCTCAATCTGAGAATAACGGTACTGTGTGTGTGTGTGTGTGTGTGTGTGTGTGTGTGTGTGTGTGTGTGTCAAAAGTTTTGAAGCAAACGCTATCGGAGGGTCCGTATCCCCATGTCTATGTGACAGTACTGCTTCTACACCAAACGATGACGTGGCCACTTACAAAAGAACTGGTTTTTCTGGATCAAGGTGCACCAAACATGGATCACTGAGCAAACCATCTTTTAACTTCTGAAATGCGTGTTGGCATTCATCTGTCCAAACAAAATGAACATTTTTACGACATAGCCAATGCAGAGGGGCTGCAGTTTGTGCTGCGTGTGGAATAGACCTAATATAGTACGTTAACTTTCCCAAGACTGACTGTAATTCTTTTACATCTCTTGGTGCTGGCGGATCACGAATGGCAAGCAAATCTGATTGAATGGGGTGCAAACCCTGACTGTTTATCACTTGTCTTAGATACTGCAGTTCCGGTTTGAAAAGTCACACTTATCTAAGCGACACTTGAGACCTGTGTCTGATAAAACTTGCAACAATTTCCTCAAATGTACAATATGTTCTCCTGGGGTACGGCCTGACACAACAATGTCGTCCAAGTAGTTTGGACAACAAGGCACCCGAGCTGTAAGCTGTTCCAAATATCTTTGAAAAATTGTGGGCGCGGATGCACCGCCAAACGGTAAATGCAAATATTTAAACAAGCCCAGGTGAGTAATGACAACACAAATTTTCTGTGATTCCTAGAGTGGCAGCTGAAGGGAGGCATTGCTCAAATCTATTTTTGAGAAATATTTTCCTGCACCTAATCTGTCCATTAAATCTTCTGATCTTGGCAAAGGATAACTGTCTACAAATGTTTGTGGATTCACTGTAGCCTTGAAATCAGCGCAAACGTGAATGCTACCTGACGGCTTTGGAAAAATAACAAGTGGACTTGCCCACTGGCTAGCTTGTATTGGTTCAATTGCACCATTTTCTTGCAATGTGGGAAGTTCCTGTGCTACTTTGTCGCATAAAGTAAGTGGTACATTATGAGCTTCGCAAAATTTTGGTTTGGCGTTTTCCTTGAGAGTAATGTGTGCATTAAAATCTTTAGCTTTTCCTAGCCCAGCAGAAAATAAGTCTTTCAGCAATCTGTCTACACTGCCTTTAGCATCAAAATTGTTCACAACCTAAATATTGTCATGCACAGAAAAAAATTAAAAAAAAAATAATAATAATAATAAAATAAATAAATAACAAAAAAAAATAAAAAATAAAAAATCTAAACCAAAAATATTCTCTCCTTCGTAAGACTTTAAGCACTTGAAATGTCACTGTGCGCAATTGCAATCGGTATACTGCAGGTAGTGAACACTGTCCTAGTACAGGAATTGCCATTGTACGATGCAACTTTGTTTTAGCGGCAGAAAGGCGAGACGATCCTAACTGTTCATTAGTTTTGCGATTGAGCAGTGTGACTGATGCACCTGTGTCTAGTTGAAACTTCACAGAAATGTTATTCACATGCTACACAAATTGACATACTTTTTCTGGCCTGCCGTACAACTTGTGCTACTTCTGTGTCCTTGATGTTATGAGGGGCAGCCACTGGTTTGGAAACACTGCATTGTTTATTGTTTTTTTATGTTCCGTAGGACCTATTTGAGGAGTGAGACTCCATGGTCATGGAACAAGTCAATACATTAATTGTTACACAAGAATGGTAATAGAAAATTTTTAAGTAGTCCTTTGCACACGACAATCTTAAGACAAAGTGAAAAGAATCAATAAAGAAAAAAATGAATTAGCTTAATTGTTTAACTTTTCTAGGAGTTCCTCAATAGAATAAAAGGAGTGAGCCATGAGGTAACTCTTCAATTAAGATTTGAAACCGTGTGGATTAGTGCTAAGATTCTTTAGTTCTTGAGGCAGCTTATTGAAAATGGATGTCGCAGAATACTGCACCCCTTTCTGCACAAGTGTTAAGGTGGTGTGATGCAAATGTAGATTAGACTTCTGTCTAGTATTCACTGAGTGAAAGCTACTAATTCGTGGGAATAAGCTGATATTATTAACAACAAACGACATTAAAGAAAAAACGTATTGTGACGCCAGAGTCAAAATTCCCAGACTACTGAAAAGGGGTCGACATGACGTTCGCGAACTTACACCAGATATTGCTCGAACCACCCGTTTTTTGAGCCAGAAATATCTTTTTTGCATCGGGCGAGTTACCCCAAAAAAACAATGCCATACGTCATAAGTGAGTGAAAGTAAGCGTAATAGACTACTTTTCGTGTTGAAAAATCACTTGTCTCAGATATTGTTCTAATGGTAAATATAGCAGAATTTAGTTTTGGAACAAGATCCTGAACATGGGGTTTCCATGACAGCGTACTGTCTATATGAACATCTAGAAATTTGAACTGTTCAGTCTGACTTATCACACGCCCATTATGTGTAATCAGAATGTCAGCTTTCGTCAAATTATGTGTTAGAAATTGTAAAAACTGAGTTTTACTGTGATTTAACATCAACTTGTTTTCTACAAGCCATGAACTTATCTCTTGAACTGCATTATTTCATACTGTGTCAATATTACGAGCAACATCCTTCACTACCAAACAAAAATATTTTACAGTCACCTGTTATATTCGAAGGCATATCATTTATATAAATAAGAAACAGCAATGGTTCCAAAACAGACATCTGGGGCACATCATACTTAATTGTGCCCCAATTGGATTGCATGTCATAGCCATTTTCTACACTGCGGAGAATTAACTTCTGTTGTCTATTATTAAAGTAAGAGGTGAACCGGTTGTGGGCTACTTCCCGTATTCCATAATGTTCCAACTTATGAAGCAATATTTTGTGATCAACACAATCAAATGCTTTTGTTAAATCAAAGAAGATGCCTAATGTCCGTAGCCTCTTATTTAACCCATCAAGAGCCTCACAGAGAAACGAAAATATAGCATTTTCAGTTGTTAAACTACTTCTAAAACCAAACTGTACATTTGACAATAAATTATGTGAACTGAAATGATCAATTAATCTTGTATATACAGCCTTTTCAATAACTTTAGAAAAAAACGAAGGCATAGAAATAGGTCTATAGTAGTCTACATTATCCCTTTCTCCTTTTTTATAAAGTGGTTTCACTACTGAGTACTTTAATCTGTTAGGAAACTGACCATTCTGAAAGGAAAAATTACAAATATGGCTTAGTACTGGGCTAAAATATGGAGAACAGTACTTTAGAATTCTGCTAGATACCCCATCATATCCACAAGAGTACTTAGTCTTTAGTGATTTAATTATTGACTCAATCTCACCTATGAAAGTATCATGAACGACCATTTCAGGTAACATCCTCGGAAAGGCATTTTCTAAAAACGTTATATGATTACCTGTAGAAACTAGAGTTTTATTTAGTTCCCTTACTATATTCAGAAAGTGATTATTGAATATTGCACATATATCTAACTTGTCAGAAACAGAAACATTCCTACTACGCACTGACGTTATATCTTCTACCTGCTGCTGCTGACCAGACACTCCCTTCACGACTGACCAGATAGTTTTAATTTTATCCCAAGAGTTTGCTATTCTTTTTGCATACCACATACTTCTTGCATTCCTAATGACATTTTTCAGAACCTTACAGTACTGTTTGTAATGAGCTACTGCATCTTCATTCTGACTGCTGAGTAAGTACTGTCTATCCACTGTTTGGGCAATGAGGGCAAATTTCTTTTCTTTTGCTGCAAGCAAACTGTTTGTCTACGACCCTTCTTGCCGTATGCATAGCATTTTTCTGACCGGGATGGACAGTTCTGTCTTTTGTACCACAAGAAACATTGTGGGCAAGACTTCACTTCCTTATTTGGCAAGGCTCTGTGTCTATTTACTTGTTTACACTTAGTGCGGGCAGCAGGAAGTACACGGCGACCGACCTCGTGCACACCGGCGCGTGACGTGGCTATACTACACAGTGGAATAGAATCAAAGTTTTCTGCTGCCGCGGCACCTGCATCATACTGTTCCAACATCTGTTCTACTTGGCGGAATGACGGATCTGACATTTTTAGAATCTGTTCGCTAAGTCTACCGTCAGGAATATTATAGACAAGAACATCACGGAACATGACGTCTGGATACAAAGCTGCACACTAACATTAAAATTTACGCTTCCTCGTAAGACCTTGAAGATCTGTTATCCACTTCCTGTATGTTTGGTTCACATTTTTCCTACATCCGAAGAACTTACACCTTGCAGCCACTACATTGATTTGCTGTTCATAATATGCTTTGAGGGCTCCTATCACTGAATCGTACGAAAGTTCTGAAGGTTCCGCAGTGGGAAACGGTTTTTTTCACAAGGCGGAACATTGGAGGGCCTACACACAATAACAGAAAATGAAGTTTGACAGTACCTTGTATCCGGTGCACTGTGGCGTAGGCTTCAAACTGTTGTAGCCAGTCCGACCAGTCCTCTCCTTTTTCATCATATTGTCGGAATGGCAGAATTGCTGGAGGTGGTGGCTACTTGCATATTTTGAGACACAGGTGCGGCCAGAAGTTGTAGAACGGTTTGCAGTAGAGATGCAGTTTGTTGGCTCTGAAACTGAAACATTTGCATTAGCTTCTGTGCATCGAGCGCAGGAAGCTGTGGTGCAGTTGCAGGGATAGTGGTAGTGGGAATAGTCATGGTGCAAAAACAACAACAACAACAACAATAAAAGGTGCAGTGGCAGGGATAGTGGTAGTGGGAATAGTCATGGTGCAAAAACAACAACAACAACAACAATAATAATAATAATAAAGTGCAAAAAAAGAAAAAAAATTGACACTATACCCTACAATAGAATTGAAAGATTATTTACTGGATCTGCTGAGACCTGTAAGAAAGCAAAATTAATAGCGCAGCAATCAGAAATTTAACAACCCGTCGCAATGTGGGTGGTTGTAGTGCTCGTCACCATTTTTTTGTGACCTCGTTGCCATTTTTTGTATCGTACTCCTCCCGGTCTAGTTGTCAGGAAAGGTACTGGTGCAGGCATCGATGGTCAGCTAAAACATTTCTATAGAGATTAGCATTAGGGTCGTGTCCGAGTGGTTCGGCCGAATCCATTATTCGCCGAATCTACCACACTGGCTTCGGATTCGAGATTCGGCGCATAATGGCCGAATACTACTGAATCCATAATCCGAAGTGTTACGAATGTACATTACACCATGTAATCTTCCGTGTTAGCTGTTACCATATTTATATTCTGTCCGCCTAACAAACCAGAAAGACAACGGCAAACGCGAAAGAATATACGTATCACGTTAATGTTTACATTTGTATTATTCTTATGCTGAATGGGAATAGTTAGAAATGAAGCACGGCAAGTGACTTCTAGTAGTGATTTTTAAATCTTGTACGAATAAAAATTCTGTGCAGACTAGTTACGTGATCTTAAATGTTTGAAAGAATAAATAAATCTGCAAAATACCCTTGCTTAACCCTCTGAAATGCACAATCTTTTCACAGTTCTGAAATGTCTTCGTGGCAATAACAAGTACACACATGTCGAATAAACGCGGTTTTCTATGTGTCTGAATGTTCTGTCTGTCACTCATGAAATGCCTGATATGTCAGTATAAAATTATTTAACATTTACACATCCTAAGTTTTAAGAATCTATTATTTAACTTCCAAAATATCTACTCATCTTTTCAGGTTTTATTTTTGAGTCTTCCCCTTTGAAAAAAGAAAAACAATTCTTAATACTTTCCTTTCATTATTTTTTTTTTTTATTTCAAAAATGTTCAAATGTTTGTAGAACTTATGGGACTTAACTACGGCGTCATCAGTCCCTCAACTTACGAACTAGCTAAGACTAAGGACGGCACAAATATCCATGCCCGAGGGGGGGATTCGATCCCCCGACCACAGTGGCTGTGCAGACCGTGACTGGAGCGCCTCAGTCCCCTCGGCCAACGTGGCCGGCTTTTTTTATTTCAAAATGAAACATTTTGTAATAGAGTGAAGACAGTTTCTTATAATCTTTTAGACCATCTCAACAACATATATATCGAAATGTTTCATACAAATTTCTTTTAAGGGTAAGGGGCATTAAAAATCTTTAAGATTTAAAATAAAAATCTAAATGAAATTTTAATTTCTTAAATTTTACTCTTAATATTGTCATTTGGGATTCATCCCAGATGGCTTTATCTTCATCACTGGCTGTGATAGAGTAGTAATTCTTTTTAAATATTTGTACTTGAATTGACACATTATTTGGGTTCGAGATTTGGAAGATTCGATTTGGGTTCAGTATTCGGCACATCTTTTATTTAAGATTCGGTATTCGAATTCGATTTGGTAAAATTAGGGTTCGACCCATCCTTAATTAGTCTTAAAAGTTTTAATGACTGAAGATACAATGATACTCAACTTTAGAACATATGTCTGTTTCTTCTCTCTTCTTGCTGCTCGCATCGTCATCCGTATGATGCTAGCTGTGCTGAGACCCAGTGACTGCTAAGTTTGTAGCAGAGTTCTTACTAATAACCGACGGGCAACTGACGGGCCGTCCAGACGCATGTCGGCCTAGATATAACCGCTTGTAGATGTGTGCTGCTTGCTTGTGATTGGCTTTCGGTCGATCACTGCCTTCTCCACGATCCTTCTCATGGGTCTTGTTTTGAGCACTGACTGTATGCCACAACACTTATATTCACATAGCCAGTCTGCATTTTACATCTTATATACTTCACTTCGGTCATCAGAAATTACCTTGCTACCCAAATAACAAAACACATCTACTAGTTTTATTGCATTATTACCTATTCTAATTCCTTCAGCAACACCTGAATTTCTGACACAACATTCCATTACCCTCATTTTAATGTTCGTCTTATGCCTTCCTTTCAAGACACTGCCCATTCCATTTAATTGCTCTTCCAGATCTTTTGCTGCTTGCAAACTTCTCCTTGCTTTCCTGCATGGCTTGCTCAATGTTCAGATTGAACAACATTGGGGAAAGGCTGCAACCCTGTCTTACCACCTTCCCAATCACTGCGACCTTTTCACGGCCTTCGACTTTAATAATTGCTGTCTGGTTTTTGTACAAGTTGAATATAGATTTTCCTCCCTATATTTTGCCCCTGCTACCTTCAAAGCATGAAAACGTGTATTCCAGTCAACATAGTCAAAAGCTTTCTCCAGAACCACAAATGCTAAAAATGTAGGTTTGCCTTTCCTTAAAATATCTACTAAAATAAGTCGTCATGTGAATATTGCCTTGCGTGTTCTGCATTTCTCCTAAATCAAAACTGATCTTCCCCAAGGTCAGATTCCACCATTTTTTTCCCATTGGTGTGTAAATAATTCGTGTTAGTATTTTCAGCAATGACTTATTAAACTGATAGTTCTGTAATTTTCACATCTGTCTGCACTTGCTTTCTTAGGTATTGGAATCACTATATTCTTCTTGAAGTCTTAGGGTATATCCCATGTCTCATATGTCTTGCATACCAATTGGAACAATTTCTTCATTCCTGTCTCTACTAACTTTAATAGCAGTTCAGAAGGAACTATATCTACCCCATGGACCTTGTTTCTACTCAAATCTTTCCGTGCTCTGTCAAATTCTCACGGTATCATATCTTCTATCTCATCTTTCTCTGCTTTGTCCTCCATTCCGAGAATACTGCTTTCAAGTTTATTTCCTTTGTACAGGCTTTCTATATATTCCTTCCATCTTTCAGCCTTTGCTTCTTTGTTTTGTACTGGTTTAAAATCTGACTTCTTGTTATTCATACCACTGCTTTTCTTGTCTCCAAATATCTCTTTCCCCTAGTTATACATTCTTCTATGGTCTTGCATTTCTCCTCAATCTACTCCTGCACTTCCGGTCAATTGCATTTTTCAGACTTCTGTACTCCCTTTCGTCTGATTCACTTGATGCATTTTTATATTTTGTCCTTTCATCAATTAAGTTCAGTATCTCCTGTGTTATCCAGGGATTTCTATTAGGCCTTGTCCTTCTGCCTATATGATCCTCTGCTGCCTTTACTACTCTGTCTCAGAGATATCCATTCTTCTTCAACTGTATTACTTTGCCCAGTTTCAGACAATCTTTGCGTAATTCTCCCTCTAAAACTCTCAGCCATCTCTGGATACCTCAGTTTGTCCACATTCCATCTCCTTAATTTTCTCCCTTTTTACAGTCTCTTTAAGTTTTAACCTACAGGTTCATAAACAAAATCTTATGCCTCTGGATATGTATTACAGTGACAAATTGGTTTCTAAACCTTTGCTTATCATTATAAAGTCAATCTCTTATCTCCCAGTGTCTCCTGGCCTGTTCCACATATATAACTTCTTTAATGATGATTAAACCAATTGTCTGTGATGATTAAATTTTGCTCTGAACAAAATTATACCAGGCGATCTCCTCTTTCATTCCGTTTGCCCAGTCCATATTCACATACTATTTTTCCTTCTCTTCCCTTTCCTACTACCGAGTTCCACGCCCCCTATCACAATGAAGTTTCCTTCTCCTTTAATGGTCTTAATAATCTCATTATACATTTTTTGGATCTCCTCATCATCGGTGGAGCTAGTTGGCATGTAAACTTATACTACTGTTGTCGGTGTTGGCTTCATATCTATCTTTGCTACAATAATGCGGTCACTATGCTGTTCATAGTAACTTACCTGCATTCCTATTTTCTTATTCATTGTCAGACCTACTCCTGCGTTACCACCAACTGATTTTATATTGATAACCCTGTACTCGCTTGACCAGAAATCCTGTTCATCCTGCCACTGAGCTTCTCTAATCCCCACCATATCTAACTTCATCCTATCCATTTGTCTTTTCAAGTTTTGTAACTCACCTACTCGATTGAGGGATACAACATTCCGTGCTCCTATCCGTAGAATGCCTGTTCTGTTTTTCTTGATGACGACATCTTCCTGAGTAGTCCCCACCCCAGAGATCCAAATGGGGGAATATTTTACCTCCAGAATATCTTATCTGAGAGGATGCCATCATCATATATTCATACAGCACAGCTGCATGACTACGGGAAAATTAATGACTATAGTTCCCCCTTGCTTTCAGCTGTTCGCATTAACTGCATGGCAAAGCCATGTTAGCTGATGTTAAAAGGCCAGCTCAGTCAATCATCCAGACTGTTGCCCCTGTAACTACTGTAACTGCTGCCCCTCTTCAGGAACCACCATACTTTGGCAGTGTCTGTGATTCATGAGGGTGGCAAATGAGATTTATGTTTATAAAATAACTGTCAGTTTATTGGCTCAGTAGTCTAGGGAGAGAAAGGGGGTAATACATGGTGAGGATTGTCAGGGCAGAGAAGAGACGGTAGCTCAAGTACCTGCAGACTCGTCTCAGAGGAGAAGGGAGAAGCCAAGATAAAGGAACAAAGCCTTTTAATAGTCCAATTAAAATTACTTGCTAGGGAGTGTTTGTCACACGATAGTGCAATGTTGCCACATCGACTGCTGACCCGCTACTACTTTATGCCCGAGACGTGAAACACAGCGGGTTACTACACTAACACTGTTGATGTGTAACGTGGAGTAATGTTGGAAGTGACCACCACAGATTATGATGGCAACGGGAGAAGCTCTGTCGATAGCTGATTTCGAGTGATCTTGGAGTCAACTGAAGCAGAAGACATGTTTTGTAGTCATCAATTTAATCCCATGTACAACACTAATCACGTGTAATGCACAGTGTATCTGACAAAATGGCGGTCAACCATCTCTGGCACAACTAAAATTGTGATAGAAGTGACCCACAGTGGTTAAACAAATCAGTACTATTATGAAAAATACATAACAAAGTTGGCAGTCAACCATCTCTGGCACAACTGAAATTGTGATAGAAGTGACCCGCAGTGGTTAAACAAATCAGTACTATTATGAAAAATACATAACAAAGTTATTAAACATAAGGAGAGGCATTGAATTAAAATTTATGCTGTGGCTGGGACTCAAACCTGGGACCTCCTACTTGCTAGGTAGAAGCTTTAGACCACTCAGCTAACACAATGTAGGAGAGCCCTGCCAATTTGATACGCATTTCACACAGAACATGAGGCAGAATTAAAGTATATGATGTGGAGGGAGACGTGCTTTAAGACAGTCCGTGTAGTCGCTTTGGCTGCAACGCTGTGTTAGCTGAGTGGTCTAAAACACCTACCTAGTAAGTAGGAGGTCCCGGGTTCGAATCCCGGCCACAGCATAAATTTTAATTCAATGTCTCTTCTTATGTTTAATACCTTTGGTATAACGAGACAATGTTGTCTCAAGGAATTGTATTATTTGTTGATACATAGCAAAGTATTAGAATTTAAAATATTCAATTGAAGCAATTAATTGAACATATGTAACAATGAAATTCAAGTCACTTTGATTTGATTCTAAAAAGAGAAAAAGGAAATTTAATGATATTGGTACCCACAATCTTCTGATTGGTAAGCTGCTACGTTAATCACAGTGTTCTAGCTGCCTTAAGTACACACCCAGTAACAACTCTGAAGTGCAGCCTACAGAGACCTCTCTTTCATGTAAATTGTATGAAGCTATCCAACATAAGCTAATCTCTGTGACCATAACACTTCTAAATGTGATGTTGAATAATGGCTTTTCAGAAAGGATCAAATAAAATTTAAATTCTTGTGAGCTTTTTGCCACGTATTGATGATATATTTCTCCAACATTTCGGATCCATTACAGGAGCCTTCCTCAGGGAATACTGACTTGTTTCCTCCTGTGTTATCCGATACAGCGAGCAGGAAGGGAAGTAATAAGTTTATTGGTGCTTGCATCGATGTTTCTGATAGCTGGAAATACGGGAGGAAGATGCGTTTATTGGTGTTTGCATCGTCAGTTCTGATAGGTGGAAAACCACAAGGTGTACGCTCGTAATTTGCCAAACCGGCCATAACCGAAGTTTCCCAGTGGGCCTCGTTCTTCTAAGTAGTGACATTGCTGCAACGATGTCAGGAGTCTCGTCTGTGGCAAAAGGTTTTGTCGTACCACTTGCCGATAACCGTCGCCGCACCGCCAAAACCGGTAGCCGGGATCGTGTGAGCTTGTATCCATCTTCTCTGTTCATATTGTTGGGGTGTTTACCAATCTCAGTTCTTAACGAATTTTGCTCTCGGTTTTAAATGGCTGTTTAGAGAGCACTTATTGAAGTTAATATTGTGGTCACACTCTTCCTGATGTACTGTAACTGCTGATTTGATGTGCTGCTTTAAATGTACGTACCTCTCATGTTCTGCCATCTGAACATGAATATCCATTCCTGTTTCTCCTGTGTACAGTCCAACATCCACAGTCTATTTTATACACTCCAGCAGTATTCAGCTTTCCTATGGGATCCTTAGTCGATTTGAGGATATCTTTAATTCTGTTATTGCCTTGGGGAAAAAAAATAAAAAAAACAGGTGCAATGCCAGCTCGCTGTAAGACTTTCCAAATGCACTCACCAACCACCGTAATGTATGACAAACGTGCCACTGGTAACTCTTCGACTTCCGTGTCATTAGTTGCAGTTTTGTGGCTTTCTTAATGCTACTGTCGCCGTATCCGTTGGAACGGGATATCGATCGCAACTCGGTGAGCACTTCTTCCAAATTATTTTCATCACTAATCTTTCATGCCCTGGTGACTAGTGTGTGTAAAACTGAGTTCTTCTGGGCCGGACGGTGACGAGATTGCCCATGCAAATACAGGATGGTATCGGTTGGCTTCCAATACCCTCTGTAGCCTAATGTGCCTGTTGCTGTTTTGTACACTAGTACGTCCACAAAAGGAATAGAACCGTCATTTTCTTTTTCTACAGTGAATTTTATTTTCTCATGCTGGCTGTTTAGATGTTCTAGAAATTCAACTAGCTTTTCCTTTCCGTGTGGCCATATGATGAAGGTGTCGTCTTCATACCTCAACCAGCACTCGGGTCCGAAAGGTGCCGAGTTCAAAGCTGCTTCCTCCAGTACTTCCGTAGAGATATTTACTGCTAACGGTGACAAAGGAGAGCCCGTAGGTACTCCGTCCGTCTGTTCATAAAATTTACCGTGCCATTCAAAATACGTAGACATAAGGCAATGTTTCACGAATTCACATATGTCTGGTGGTATGCGATCTTGTAACAGGGCCACAGTATCCTCCATACCAACGTTTGTGAAGAGTGATTCCACGTCAAAGCTTATCATCAAATCGGTGGGTGAGACGGTTGTCTTCTTAATAAGCTGAATAAAGTATTCAGAGTTCTTCATGTAAGAGTTTGTGTTACCAACATGCATGCGCAGCTTCTTGGCTAGATGCTTTGCTGTGAAGTAAGTTGCTGAATTAATACTGTTGCCTATCAGTCGTAATGGGCAGGAGTCTTTGTGAACTTAAGGTACACCATAAATTCTGGGTGCTTCTGGTACTTTGGGGATGGCTGTGTCAAAATCTATTGTTGACTCCTTTGTGAGGGCCTGTGTCTTTCTCACTATCTTGGCCGTTGGGTCACCTTTTAACTCTCAGTAGATTGATTGATGTAATAAATCTTTCATCTCGGTTTCATACTCCGCCGCCGTGTCCGAGGTGACTTGGCATTTCCTTTGTCTACCTGCAAGATGACAGTGTCATTGTTTTCCTTTATTTTGATGCTTTGACACCCTCTATTATATCTTCACACGGCAGTCGACTCGGTGTTATGGCGAAGTTTTGTTCTTTCTCCAGCCCATTCCTGCCGGCTTCGCTGGTTACTTGTGAAGACAGATTGCCAACAGTTCACGGAGCAGAAGCCGTAAGATCCATTTTCTCAGTTTTCTGAACTAAAGCCTCAAACTTTCGTTTATGTTAATGATTACCTTATCTGACACAGTTATGGCTTGCCTGTAGGTGATGTCATCCACTTTCTCCCAATCTGAAGCTGATAAGTTCGATGTTTGCCAATAGTGTGCTTGCATCGTATTAACACGATTGTAAACGAGACTCTTGCAAATATGCTGAATTCTCTCTTTGCTGTCTCCAGTAGACAACTGTGGGACGTGACCATTTTGATGCACATGAAATAAACTTTAGAGTCTTGGTCACAAATTTCAATTTATTGCGGCCTTAACGCGTCGTTTCGACGTTTTGTCATTATCGAAGGCTACAGCAAGACAATGGAATTAATATTCATCAAACATTTTTATAAAACGTAAATGAGAATACTATCTTCACACTCACCATATCTTTTAAAAACTTATTAAGAAGTGAAACTAAAACATTCCTTTTAAAACAATCACTGTGAAAGACATATGTCAAACATAAAATAAATTTAAAATTCCCCCCAGAACATCCCTGTAGGATGGTCAAGTGCATAGCGGTCAGTTATTAAGTAGAGAATCCGCCAGATGGCGATGTTGTTATACTACTTCTCTCTCAATCACATATACACACTCACTCTCTAACGTCCATCACCTCTTTTCGGAATGACTCAAACTGAGCCCTAATATATTCCTAAATAACGGAAATGTTTATTAGTTCTCAGTCTATAACGAAATCATTCCACTGTAGGTGAAGTTGAACTTATCTTATATGCTGGCTGAAGTCCATTGCGTTGTGAGTTGTCTTCGGCATTCACTAAAGAAATTGATTTTACAGGATATTTTCATAAAGTAAATCCATTTTAGTTGATATGGAAACAATTTTATTTCCACTTAAACATTGCACAATCAAGAAATGCAGCAGCAAGCTAACAAAGCTGCTTACAGGCTTCTGGCCACTCACAAACTCTATCCACGACTCCACAAACAATGGTTTCTCTCCAACATCTTTCTGCTTAACCACGTATTAAAAATGATAACAAAGTTTTGTAATTCACAATTAAACAATATTCTTTTACATCAAATATGCCAAAATACAGAAATTTAAAATTTACATTTAAGCTATGACTATTTATGTCAATATTTGTACTTGTTTCATGAATTTTGTATTTAAATGTAGTACACAAATTTAACGTCATCCTTTTGACTAGTGTTTACAGTCGTCAAATTATTTACATTATGTGTGTTTTCGAAATGCACATATATTTGTTTTGCCAATAGTGTGTAGGCATACTATTATTATGACATGGTATTTTCATGTGTTTCAGTTTGCGGTCAAAATATTTATTAATACGGATTTGTATATGGTGGTTGTAGTTTTATTAATTTCGAAGATAGTTTCTTAGTACCAAACGGATTATTAATTTTAGTGCACGAATAATTATCAGTATTTAATTTAGGATCTAGTGATATATAAAACATGGTCTGCCCTAATTTATTTAAACAAAAGGTATATATGAAATCATGTGGTGCAATAGTTTATAACATGTAGCATTGTTGTTTCTATACAAATTAGTATCTATTTAGGTTCAGCAATTTCTAAAGCTAATTGTAATGCATTTTTAGTGTTTGCAGCTATTATTTACGAAAGTATTAAGAACAGAAAAATACGTAAAAGGTCAGCCAAAGTTATATTTAAATCAATGTAGTATTTCTTAAAAGTGTTTTACTAATAGTGTAAATAGAATTTCAATCTGAAGGCGAAAGTGTGAAATATCACATGTCCGGTAATGAAGTTTTACTTTAGGTGTCAGCTATTTCGTGTTTCAATGTTGGCAACAGATTTTTAGGAGTTCGCAACATAGCAGAAACGTTACAACTCCCTCTGTAGGACTTTTTTTCTTCTTTGTATATAATACCTTAAAGCTGCACAATATTTTGTTTCTGCTAAGTTATACAATTATAAACTATAAAACTTTTACAATTACTGTGTACTGTAAAAAAAATTCTTTTAGATTATACAATTATATGAGTGCTACACCAATTATTTTTTTCTGCCATACCATATTTTGACATCTTTAGGGAAGATAGTGTTAAGTGACACATTACTGACATGGTATCTATATGATATTCAGCTGAGGAAAAGTGTGTGTGTGTGTGTGTGTGTGTGTGTGTGTGTGTGTGTGTGTGTGTGTGTGTGTGTGTGCGTGCGTGCGTGTGGGGGGAGGAGGGGCGGCATACATAAAAGTGCTGGGAAGGAAGAGCAGCTACCAAGCACCATCTGCTTAAAAAAAACCACACGGTGATTTCTATACCGCACAAGTTTGCATTTGCCTCTCGTTTAAAGTACAATGTTGGCCTACAAATAGCAATGCATTATGTTAAAGTAGAGTTACATTTATATAAATTTGATTACTCTTTGTAACATAGGGTGGGTCAGAAAGTACTTCATATAGTATTACAGTTTAGGCACTGCTGATGTGGAAAGATATCTTCATTATAAACTCTAAGGGTAGTTAAAATATCCTCTTCCATAAGTGTATAGCACATGTTAGCCCTCTAGTATAAAACATGAAATAAAGCAGTTTTAAAGTATACTGATCAAATACATTACACTCAAGGCTCTTAAAATGAATGAATATTTTAAGTAAAAAAGGGGAGAAGATGATTGATGGAGCAAATACAGGTTGTAGAATGTAATTTTGTGCACTCTTATAGTTTTTTTATAGTAATACTAGATGACCCAGTGAACTTTGTATCACTTGCCTCTTAATATAAACCATATTAATTTAAATCATCTGTATTTTAGACCCAGTAGCTTTGTAAAGGCATCATCAGATAGTCTAAGTATCAGCCAACGTCAAATGTGCAAACTTTTATTGCAGTCGTATGAATATTGATATCCCAAAGAAAACATCTCTTTCAGTTTCCCCAAATTTTCCTATTTTCTGGCCAACTATTCCCAACTTTAACTTCACTCAAACCTTCCTCTTGCGTCGAATGTGCAAAATTTTATCGCTATCAGATGAATGGTATTGATATTTCATAGAAAAATTTTCCAATTTTGAAGGAAACTTTTCAAATTTTTATTTCATAAGAATATTACTCTTGCTTTGAACGTCAAATGATCAAAATTTTATCGCAATCGGATGAACAGTTCTCAACTCATAGCGTTGAGTAAATTCAGAAACACAATGAAAAAGGTACTTGGTTTGAATTTTGCGACTTTCCTTTTTAACAGTCCCTATATTTTTTACTAAAAACTTTTCCAAGACTATAATAAATATAAAAATAGAAGAGAGAGAGAGAGAGAGAGAGAGAGGAAAGAAAATAAATAAATAAAAATTACTCCTCTCTGTCATGCGAATAGTCAGTTATAGTGCTGAATTCAAGCAAAAACTCATTGAAAAACGCACTTTCAGCTTTTCTCAATTTTTCCAATTTTCCAAAATGTTTATTTCATACAAACCTTCTCCTGTCAAGCCGTACTCAAATGATGCTCTTACAACCATGTGCCAATTTATTTTTATTCATAAAAAAAAATCACTTTTGGTTTTTCCTATATTTTCCTACTCTCCAGGCCATTTTTCCAAATTTTTATTAGATGTGTACCTTCCTCTTGCTTTCAACATGAAATGTACAAAATTTTATCGCAATTGGATGAACGGTATTGACAGATCACTGGAAAAATATGTTTTAGTTTTTCCCGATTTCCCTCTTTTCTGGAGAACTTTTTCATATTTTATCACCGTTTAAACATTCCCTGGACTTACGCGAATATTTCAAGACTACAATTAGCCAAATCGGTTCAGCAATTCATTTTTGTATATATAGATTAACCCAATTATGCAGCTCCATGGAAAAAAGTACAAGGTAGGTTTAGGGATGAAAACTACTGGTAAACTAGGCGGTAGGTTACGACACACAGCACGATTCCCAGATCTCTTCCCTGTTGAGTATGCTTGGGACCGCATGAAACATCATATTGGGCAGTCTGCATTAGCGGCACAAAATCTGGCCCAACTGAGGCACCAGGTGGAAATTGCATAGCGGGCCATTCCACAACCACATTCGGAACCTCTACGATTGTTTTCATGAAAGAATTACAACTTGCTTTGCTGCAAAAGGAGGGTATACACAGTATTAACGCCAACATTGCAGATGCTCTGGTGACTGTACTCGCGTGCGTACAGCTCGGCCTGTGTGATCGTGTGTTGTTTACAACCTCAAGAATGTGTCCATAAAATTTCCCTCTGCTGGGTCAATGATTTCATGATGTTCTTTTTTTCACTTTCCAGGAGTGTATTTTGTTAGCACTGTTGTGTCTGTGTTAGTGTTTTTTCTTCCTCGTGTGGTAATTGTAAGTGATTAAATGCAAAAAAAAAAAAAAAAAGAAAGCCAGACCTATGAATTGGGATCCAAAGAAATCAAGCAAGAGAGCCATACAAAGAAATCTCAAATTGTGACAGTTAGCAATGGCGAGTGATTCATGCATTAAGTCAAGCACCACGATCGGAGGACAGTGACTCCGATGTGTGATCTGTCCAGTAGTGGGTGGTTTTAATCAGACTATTGTGCCTGCTCCGTCTCTAATGACCGAGCTGTCGACGGGACGGTAAACTCTAAACTTCCTTTCCCTATTGTGCCTGCTGTGGGTGGTGGCTCACAACAGACGAGAGACTTTGTGGCCGTGGCTTCAGGAGCTCTACACAAGAGTCGCGAGTAATGTGGTTCTGTGATGTGATGCCAACTGCTACGCGAGGTGGATTTTCTGATGGTGAGTCTGCATATTCTGACATTAACCTGTCAACTGTTGCATCAGCACAAATGAAAAGGTGGCCTCTTTTTTTAATTTAAAGTAATATAAATTTACTCCTAGCCTGTACCTGCACTGTACAGCTACCTCATGTGAAATCTGTAAACTTCCTGTCTGAGCTACGTTATGTAATCTCCAGTCTAAATTTATGCCTTTTCTGAAATTCAGCAAGATTACTCGGCAGTGATTTGGAGCTCTGTTGAAGAATTTGTGAAATTTGAGAAACACAGTACTATATATGGAGTTCAATTATCTACAGGCTTTCTGATCTAGTGAAAGAGCAAACTCAATTCTACATGATCACTGATTGTGGATTCAGTTTCATTCTTAAGGGGGTATAGATTACTTTCGTAGAGAGTCGTCTTATCTGAACAAAGAATAACCTTGCAACAACGTGACATCAGTTGAGAAGGTCTGTACTAATGTGCATATTTCCTGTGACTGTTTTTTCCTCTTATCTTTTTATATAAACTGTAGAATAACTGAAGCAATTTTCTGTGAAAAATACCACTGGTCCAGGAACTAATAATGCATTGGTCAGAGAGGATCTGCGTCTTCCTCTCGTTCCATCTGAAAGTAATGGGCCACCTCTTCATGGCCAGTGGTCTCTCCACATTGGACACCTCCCTCTCTCCCCACTAACCTCTCAAGTATTGTTGCATCAGTACAATAACCAAAAGAGAGAACAACATTGTATGTTGTCTTCGGCAGTGAGGTTAGTCGCAGGTGAGGGTATCGTCAGGGGTGCCCCACGGAAGTATGACACGACTGTAATTATAGTCTGTCTACATAAACGATCTGCCAGACAGGCGGACGAATAGCAATCTGCCGCTGTTTGCAGACAGTGCTGTCTTGTACGGGAAGGAGTAGTCGTTAAGTGACTGTCGTAGGAAGCGAGATGACTTTGACGACGTATCTACTCGATGTGAAGAATGGCAACTAGATCAGAATGTAGGATAAACTGAGGTGATGCAGATAAATAGGGAAAATTGTCCCACAGTCATGTAATATAGCATTAGTAGTGCGATGCTCGATGCGGTTGCCGAAACATCTAGGCTTAGTATTGCAATGAGATACGAAATGGAACAAGCGTTTGGAAACGGATGGTTCAGTTTGGATTATTGGGAGAATATCTGCGAAGAAGTGGTCGATCAGTTAATGAGATCACGTATAAAACTTGGTGCAGCTGTCATTAGTATGCCCATGTTTTTGGGATCGCCACTAGACTGGTTGAAAGGAATATAAACTGGGTGGTTATGATTCACCTGCCGTTGTTCAGAGTGCTGCCAGGCAACACTGAAACTCAATGGGTACGTTCACTAATCCGTGCGCTCACGGAGTATCCGAATGTGAAATGTTCCCTGTTGAGACACAAGTATAGAGCTTGTCGTTTGGCGATGCTTATCTGTATAGTTTGTGAAGTGACTGTTGTTGTAAATGGTTAAGAATGTTGACGTATTCCAAGAAACTGCAGTGGCTCTCGGGAAGGGAGACCGTGCACTGATGATAAAGTGAACGAGATTAATGAAACAGGAAGATCGAGATAGTAAAGTTACTGTTATTGTAAGTATTTTCATAATGTATAATAAGTAATCTGTAAATATATCCATAGTTGTACAAGGTTAAAGCCTCTTTACGTACGAAATTGTATTCAGTAGCGAGAGCTTCACTTTTCGAAATAAGCAGATTCTTTGGTGTTACAGCATTAACAGTGGCCACCCACCTTTGTGATCAGTTAGAGAAGACTGTAAATCCCCCATTTAGTCAGTCAGCTGTTGGAGGTAAAACCCAATAGGACTCTTGGAAAATAAGGGTAGCAACGTGCTTCTCAGGTACTTCTATCTGATGCAAGCAACAAACAGAGCAAAATGCCTCGGACTTTCGGGAGATGATGGAGCCCACCTCCAATTGACAGACCAGGGAACCAGATTTGTCATTGACTGTTTAATAACAGATCAGTAATTCAGAAAGGCAGTCAGGGACAGACGTATTATAAGAGGAGTCTTTGAAGACATATAACATGAAAACCACATTTGAAGATGGGAATTATTTCAGGAAATGCATCATGCTAAATAAATATGTAAAATCGTGACTGGTAGCTGTATTTTCTTGTATAAACAAATCCATTGATGTCACAGTTACAGGTTTTCAAGAAAACCGTTTGGTAATGGATCAGATGAAGGGGAAAGTAGGTATTCAAAATTTATTGCCTGTAATTTGGCCTTTCATAAGAAGTCCACATTGTAGTAAGAGTACGAATGCCATTTTCTCTATTTGCGAGTAAGTACACAGTTGTCATGTAATATCCCCAACAATCCATAAGTAGTCACTGCATTTTTGATTGTGAGGCTGTTTCAGGTATCTTTTGTGCTGATGGAAAATTTGTCTTTAGTTGTCAATGTTTACAAAGGTAACCGTTGGTCTCTAGATAAAATTTTTATTATTTTCTATGATGTGTGGAGTGGTACAACAAAAGTCGGCATAAATTCAGTATGATTTCATAGTGTATACAATTTCATCTGAACATGTTTTGTAGTACATAAAGTTCTCATAATTCGTGATATCAGTATTGTAACATTTTATATTAAAATTTAATGCTTTTGTTGGCTTTCATGTTCATTTGTGGCTGCCATAACATGTTTCTTCTGTGAACTGAAAAGTATTATATGTAAAAAAAAAAAAAAAAAAAAAAAAAAAAGTAGTGATTGGTAATTGTGTGAGTTGCTGCTTGCCAAGAAGAAAACAAATTATTTACTCGAAGTGTTCCCTCAATTAACCGGCTTTGTTAGCAACGGAGGCTTTACACACCAATCAGAATGACGTTGTGGATGATGTGCCAGTGAGTGAAGTGGCAGGTCCGTCTGCGCTGCCATTTTCTTGCCTTGTGGCCTATTTCACCTAGGCTCCCTCCAGCAGCTAGAGAGGACGATGCCAAAAGCTGAGGTGCATGAGTGTACGAGTACCTTTTCTACGTGCCTGTTGCAGCTCGATCAAAGTTTTTGCTGTGGGTTGTAAACTTTGAGTTCTCGTTGAGATCTTTTGCTGAGGTGTGATGACGGTTGTTATTTTCAGAAAAGATGACAAGGAACTAGTCTTGAACTTATTAATCTTGTTACACTCTTATATCAGTGTTTACATGCACTCATTACAGTTTTTTTACTACAGGTCCAGGACACATCCAACGTGATAATAAAGGAAGAATTGCAGGAGGACGAGAGTCAAGAGGTAAATTAAAATTTTTGCAACAATGTAGAATTAAAGCATGGTACATTGTGGAGCAGTTGCTAGTATACTTTGCTGGTCACCTGATGTAACCTTGCTTAACCTTCTTGGTTTTCCCTGTACTGGCTGTATGGATGACACACTGATACTGACATGTATGCCTAGTGGGAAATGAGCAAAAGCTGGCAGAATACTTACATCTGAGGATTTTTAATGGTTGTGTATTTTTATGTACACCCCACTGAGGGTGTATGCAGGATTGGGAGATGTTGTGGGCTAGAAATGAGCAAACGATGTTTATGTTTATAGAAAGTAACTGTCAGCCCATTGTCTCAGTTGTGTAGTGAGGAAGGGGGTAATACATGGTGAGGACTGTCGGGGCAGAGAAGAGAAGGTAGCTGAAGTACACCAGACTCATCTCAGAGAAGAAGGGAGAAGCCAAGATAAAGCAACAATTAAACTTAGTTGCTATTTTGCGTACGTAAGCCGGCGGCGCAATGTGGCCACATAGGAAGCCGAACTACTACTCGCAGTGATTGAAGCTCGCCTCCACGAGCAAACTCCGACAGAAAAGTGTCAGATACAGTGTTGAAAGCAGACTAATTTCTCACTGTCATCGGTTACTTAGAATTACGTTCGTACTTGTTAGTGGTTATACGACTGCTGTGTTGTGAACATAACAGTGGTAGTGCGGGGCTAATGTCGGGCATGCAGTTGGAGTGAGTGTTGACACGTTCCATCGTCGGTAATTGCACTACAGTTTGCTTAGCTATTGGTGTCGCACTCCATGTGACCAGTGACGGGTGAGGAATGAGGGACTGAATACTAAATGGTTCAATCTAACTGTTTTTGTGAATAGTTCTATTTGGCACAATGGTAGTTTTTCTGTGAGTAACTAGACAAAACATTATACGTTCCACTTATGTCCAGAAGAAATAGCAGGTGAAGAAGTGAAAGAAAAACCGAGAAACAGTCACTGTGTGAATGTAACACTTTTATATAAATGTAATTTTACTGCATTTATTTGGTAATAACTTTAATTCATTGTCAATTAGAAGAGACTTATTAGTCAAAGGTGCATAATTCAAGCATGTTAGTCACTCAGTTACAACTTCAGTTTCTTGTCACTGATACTAACAACTACTTATCTAGGTACATGTGTGATTCACCCTGTGAGATAAGAAAAATGACAATACTAATAGTAGATTGTTTAAAATATCGATAATTAGCATTGCTGCATGGTGAAAATTGAATATTTCATCATGTTTTTGATTGGAACACAGCTGTCAGACTTGCTGCACACAAATACCTCAATTGTGGTACTTCATGCCAGCAGACCGCGTAACTATTGCCAACATCACTGTACTGTGGCCAGTACGTACAGCACTTTTTGGACTGTGTGCTGAGCTTTAACTGAACTCAGCTTCATATAATTTACATGAAACAATCTAAAGTAACCTAATCTCTGTGGCCTTAACACTTTTAAATGTCATATTCAAAGAATATACGACATCAACTGCAGTTGGGCACAGCCGAAAATGTGTACCCAGCTGGGGTTCGAACCAGGGTCTTCCACTATCTAGGCAGTTGCACTGAACACTGCACCTATGGGGACAGAGTGATCGACGCACCTACAAGGACTACCTAAGCCCGCCTCCCGTCAGACACAAATTTCCAGCCTTACCCTGCCCACAGTACTCAAACTTGTAGTCAGTTTGTACTAATTTCTGTAAGAGTAAGGACTCTAAACTTGCCCACCCATCTCCACTAATGAAAGGATCATTATATGAAAAAGGCACAACTTCCTGATGTTCTGCAAAACTTATTTATTCATCACAAACTGGCTTTCAGCTTCTTGGGCCATCATCGGGTGACAACTGACTGTAGTACACATTTTCAAAGATGTTACAAACATGTTACGATTTACAAAGATGTTATTACAAAAAATCAATACTTCGCAGCAAAGTTGATTACAAGTACATTTTTTATGAAAGTTATTAACATTTATAGAAAAAGTAGCTGAAAACCTGGCATTGCCCAGGTATTTATTTATTCCTGCCATTTTTCAGGTTAATATTCAATTGTATAAGGGATGTATGTCTGTAAAATCTCTTGGGAATACAATTAGTAGTAAAGAAGTAATAGATTAAAACTTCGTACATGATGGGGCGGTTTTCCACAAAAGTTACTGTTTATCTGCTTATATCTCGTAGACTACGTGTTGTACTGTAATACGATTTAGAAGGAACATTCAACTATATGTGTGTGTATACAGTCTGTAAAATTTCCTGTAGCTACAATTTGTAGTGTACAAATTACAAATTGTAAAGTCATACTGAATGTCGTAGTTTTTCTCCATAAACAGCGGAAATGTAATAAGCGAGAAGCCTTTGTTTACTTTAATCATTTTCCTATGGTTGTCAGCAAGATAAAGTTTAATAAAGGTTTGAAATTATGTTTAAAGTTTGTTGCAATTTGCTAAGTACTGTCATTTATAAAGTCCAGCCGCATTATGTGGCATTTTTTGTGATTCCTATTGTGTCTTCTGAAGTATGTGACGTATGTGATTCTTAACCCAGCAGCAATTGTTACCTCAGGGTAAGAAATATGTGTGCCAAATTTGGTTGAAATCAGTCCAGTGGTTTAGGAGAAAATGAGCAGCATTGTCACTTAATGCAGAGGTTTATCGCGCATCTCATTATGACGTCATATCTAGTGAATTATGTGTTGTACGTCATTCTTACACTTATGGCTCTCCTTTTGAAATGCCCCTATTTTTTTACTGAAAACTTTTCGAAGAGCATAATGAACAAAACGAAAAACAAGTTACCCCTCTCCGTCGTGCGACTAGTCGGTTATAGTGGTCAATTCAATCAAAAACGCATTGAAAAATGTACTTCAGTTTTCCTCAAATTTGCAATTTTCATATTTTATCACTGTTTAAACCTTCCCTGGACTTACACGAATATTTAAAGACTAACATTAGCCAAATCGGTTCAGCCATTCTCGAGTTTTAGCAAGACTACCGAACAGCAATTCATTTGTATATATACAGATATTAATAAGTGTGTCTAAAGGATCAATACTGACAGTATTTTTGTTGAAAAGGAAAATAAAACTTATTTGAGTAGAGTTGTAAAAGGGAACTGGATCTGATCATTTAATACTATACTGGCATCCTGAGCCAAATGTTTATTGATTTCCAATATTTCCAGTAGTGTCATCTTTCTGCTTTTCTTCAGGGGATGTTGGATTTCACAGGGTACATCGTAACATGGTTCTCTCTGAGCAGATGTTCAGCAGAGGTTGAATCTGTCTTTTTTAACCTCCAGCTTCTCTCGTGTTCTGACAATCTAATAGCTACAGCCCTGCCAGGCTGACCAACATACGCTTTCCCACAATGTTTGCACGTGATGATGTACACACCACTCTGTATAGGGGTTGAATTTTGTCCTTACTATTGAATAAATACTTTGAAATGTTGTTTGTATTGTAAAATGCTGGCCTGTAATTTCGAGTTTTTAACGTTTTATCAATATGATCTGAAATTTTGCCTCAAAATGGGATGACACAATAGTGGTTTTTTTTTTTCTTTTTTTTTTTTTCTGCTGACTTGTTCTTGCTGGCTTGCATACAAGTGTTCTAATTTTTCTCATTTTCTTGTTATTCAGTACACTGTCAATCAGGGCAGTGTTATAGCCATTACTGGATGCTGTATGTTTGATTGTTTGCAATTCTGTTTGAAATGAAGAATTATATGATAGAACAGATAATGAGGTGATGGACCATGGAGTGTAAAGCTGCATGTTTATGGCAGTGTGGATGTTGGGTTCTAGCAGCGATAACTGTATCTGTTACTATGGATTTTCTGAAAATACTGAATAACTGTTTCTTATTGCTGATATCAATAGTAAGGCCCAAGAAGTTTATAGAAGATCCTCCTAGTTCCATAGTGAACTTAATTTTCTTATGTTGGGAATTTAAATGTTGTGAAAAGGTATCCAGTTGTCTGCTGGCCAGCAAGAAAAAGTCAGAAAAACTGGTGTGTCATCCCATATTTACGCAAAATTTCATATCATATTGGTAAAAAGTTAAATTCTTGAATTACAGGCCTGCATTTTAGAATACAAACAACATTTCAAAGTATTTATTCAATTGTAAGGACAAATTTCAACCCCTATCACATAGTGGCATGTACAAGATCATGTGCGACCATTGTGGGAAAGCGTATGTTGGTCAGTCTGGCAGGGCTGTAGCTATTAGATAGTCAGAACACGAGAGAAGCTGGAGGTTAAAAAAGACAGATTCAACCCTTGCTGATCATCTGCTCAGAGAAAACCATGATTATGATGTACCCCGTGAAATTCTACATCCCTGAAGAAAAGCAGAAAGATGACACTACTGGAAATATTGGAAATCAACAAACATTTGGCTCAGGATGCCAGTATAGTATTAAACGATCAGATCCAGTTCCCGTTTGCACCTCTACTGAAATAACTTTTATTTTCCAACTTTCCTTTTTAACAAAAATAATAATGTCAGTTTTGATCCTTTACACATACTTATTATATTTTTATATAAATGTTAATAACTTTCATAAAAATGTAGTTGTAATAAACTTTCCTGTGAAGTACTGATTTTCTGTGATAAAATCTTTGTAAATCGTAACATGTTAGTAACATCTTTGAAAACATGTGTACTTCAATCAGTTGTACCTGATGATGGTCTAAGAAGCTGAAAGCCGGTTTGTGATGAATAAAAAAGTTTTGCAGAACATCAGGAAGTTGTTCCTTTTTTGATATTAGTATCATGTTCTGTCAAGAACCGACGGAAAATTTAATTAATTTTAGGAAGGATCATTGTCCGTCATTGGCGACTTGTCGCGTTGAAATGGAAGCAGTCTTGACTTTGAAGGCAGGGTTGTTAACTGAACGCAGCACTTATACTGAAAGCAGGTTTATTGCAAACTGGAACATACATGCAGCACTGACTGCTTGTAGGGCAGAGAGCTCTGCTATTTATACACAGACAGAATGTACCAGAAATTATAAGAATAGTTAATATAAAAAACATGTATAAATTAAAAGTGAACACACACACACCAAAAATTAAATAAATAAATAAATAAAAATAAAATAAAAATAAAAAATCATGTTGAATATTCTGGAAATGATAATTACAAAGAAATAAAGTTTTGCTGTTGGACAGGATTGAACCAATGACCTTCAGCATCGCAATCGGTGATGCTATTCATTGCGCCGTGTCGGCAGTTGGTTAATTTCGAGTCTCGTGGCATTGTGGCATTGCTCCCTCTCCTAAAAGAACAGCGATGTGCTGTTAGGTTACCTTTGGAGACTGCTGAAATGTCATGTATCTTGTTATGGGTCCTCTGTATGGGAGTTCTGGAGAATCCAGTGGCTCACATAGTGCTTGACAGATTGATAGAGACCTTTCCAATAATACCTGCATCTGATTCTGTCTAGGGTCTTCACGAATCCCATATGACCAGATATTTGAGCATCGTGGAAATATTTGAGAATAGCTGGCTGGAGATGAGCAGAAGGACCAGTGGCCATTTGGGGCCCAGTGGATCATAGTTGCCCTTATACAATGTTCCGTTTATAAGTTGGAACTCTCTATTGGTCGGTTTTCCTTTCTACAAGGCCTCTATCGTTTTTAATAGTGATGGATCTTCCCTCTGTTCAGCTGTAATGTCACCTAATTCAGTAAGTGCTGAAATTTCATTTGTGCTGTTGTGTTTCACTAATGGAATCCTCAAAACGCAGTCGGCATCCTTGTATTTGCGCCAGTTCTTGAATACCACTGTGACATCGTACTCTTGGAGTCTCAGTGCCCATCTTGCTAGTTGACCTGATGGATTCTTCAAGCTAGTCAGCCAACACAAAGAATGGTGGTCTGTCACGATGGTGACAGCCAGAACTTGTTGATAGCCCAGATAACTGCGAGACATTCTTTCTCAGTTGTAAAGTAGTTTATCTCGGACTTTGAGAGTACGCTCGATGCATAGGCTATAACTTTTTCAGCACCTTCCTGAACTTGTAAAAGCACTGCACCAATCCCATAACCACTGGCATCTGTGTGAACTTCTGTTTCTGCATTCTCGTCGTACAAGGCTAGCACTGGTGCGGAAGTTAGAGCCTCCTTAAGTGCCCGGAAAGCTCTTTCTTTTGTCTCATCCCAGTAAAACTTGGCGTCTCCCTGCAGAAGTTCTTGTAATGGACGTGCCTTGTTACAAAATCCTTTTATGAAACATCATTAGTATGAGCACAGCCTGAGAAAACTTCTCACATCACAAATGTACTGAGGAGTTGGAAATTCTGTAACTGCTCTTACTTTATTTGCATCAGGACAGACACCATCTCCATTGACTAGGGCCCCAGGATTTTTATCTCTTTGGCAACGAAGAGGCACTTCTTCAGATTGAGGCAGATTCCTGCAGTCTGAACACAGTTCAACACAGTTGACAGGCGACTCAGGTGTACTTCAAATGTTTTTGAGAAAATGACAGTCATCTAAATAGCAAAGACACGTTGTTTACAATAACAAAATCACCGTGCGTCTAGCGTACAAGCGTCTCTTTATAGCAGAATGAGTCAAAGGCATTAGAACAAAGAATATGCATTACTTCACAACAAACTGCTCTAAATGATCCTGATATGTCATTTGTTCATATCTCTAGTATGTGTTTGGTAAAAATTGTAAATGGCGGTTACTTGTAAATGAAATGGCATTTAATGCAGTAATCAGGAATTTCTAAACAATTTTGCATTTTGGTAGAACTTTCATTGTTTTATTAGGCTTATGGCCAAGAAGTTAATCGAATATAGTGACATATTTGAAGAAAAGAGATTTTTTTTATAAGCAATTGAAACTGTTCTATTGGATTCCATCTCAACAAAAAACATGAAAATTGTAAGTTATTCATTAAAAAATTGCAAATTATTACACAAAATGAATTAAGTGAAAAACTATATGCTCATAATTTACATAATCTTTGTCATCATGAAAAAATTGAAATAAACGCAAACTTCATTTACGAAACAGAAGTAAAATCATCATTCTCACTGGCTGTTTGTAGTTGATGACTAAATGGCTACTCTTACTTCCCATCAGTTGGTACGCTGTTATCAACACCTACTATCCTGAAGAACTGGCCATCATCGATATTTCATTTTAACAGTGCGAAATTCTGCCAGACTATGTTTCTGTATCAATGTATAAAACATTGACTGTTTAAGGAGTTGATAAGTTATACTGCTCCAAGCCAAGTACATTGATACTAATAACAGATAGAACAAAGATCATTAAGGAAAGACAAACTTACATTTGTAGCTTTTGTAGATTTGGAGAAAACTTTTGACAATGTTGACTGGAATAGACTATTTCAAATTCCAAAGTCACTAGGGAATGCAGGGTTATTTATAACTTGTACATTAACTAAACATATGTTCTTAGAGTTGAAGGGCATGAAAGGAAATTGGTGGTTGGGGAAGGAAGTAAGACAGGCTTGTAGCCTTTCTCCAATGTTATTCAATTTGTACACTGAGCAAGCTGTGAAGGAAAGTAAGGAGAAAATTGGAAACGGCATTAAAGTTCAGGGTGAAGAAATAAAAAATTGCATTTTGCTGATGAAATTGTACTTCTGTCAGAGACAGCAAAGGACACTGAAATCAACTGAACAGAATGGACTGTGTATTGAAAGGAGTGTATAAGATGAACATTAACAAGAGGAAAACAAGGATAATAGAATGCAGTCTTAGAAAAACGGGTGATGTTGAAGGAATTTGTTTGGGTATCGAAACAATAATGGTGGTAGATGAGTTTTATTACTTGGGCAGTAAAATATCATATTATGGTTATAGTACAGAATGGCAAACGAAAGAAAGGCATTTCTGAAAAAAAAGTAATTACTGTCATAGACCATTAATTTAAGTGTAATGAAGTCTTTTTCTGAAGGCATTTCTGTGGAGTGTTGCCTTGTACGGGAGTGAAACGTGGACGATAAACAGTGCGGACAGGAAGAGGATTGAGGCTTTTGAAATGGGGTGCTACAGAGGAATGCTGAGGATTAGGTGGGTAGATCGCATAACTAATGAAGAGGTACTGAACAGAATTGGGCAGGAAAGGAGTTTCTGGCATACCTTGACTAAAAGAATGGATCCACTGATAGAACACGTTCTTAGATATCAAGGAATGGTGAAGTTGGCATTGGATGGAAGTTTGTGTGTTGAAATGTAACGTGATATTTTTATAAAAAATAACGGTACATTTCGTGTCTTCCAACGAATGGGAGATGCGCGCAACAACGATTTTTATTAAGGGGTACGTTAAGGTTTTAAAGGGCTGTAAAGCTGGCAGGTCGTTGGGTCCCATTTACAGATGGGGCGCCCAAACCGTGAAACAAGAGGGGCCGCGTGTAGATGCTATTCGCGGGTGCGCACAGTGACGGCCGAGAGCAAAGAATGCCTTTCTTCGTCATCATGGAGAAGACGGCCCGCAGCAGCGAGATTCCAGAAGGAGAAACGAGGCGTATTAAAGAATGCTTATGACACATGGTATTGTTTGGTTCTCGTGTAATGTAAGTTAAAAATACGCCTATTGATTTAAAGGGAATATTTAACTTATTTCTTAAAATAGTTGTCAAGATAAAAGTTTCTTATAGTGTTTCACAGAAGCCGTCAGGTGAAGAAGACCGATTTTGCATGGATTGGCAGTACCCCTTTGCGGGACTACTCATCAAGAAAATACAAAGGCGACCGAAAGTTAACGGAAGAGAGAAGCTAAAGGCTCGAAAGAGAATTATTTAATACTCGAGTTAATGTAATGTCCCGTCAGAATGGCGAGTTCTGTTCGTATCCTCAGTGCACATTTCCTACTCGCTAAGGAACTAGCTAGGGACATTACAGTGTGTGTGTATGGGGGGGGGGGGGGGGGGCGCAGAGAGAGGCCAAGAGATGGTTATAGTAAGCAGAATCAGATTGGTCATCGTCAAGAGAAAAGCTCTAATTCACTCAAGAAATAGTGTCCTTCCAAAAGTTGTATTTTAACCTGGGAAAAATTTTACTTCTCACCTAGGAAATCTGGTAATTTTTTTCTTTGTCCGCATTTACACATTGATCCGTGCATTGAAGAACACTTCCCTTTTTAAATCTGTATCTTAGTAAACATAATTGTTATGGACTTTTTTAGTGAAATGTTGAATGGTCTCTACCCTCCCTCTTAAATTGCCTCTTTTGTCACTTCTGTCCCTTCATAAAATTCAGATGCACTGTAATTGGTACAGCAACAGTATTTAGTAGAAACACCGAATTATCAAAAGTAGAGCACTAGGCAGCCAATACTGTGTTGTGCCTCCAGAGGTCCTGCAGACTGCAGTGAGATGATGTGGAAGTGAGTCTAAAAGTCGACGATACTCCCCTACAGAGTGGCAGCAAATTGAAGTATATTCTTGGGTGCGTGATTCACTGCAAGGAGCCCACAGTCCGTATCCTAGAAACGCTCAATGGGGCCTCGAATAGGGGTTGTGGGGCGTTCGTTTCAGCCTCCGGACCTCCCTCGCACATTCTTTGAACAGTATCCAGGTGGCACGGTACCGTCATTGCGGACATTATTGGCCGTAAACAGTGCAAACCTGTCATGGTGTTGGAAGGCGAAAAATGGGAGGAGATGGTCCCGGAGCAGCTCAGGTCCCAGACCTTTCAAAGTCCCTTCCAGAACCACTAGGGGGCCTGCTCCGTACGAGGAAAATGCACCCCACCCTATAACGGAGCATCACTGCTTCGGACCACAAGGGACAGGTGAGATCTGTCAATACGTGTGCACTGAAAATTTTAGTTCTTCAGCCTTATGACATTTTTGCATTTGTCACGTGTCCATTCCCCACGGTTGGTAACGATTGTCCCACACCACACGGAGCCCACTGAGATGTGCGGCACGAGTGTGGCGCGACGGTAATACACTGGGCCCGCACTCGGGAGGACGGTGTATCGAATCCACCTCCAGCTATCCGGGTTTACGTATCTCACAATTTCTCGAAATAACTCTGGGCAAATGCTGGGATGGCTCCTGTGGAAGGGCACGGCCGATTTACTCCCCTGTCGTTATCAAAAATTGGAGTGCAATTTATGTCTCAAACGATTGTGCTATATACAGGATGTTAAACCCCCGAACTTCCTCTTTAGGAGGTGCGGTCTAGCTCGCCTCGAGTCGAGTCATTCTGTCACATGGTCGCCTTTCTGTAACTGTCTGTGATCTGTCGTGTCAGTGGTCGTGGTCATTACTGCTGTCTGTCAGCCGGTAGTTCTTCTGTTGTGATCTGTAATACCCTCATTCGACTACTCAAGATACACCCCTGCACAGGTGAATGTGCAAAGACTAATTCCTGCACCATTGCAGACTGTACGAATCACAAAAATGTTCAAAGGTTTGTTAAGTGTACGGGGTCATCGGCCCCTAAACTAACATATACTAAAGACAGCACAAACATCCGTGCCCCGAGGTAGGATTCGAACCTCCGACAGGGAGAGGCCTCGCTCACTGGTGCGTAGCGCCTAGATGCGCTCCGCGGGGGCAGGACTGCAGCTTGCACACCTGTGTCCCACTGCTGTGTCATACAGAGTACACTGCTGAGTTTCCTACAGTATCATATATATTCAGCCAGGGGATAATCTTTTCAAGTTCTTAGTTTATTAGTTCAAAAATTGTTAGAAAATCTCCAGGAGTACAGAAAGTAAATTCACCCAAAATCCACATGTTAGTATTACATCAGAACATTTATATTCTCCAATTTTCAGCTTTTTATCTATTTTCCTCTGTGTTCCTGGATGTAGGAAAACTAGTGTCTTTTGTGGAAAATTATTGGAGTTTGCTCAGTCTTAATATTTCTTACATTAATGTTATTCTACACAATTGTACACATTACTTTCCTCAATGTACAATATTTAATTTCAGTTTGATTAAGCTCTTTGTTTTCTATCAGCATGCACAAAGTAAGATCATGGGGCTGGCAAGAAAGAGTAGGGGTATGCAACAAGAACACTTTCTTCACCACAGTAGTTTCTACTTAACTTTGTGGTAAATTTATTGAGATATATATCATCTTTCATCATTTATCGAACTACTTCCCTTACTGTAATTACAAGTAAGTTAAAAAATGCATGTAAATTTACTTGTGTTAGAAATTTCTGCTACCAGTTAATCATCTTTTGTTAATAATTTTGTTTGGCTCTTTGGCCCCGCCCACAACTTTCAATTGGACACCACTTTGTCGACTTGGGTGTCCCTAGCCAGTTATCCAACTGGGGAAAGGAAAGGGGATATACAGCTTAACATGTAATCCGAACCACATGTTGTTTCTGGTGACTCCTCACATCGTCTGGAGGTGGAGGATGTGTTAAAATAAAATGCAGACCGAAAAAATCTGAGGTCTGACTGTGTTTTGAAACTGTAACTGTTCAGTTTCCAGTCGAGCAATTTACCCCAACACCACTGGGCCCCACATCTGTTGTTATATAGATCATACAGCTGTTTATTTATATTTTACCTTTTAAAATTTAAGACTTGAAACTCTGATAGCAATGTCAATAATGGAGGATAGATAACAACTCACCGTAAAGAGGCTTGTTGAGCTGCTGACACACATGAAAATAGTTAAACACAACTAAAATTTTTGGCCACGGTGTTTACCAGAAACAGAAACACATACGTACACGCAATCACTAGCAAAACTGTGCACACACAACTGTCATGTCCGGCCACTGCAGTGTCACGAGCACGTAGGCCACCACCGCCTAGAAGACTAGGCCCTGGACTGGCCGTGCCTACATCACATTGGGAGGCGGCGGACGCAAGCTGACTGGCCGGCTACAAGGCGGTGGGTGTAGGTTGTACAGGCTGTGAGTGAGGGGGAAGGATGCCGGGTAAAGGTGGGGATGGAAAGTTCCGCTTTAGGTGATGGATTTTAAAGGATCTGGTAGGCGGGCATTTGAACTGCGACAATTAATACGGCGAAGGGAAAGGGCAGGAAGGGATACAAGGGAGGTGTAGAGGTGTGGTGATGGAGTGGGGGGGATTTGAAATAGTAAGAATAATAAGGTGAAATTTAAAAACAAATAAGAAGTTAGGAAAAAATTAAAAAATAATGTTAGAAAAAATAGGGAAAAGAAGTAAAAATAAAAATTAAGGGGACGTAGTAAGTGATGACAGTTGCAAGCATGACATGAGTTACAGGGTAATGAGTGGGGAAGGAAGAGGGAGGGAAAGATGTTAGGCATAGGGTGCAGGGATGGGAAGTTATCTCAGGTCGATGCCAGGATGCTTGCGGGGCTGTAGAATGTGTTGAAGGGACAACTCCCATCTGCACAGTTCAGAAGAGCTGGTAGTGGAGGGGAGGATGTAGGTGGCTCGGGTATTGGAGCAGCCATTGAAACGCAGAGTGCTGTGCTCAGCTGCATGCTGTGCCACAGGGTGGTCCATCTTGTTTTTTGCCACAGTTTGACAGTAGCCATTCGTCCTGATGGACAGCCGGTTTGTCGTCATACCGACATAAAACACTGTGCAATGATTGCAGCACAGGTGGTATATCTGATCCATATACAGATAAAACAAATCTTTGGAGACAAAATCCAGCTCTCTACATGTAGAACGGATGCGCGCGTGTTTATCTGCATATGGATCTTTCCACCCTTTTGTCAGCAGATGTTTGGGACTGGATTGATGGTTCCTCTTGGGCGGTATCATATTGGGCACATAGGAGCACCGTTAACAGACAGTCGTCCTAATTTGAACGCCTGCTTTCTCATCCTGAGACATCAGGTGATCATATACGTCGACGTACCGTAATTAATGTTTCAGTGTTCCAATTTTGTGGATTTTATTCAACGACTGCAATCTTTGAGGCTTGATTCTTCGGACTTATTGGTCAGTTTCGATGTGGTTTCACTGTTTACTCGTGTGCCACTGGAAGATTTCCTGTGTCTGTTAGCGAAAAACTGGATGATGACTTGGTCAAGCTTTGTAGTCATGTATGACATCCACGTATTTTTTATTTAATGACCACATTTTTGAATAGACTGACGGAGTGGCTATGGGGAGTCCTTTAATACCCATAGTTGCCAATTTGTTTATGGAGGATTTTGAAGATATGGCACTGAGGACTTCGGCTTTGCAACCAAAGTGTTTCTGGAGATATGTTGATGACACATTCTTTGTGTGGTCCCATGGACGGGATTCTCTGACTGATTTCTTGACCACTTCAGCTGTCTCCATTCCAATATCAAATTCACCATGGAGGTTGAAAGCGATGGGAAGCTTCCGATCCTGGATGTCATGGTGTACAAGAAACATGATGGTACCCTGGGACACAGTATTCACCGGAAACACACACATTCAGATCTGTACCTCAATGCAAGAAGCTGCCACTCACCACACCAGTGCAGTGGCGTCCTTAAGACTCTGGTATGCAGAGCTTATGTAGTTTCCGATGCAGACAGCCTACCACAAGAAATTTCATACTTGGCTTCTGTGTTTAAGGAAAATGGGTACTCCGAGAAGCAGATTCTTCAAGCTATGCAGTTTGGACCGTCCCGGGAAATACATGAAGAGAAAGACAGATCTGTTGCTTTTATTCCGTATGCAGGGGGCATATCTCACAAAATTAGAAGAATCCTAAGGAAATTTAACATCCAGAGTGTGTTCCGTCCACCACCCAAGATCAGGACACTTTTAGGATCCGTTAAAGACGACTTGGGCCTTAAAAAACAAAGGAGCACCCCTCTTGTGAACCACTACCGCCCAGGACTCGAGCAGTAAAACCACTGTTTCTGCCGTGGTTTCGTCTACCTTTCATTCTGCCCTAAAATGAGGACTACCCTATCCCATACCGTCCTCACCCCCCCACTCGTACAGTGGTATTCTGCCTCCCGTCAAACCTACATAATAGTGTTGTTCGTCCCTGATCCTGACCCCTTACTTGTGGCTCATATCCCTGCAGTAGACCTAGATGCAAAACGTGTCCCATCCACCACCACCACCTCCTCCAGTCCTGTCACAGGCATTTCCTATCCCGTAAAAGGCAGGGCAAACTGTGATAGCAGTCATGTCGTATACAAACTGAGCTGCAACAATTGTGCATCTTTCTATGTGGACATAACCAGCAATGAGCTGCCTGTGCAGATGAATGGCCATCGTCAAACTGTAGCTGGGCCATCCTGTTGCAGAGCAGGCAGGACTGCATAGTGTGGCTCACTTCAGTGACTGCTACACAGTCTGTGCCGTACAGATCCTCCCCACAAGCACCACCTCTTCCGAATTGTGCAGGTGGAAACTCTCCCTACGATATATCCTTTATCCCACAATCCCCTAGGCCTAAACCTTCGCTAGTTCCTTCCTCCGCCGTCCTTCCCTCCCCTTCTATTGTTCGATATGTCTCCTGTCCTGTCACTTGTTCCGGTACCTTCCCTTTCTTCCGCCCTGGCCGTGGGACACCACTATGTGCCTTTCTCCCACTCAGACATGTCTGTGGTGAGTTGCGACTTATCCTTTTCAAAAATATTGTTGAATCCTTTCTGGAATATTCATGGTTGTAGCTGATTTAATTCAGTTTGAAATATTGGTAAAGGAGAATATTCCTGTATAATCTTTCATGGCACTACTGACTTTGATCTTTTACTCTCACATCCTGCCCTTAATGATGAACTTTTTTCTTATCAATAAATGGAGCATTATATTATTTTTTTAATATTACTACATGATATAATACTACCTTCACACTTTCCTACATCATTATTGGTAAATTATTTTGCATTATGCTGGTTTCTGTACATGGTGGGACACATTTTGAAACTATAGTTTCATGTGATTTCTGTGACTTTGCTGTCTTCAGTTGGTGGTGTTATTCAAATTACAGACAGACATTACCTGACGTTCGGATGGAGGCAATCTGCATAGGTTAATTATCTTCGGAGGGAAAATGCTAAGATTGAAATATGATTAAGTAATTTACTGACAACCAGTTTCGATGGACTTTGCCATAATCACCTGATCGTATAGATTCTGCAATGGAGTTAAACTCCATTGTTTTTTTCTTTTTTTATTATGACCACATCATAGAATTTATATGACCAGATGATGATGGCACAGCCCATCGAAACTGGGCATCTGTAAATTAATTATTCATATTGCAATCTCGGTGTTTTTCTTTCAAAGATAATCAAATTACAGAATTGTTATTCACGACCAGTAATTTTCATTAGTAGTTAGGTAGCATGCATAACTTATTAACCCGTAGTGCAACTATTACCATTAATTCTCTTTATCTGATACCTACATGACTCTATTTTTACAAACTTGATTTGAAAACTGTTCTGGCCATAGTCAGAGCATTTTTGGAAATTGTAATTTATATCTGTCATGGATCTCTCTTATGAACACTGGAGGAAAATATGGGTTATTCATCACAGGTGTGGTCTATGTATCAACCTTCTCTTATTGTGAATAACATTGAGAATGTTCTTCTGTTGTGCAGCAACATCTGGTTTTAAATAATTCTAGGCTGGGTAAAAGTGGAATGGTTAGCAAAAAGTCAATACATTCTTTTTTAAATGGATTCATAGTGATAATAAGTTACAAAATATTATGAAAATATTAGAACAGGGATTAGACTTAAATGCTAAATGCAGGATTGTAACTAATTTTCTGATATTGTTTATTACTTGCATATTTTGATGTGCTGTCTCTTTGATATTGATTCACTCACAACTGTTTTCAGAAAAGATGACACGGAACTAGCCTTGAACTTATTAATTTTGCTAAACTCTTATATCAGTGTTTAAATGTACTCATTACAGTTTTTTTACTACAGGCCCAGGACACATCCAATGTGATAATAAAGGAAGAATTGCAGGAGGATGAGAGTCAAGAGGTAAATTTAAATTTTTTGCAATGATGTAGAAGTAAAGCATGGTACATTGTGGAACAGTTGCCAGTATACTTTGTTGGTCACCTGATGTAACATCGCTTAATCTTCTTGGTTTTCCCTGTACTGGCTGTATGGATGACACACTGATATTGACATCTATGCCTAGTGGGAAATGAGCAAAAGCTGGCACATGCTTACATTTGTGTACTAGCAGCGATAACTGTATCTGTTACTATGGATTTTCTGAAAATATTGAATAACTGATTCTTACTACTGGTATCAATAGCAAGGCCCTAGAAGTTTATAGAAGATCCTCCTAGTTCCATAGTGAACTTAATTTTCTTATGTTGGGAATTTAAATGTTGTGAAAAGGTATCCAATTGTTTGCTGGCCATCAAGAACAAGTCAGTAGTCAGAAAAACTGGTGTGTCATCCCATATTTAGTCAAAATTTCAGATCCTATTGTGCGAGATATCCGCACAACCAATATTTTACAAACTTGTTCTTGTAGGATCCCTTCCTGTCGCACAGCCTCGCAACAGTTGAAAATTTAACAACTTTTTCAAATTCCATTTAAATAGGCATACTGATTTTAAATGCCAATTTAAATCTTCAAAACTGTATTTATTATAATTTATTTTACAATCTGTTATATATATGTAGGCTATATGTTATCGGTTCTGTGACTTCCTATCAACTAAAACAAAATCCCATTCTTTTCCCCCTCATTTATTCTTTTGCTTCAAATCCTCAGTGCTCCTAAAACTCTGTACGGCATTGCAGTTTCCTTGCCACTCAGTGTGATGTCACATAAACGCACGGGCAACGAAGCCAAAGGAACACCCCGGAGAAGGAAAATATAAAAGAAAAAAAGAACAGAAAATATACAAGAAAATAACTTACACTAAAATTAAAAGGAAACAGAAATGTATTAAAATTTTCCTCCCAGCTAATACCTATTTGACTTGTACTTGTTTGTTTAGTGGTTTATATGTAAGGTTCCAGTTTTTTTGGAAAGACAAAAAGATTTCTAAAATTGGTAAAAAGTTAAATTCTCAAAATTACAGGCCTATATTTTACAATACATACAACATTTCAAAGTATTATTCAATAGTAAGGACAAAATTCAATCCCTATCACAGAGTTGTGTGTACAAGATCACATGCAACCATTGTGGGAAAGCGTATGTTGGTCAATCTGGCAGGGCTGTAGCTATTAGATTGTCAGAACACGAGAGAAGCTGGAGGTTAAAAAAGACAGATTCAACCTGTGCTGAACATCTGCTCAGGGAGAACCATGATTACGATGTACGCTGTGAAATCCTACATCCCCTGAAGAAAAGCAGGAAGATGACACTACTGGAAATATTGGAAATCAATAAACATTTGGCTCAGGATGCCAGTTTAGTATTAAAAGATCAAATCCAGTTCCCTTTTACAACTCTACTGAATTAAGTTTTATTTTCCAACTTTCCTTTTCAACAAAAATAATAATGTCAGTATTAATCCTTAACACATACTCATTATATTTTATATAAATGTTAATAACTTTCATAAAAATGTACTTGTAATGAACTTTCCTGTGAAGTATCGATTTTCTGTGGTAACATCTTTGTAAATCATACATTTGACATTCTCGAACACTACCTTTCACGACGCCCAACTGACTCCGAGCCTGCAACCTCCTTCATCGTTACCTTGACCGACTATATCCTCACCTGCAATTACTTCTCGTCTGAAGGCATCCCCTGCAAACAAATTTGTGTCACAGTCACGGACACCCGTATGACACCTTCCTATGTCAACCTGTTCGTGGATCATCTAAAGGAATCCTCCCCATCTACCTCTCATCTGTTTTCGACTCATTGATAATATCATCATAATGTGGATTTTTGGTAAGGCCACACTTTCCTCATTCCTTCGAAACCTCAACACAATATCTTCCATTCACTTCTCCCAATCCTACTCGACGGAACGAGCCACCTTCCTTGACGCTGACCTACACCACAAATACGGCCTTATCAGTAGCTCCGTCCACATCGAACCTAGCGATCGTCAACAGTAACTCCAGACTGACAGTTGCCACCCATTCCACATCAAAATTGCCTGGCCACCCGTGGTCATCACATCTGCAGTCACGAGCACTCCCTCTCCGAGTGTGTTAAAGGCCGACTGAGGCCTTCTCTGTTACGCTCCTAACTCTGTCCAGAAACAGATCTCACGACCCTGTCTGTCCAGCCACCCACCACCCGCCCACAAAGGAGCACCCCTCTTGTGAACCACTACCGCCCAGGACTCGAGCAGTAAAACCACTCTTTCTGCCGGGGTTTCGTCTACCTTTCATTCTGCCCTAAAATGAGGACTACCCTATCCCATACCGTCCTCACCCCCCCCCACTCCTACAGTGGTATTCTGCCTCACGTCAAACCTACATAATAGTGTTGTCCGTCCCTGATCCCGACCCCTTACTTGTGGCTCATATCCCTGCAGTAGACCTAGATGTGAAACGTGTCCCATCCACCACCACCACCTCCTCCAGTCCTGTCACAGGCATTTCCTATCCCGTAAAAAGCAGGGCAAACTGTGATAGCAGTCATGTCGTATACAAACTGAGCTGCAACAATTGTGCATCTTTCTATGTGGACATAACCAGCAATGAGCTGCCTGTGCAGATGAATGGCCATTGTCAAACTGTAGCTGGGCCATCCTGTTGCAGAGCAGGCAGGACTGCATAGTGTGGCTCACTTCAGTGACTGCTACACAGCCTGTGCCGTTCGGATCCTCCCCATGAAGCACCATCTCTTCCAAATTGTGCAGGTGGAAACTCTCCCTATGATATATCCTTTGCTCCCACAATCCCCCAGGCCTAAACCTTCGCTAGTTCCTTCCTCCGCCGTCCTTCCCTCCCCTTCTATTGTTCGATATGTCTCCCGTCCTGTCACACGTTCTGGTACCTTCCCTTTCTTCCGCCCTGGCTGTGGGACACCACTATGTGCCTTTCTCCGACTCGGACGTGTCTGTGGTGAGTTGCGACTTATCTTTTTCAAAAATATTGTTGAATCCTTTCTGGAATATTCAGGGTTGTAGCTGAATTAATTCAGTTTGAAATATTGGTAAAGGAGAATATTCCTGTATAATCTTTTATGGCACTACTGACTATTACCTTTTATTCTCCCACCATGGGGCCCACAGCTCTTTTGTGGGTACGTGTGTGACACGCTCGGGGCCCCGAGCCGAAGTGATCTTTCTTCCATCCCAGGCCGCTTCCCTCTTTCCCCCACGGTTTGTGCCTTCACCCAGAGCTGGGCTTTTTCATTCAGTCAAAGGTTTCTTTTTCTCTTACTCCGAGACTTCTCCTTTTCTTGGTCCTCTTCCTTTCCTGTTCTTTCGCCTTCCCCTCTTGTTCCTTGTCCTTGACCCACCCCTTTAATCTCTGCCTCGGCGTTTGAGATTCTCCCTCCTTCATCCCTTTCTTTCCTTCCTCTCCTCTTTCCTCCCTGTATGTGTCTGAAGGTCAACCCACACTCTGCGTAGCCAGTGACGGGGTAAGGTGTAACTGCCTGCCCCGGGTAGGCATGTAGGGCACATACATACCCCTCAGTAAAGGCCGGGCCCAGGGAGTGGTGATAACCCGAGCTGGTACCTTCTGAACATGCTGATTGGTCCCTCCGTCTGCTCTCGGAAAGTGTGACCTGAGGTGCGAAAGGTCACTTAAGGCGGGTTCGCCCTCAGCGAGGGCGACCACAAGGAAGGAGCGCGCCATCGGAGACGCTGGTAATCATGGGGGACATTTCCGCTATGAAACCTTCCAAATCTTCTATAACCCTGACCCAAGAATGGAAACATGATGAATCTCTGTCAAAGAAAGTCTTGCCTAACATTCCCAAGTTCCTTGTAGTATCTCGTACTGATGATCAGTATGTTTCTTCTGTAAATCCTTTTCTTATTCAGAAGGGTGTCGATGCGATCGCAGGTCCCTTGAAGACCTCCTCCAGACAGCTCAATGGGACCTTTTTCCTTGAAATTGAGAATGCCTTTCAGGCACAGAAATTACTCTGGGCTACGCTTGTGCGTACTTTTCTTGTGAAAGTGGATGCTCACCACACCCTCAATTCCTCGCGTGGAGTAGTCTTCACAAGATCTATGGATGGGTTATCGGACAAGGATATACTCAACTATATGTCCAAACAGGGAGTTACGGCTGTTCATCGCGTACTGAAAAAAGTTGACAATGATCTCGTGCCGACTCGTACTGTCTTCTTGACTTTCGACAGGGATACCTACCATCTAAGGTGAAAGCGGGCTACGAAGTCATTTCCGTTCATCTGTATATACCCAATCCTATGCACTGCTACCAATGCCAGAGATTTAATCACACTCATAAATCTTGTCCTAATGCAGCCAAATGTGCCACCTGTGGCAGGGACGCCCATGAGGGTGAATGTCCACCTCCATCCCCTCGCTGCTTTAATTGCATGGGTGACCATGCTGCTTCTTCCCGGGACTGCCCCATCTATAAAGACGTCATGCAGGAGATTCTCGTCAAAGAAAAGGTTTCAACCTATGCCGCTCGGAAGTTATTAGTGAGTAGGAAGCCCGCTGTACTCCCATCAGGTACTTACAGCCAGGTTCACTTCCTCCGCTCGACCAACTAAGGAGGTAGGCACTCAGACCTGCAATTTCACCTTCTGTGACACTGTTGTCAGATTGGCAGTCTGAAAATCGCTTGTTCCACCTCTCCGATCCCTTCTGCCCATTCTACAGAGCCAAGGACTCTGTCTTGAGTGTGGCTCTCTTTGCCATTGCAATCAATCCGATCGTTGATTGCCTTTCAGCTGATGTTTCCGGATCTGATTTTGTAGACGATTTTGCAATTTATTGCAGCGACCAGCGGACGTGTCTCTTGGAGCGTTGTCTTCAACGCTGTCTTGACCGCCTATATTTCTGGAGCATTACGAATGGCTTCTAATTCTCCACTGAGAAAACGGTGTGTATAAACTTCTGCAGATACAAGGAATTTCTTCCACCTTCTCTACATCTCGGCCCTGTTGCTCTCCCATTCGTGGAGACAACAAAATTCTTGGGGCTAATGTTGGATCGGAAACTATGCTGGTCCCCACACGTGTCCTACCTGGCTGCCCATTGTGCCTAATTCCTTAATGTTCTTCATGTTCTTAGTGGCACATCATGGGGAGCGGATCATACTGTCCTGCTTCACCTTCACCTTTACCGGGCCACTGTTCAGTCGAAGCTGGACTATGGAAGCTTTGTATACTCTTCTGCCCGGCTGTCCCTGCTGCGCCGTCTCAACTCCATTCACCACCAGGGACTATGCCTGGCGACTGGTGCATTTTATACCAGCCCTGTTGAAAGTCTTTATGCTGAAGCTGCTGTTTTACCCTTGACCTCTCGGCGTGACATACTCTTGTGTTGGTACGCATGCCGACTGCTGTCGATGCCCAATTATCCATCTTTCCCATAACTCTTTGATGACTCCCTCGATCGCCAGTATTGGTTGTCTGCAATAGCCTTGCTTCCACCTGGAGTTCCGTATTGCCGCCTGCTTCAGCGGCTCGATTTTACCCTTCCTTCCACCTTTCGATTGAGCGAGAGACCATAGCCACCTTGCCCCAGGTTCACATCCACCTTGAACTTAGTTTGCTCCCCAAGGAGAGCACTCTGGATTTGGTAAATCGCTCGAGGCTTGTCAAACTCTGTTCGCGGTTTGATAATGCTATATTTATCTACACTGATGGTTCCAAGAGCACTGACGGTGTCGGATCTGCCTTTGTCATCGGGGACGACCTGTTCCAATACAAGCTCCCTGACTGGTGCTCGAATTTCACAGCTGAGCTTTTTGCCCTCAACCATGCTGTTTTATACATCCGCTGTCACCGCCATCCCTTTTATGCTATCTGCTCTGACTCCCTTAGTGTCCTGCAGAGTCTTAGCAACCCTTTCTCGACCCATTCTGTTGTGTACCGAATCCAACGGCCCCGTCAGTTGCTAGCAGATAACGGCTGTCACGTTTGTTTTCTGTTAGTCCCTGGCCACGTGGGTGTGCCGGGGAATGAGACTGCTGACATTGCAGTCAAAGCAGCAGCACTTTTGCTTCGCATGGCTACTTTTTGCATCCCATCAGACGATATTGACGTGAGAGACCACGAACACCGACTGCCGGCGTGGTGCTGGGGATAGCGTCACGAATTGCGGTGCTGAAGGTCGCCAGTTCAATCCCGCCCAGCAGCAAAAATTTATTTCTTTGTAATTAACAATTCCAGAATGTTCTACATCGTCCTTATGTTCACTTGTAAATTCTACTTGTTTCTTGTATTAACTGTTCTTCTAATTTTTGGTAAATTCTGTCTGTGTATAAATAGCAGAGCACTCTATCTGAGAGGCAGTCAGTGCTGCATGTATGTTGAGTTCGTAATGAACATGCTTTGAGTATAAGTGCTTTGTTCAGTTGCCTTCGAAGTCAAGCCTGCTCCCATTTCAACGCGACATTGTTTGGTGGAGTTGCGGGGTACCCTGTGCAACAGCTACTTCAGTGTGGCTCCGATTAGGCAACATAAGAGTTGTCGCTTACACGGACTAGAACCGGAATACAAGGGATATACCAAGTACATCCTTCCGAAAGTCCGTATCATAAGAAGAACCATGGACATGAAATCAACGGTAGGCCAGCTGCACATCAGACACCCGTCGGTGTTCTCTGGAGACGCTGGACAGGATCCCAAAAAATGGCTAAAAGGATTCGACCGCGTCGCCAAGTACGACAGGTGGGATCATACAATGTGCTTGGCCAACGTTTATTTCTACCTGGACGGAACAGCCCAGCAATGGATCGAGAACAACGAAGACAAACTGGATGACTGGGAAATGTTCCAGGCGGAACTTAAGAAGATGTTTGGAGACCGACAGCGACAAATCCGTTCGGCGGAAGAACAACTGAAGAACTGGGCCCAACGACATGGTGAGCCGACACAGTCTTACATACAGTTTTGGCCCTGTGTAACACTGTCAATCCGAATATGACTGAGGCCGATAAAATCACGCACCAGATGAAGGGTATAGCAGAAGACATGTACCAAGCCCTTCTGATAAGAGACGTCGCTACAACAGAAGAGTTCATCAAGTGGTGCCAACATATTGAAGAGATGCAACAAAGGAGAGTTGGATGCAAGAAGTATGACCGACTCCCCAATGTAGTCCCTATGGCCGTTGGGGAAGACCAGCGTACGACAAATTGTGAGAGAAGAATTACAACAGTGCATGGCAGCCGGAACTATTAGACCGAGCGAGCATCAGATTATGGCCATGGGTATAAGCCATGTAAGTCATGACGGAGCCGACACCGCTGAGGAAGAGGTATTTCAAACATTAGCTCCTGTCTACCCCGCCAATTGCACCCGACGTGAAGGATGGCGCGCCCTGCTATGACATATGCTGCAGCTGCCAAACGGCAGCTTATGAACCGGCCACAACCAACTCCCCCAGCAACAATCACGCCCCGCAGAAGAACAGACGTCTGGAGGACAGAAGACAACACACCACTGTGGGCGCCCTGGACATGTCGTACGCTACTGCAGAGAGAGAAGGCGAGTATTCGACAATTATTTTGCCGCAAGAAGTCAGCCATCAGAGCAGTTCTGTCCCAGGCAATCACCTGCCGATGAGTTCAGTCGTTCTTTGGGATGAAGTCCATTGCTGTATCCCAGACGAGGTCGCTCCTCGACGCACCGTTCACCATCGCCATACAGAGGTACCAGCCACTCCCCTAGCCGCCGCGCCCAGGAAAACTAAGCGAGGCGACCATCTATGGAGGTGTGGCCACCGCAGATGAAAATCCTCCATGGACGACAGTCGCTAAGATGTCGGGCAATCTCATCAACGTCATAATCGACGGCTAACCTGTCCGGGAACTTGTTGATTCAGGAGCCTCTTTTTCTGTATTATCGGATAATTACCGCCGCACACTAAAGAAGACAGTGTTCTGTGATACAGGGGCAACTGTGCTGAAGGTCGCGAATGGGAAGTACGTCCATCCAGCAGGAACGTGTGTCGCAAGAATAACCATCAACAACAGGACCCAGCCATTTGAATTTGTCGTGTTAACAGAATGTAGTCACAATGTCATCGTCGGATGGGACTTCCTTCAGGCATCCCAAGCTATCATTGACAGTGGAAGATCTGAGCTGCAAATTGAAGAAGTTGTTCCAACGGATACACGTAATACAGAATTTTCTGGGAGTAACAACCACAGATGACTGGTTAAACTGTGAAGTGCTCGTTGATCTTAAAAGTTTATCAGGCTCACAAAAGAAATTTACATACCAGTGGCTATCATAAGCATTACCGGTGGTCAGGGAGAGATTTGGATCACAAATTGTCACGAGCAGTCACAAGTTATCCCCAAGGGAAATTGTATCGGGACAGTTGAACAAATCCAGGACGGTGAGCTCAATGTTATCAATGAAGACCCATGCCCTGCTGTTAGTACAGACAACACACTGGAGGAAACAAACATGTAATGGTCAATAGGGCCTGGAGTGACCAAGGAACAATGCCAGCGGGTGTTAGTATACTACGCCAATTTTCGGGTGCATTCACACCCCAGCAGGGGAAAAGTCAGACAAAACGGCCCACGATAAGGCACCGTATCAATACTGGGGATCATCTACCAGTTAGCCAGCTGAAAGACGGATAATTCAGGAGGAAGTGGAGAAGATGTTGCGAGATGACATTATTCAACTATCAGAGAGTCCTTGGTCGTCTCCGGTGGTCCTTGTAAAGAAGAAGGATGGCACATGGCGATTCTGTGTAGACTATTGGCGGCTGAACAGAATCACAAAGAAAGATGTCTACCCACTGCCGCGTATTGACGACACCTTAGACTGCTTGAAAGGAGCTACATACTTCTCAACTATGGACATGCAGACAGGTTACTGGCAAATCGAGGTTGACGAAGCTGACAGGGAGAAGACGGCTTTTATTACACCTGGCGGCCTCTATTAATTCAAAGTAATGCCATTTGGATTATATAATGCTCCGGCCACATTCGAACGCACGATGGACAACTTGATTCGACATCTTAAATGGACGATTTGTCTTTGCTATTTAGATGACACTGTCGTTTTTTCAAAAACATTTGAAGAACATCTGAGTCGCCTGTCAACTGTGTTGAAGTGTGTTCAGACTGCAGGTTTCCGCCTCAATCCAAAGAACTGCCTCTTTGTTACCAAAGAGATAAAAATCCTGGGGCACCTAGTCAACGGAGATGGTGTCCGTCCTAATCCAGATAAAGTAAGGGCAGTCACAGAATTTCCAACTCCTCAGCACATTCGTGATGTGAGAAGTTTTCTCAGGCTGTGCTCGTACTACCGACGTTTCATAAAAGGATTTTGTAACAAGGCACATCCATTACAAGAACTTCTATAGGGAGACGCCAAGTTTTACTGGGATGAGACAAAAGAAAGAGCTTTCCGAGCACTTAAGGAGGCTCTAACTTCTGCACCAGTTATAACCTTGTACGGCGAGAATGCAGAAACGAAACTTCATACCGACGCCAGTGGTTATGGGATTGGTCCTGTGCTTGTACAAGTTCAGGAAGGTGCTGAAAAAGTGATAGCCTATGCATCAAGAGTACTCTCGAAGTCCGAGATAAACTACTCTACAACTGAAAAAGAAAGTCTCGCAGTTATCTGGGCTATCAACAAGTTCTGGCCGTATTTATTCGGCAAACCATTCACCGTCATGACGGACCACCATTCTTTGTGTTGGCTGATTAGCTTGAAGGATTCATCAGCTCGACTAGCAAGATGGGGACTAAGACTCCAAGAGTACGACGTCACAGTGGTATTCAAGAACAGGCGCAAACACAAGGATGCTGACTGCCTCTCGAGGAATCCATTAGTGGAACACAACAACATTAATGAAATTGCAGCCCTCGCTGAACTAGATGACGTTACAGCTGAACAGAAGGAAGATCCAGCACCATTAAAAACGATAGAGGCCTTGGAGAAAGGAGAACTGACAAATGGAGAGTTCCAACGTATAAACAGAACATTGTATAAGAGAAACTACGATCAACTGGGCCCCAAGTGGCTACTGGTCATTCCAGGTCATCTCCAGCCAGCTATTCTCAAATATTTCCACGATGGTCCAATATCAGGTCATTTGGGATTCATGAAGACCCTAGGCAGAATCAGATGCAGGTATTACTGAAAAGGTCTCTACCAATCTGTCAAGCACTATGTGAGTCACTGTAAAGAGTGCCAGTGACGGAAGCATGTGCCGCAATTACCTCCAGGGCATGTCGTACCGATTCCGCTGGCAGCAGCTCCATTCCACCGAGTTGGGATCGATCTTTTAGGGAGGTTCCCAAAGTCGACAACCGGTAACTGTTGGATAATAGTCTGCACTGACTACCTCACACGCTACGCTGTCACCAAACCTGTGCCGACTGCAGAAGCTCCAGAGATCGCAAAATTCCTTGTAGAAGACATTATTTTGAAGCATGGAGCACCACGTGTCATGATATCTGATCGTGGAAAAGTATTCCAGTCAAAACTAGTATCAGAGGTAATGTAACGATGCAACATTGTCCACAGAATGACAACTGCATTACAGAATTGTTATTCACGACTACTAATTTTCATTAGTAGTTAGGTAGCGTGCATAACTTATTAACCCGTGATGCAATTATTACCATTAGTTCTCTTTCTCTGATACCTACATGTTGTCTTCAACTAACATTCAAACTCAATATTTTATGGAAAACACTCTCAAAGCTGGACCTGTCTAAATATATGACCACCAATTCCTCATACTAGAAATAGGGCAAAAAAATAAATAAATAAATAAATAAATTGTTGTCCACCAAATATAACAGTTCCTGTTAATCACTTTTGTTGAAACTTTTCCAAAAGTGTATACCGATGATCGAGTATGGAATGTAATTTAGTAGAAAAGGCTTCACTAGTTGCCTTTATCGAGGCCCTACATCCATTGTAAGGCTAATCTAGGAAAAATGGGGTTATGATTTTCCTCAGATTTCTGAGTATGCCACATGACTCTATTTTTACAAACTTGATTTGAGTACTCTTCTGCCATAGTCAGAGCATTTTTGGAAATTGTAATTTATATCTGTCATGGATCTCTCTTATGAACACTGGAGGAAAATATTGGTTATTCATCACAGGTATTTCTATGTATCAATGAGGATGCTCTTCTGTTGTGCAGCAAAATATGGTTTTAAATAACTCTAGGCTGTGTAAAAGTGGAATGGCTTTGCTAACATTTCAGCATATTCTCTTTTGAATGGATCCATAGTGATAATAAATTACAAAATACAATGAAAATATTAGAACAGGGAATAGACTTAAATGCTAAATGCAGCATTTTAATTAATTTTCAGATATGTTATTGTTGGTTATTTACATATTTTCATGTTCAGTCTCATTGATATTGATTCACTCACAACTATTTTCAAAAAAGATGACTAGGAACTAAACTTGCTCAGCTTCTATATCTGTGTTTAAATGCTCTAATTACAGTTATTTTACCACAGGCCCAGGACATGTGCAATATGGAAATAAAGGAAGAATTGCTGGAGGACGAGAGTCAAGAGGTAAATTTAAAACTTCTGCAACTATGTAGAATTAAAGCATGGTACATTGTGGAACAGTTGCTAGTATACTTTGCTGGTCACCTGATGTAACCTTGCTTAACCTTCTTGGTTTTCCCTGTACTGGCAGTATGGATGACACACTGATATTGACATGTATGCCTAGTGGGAAATGAGCAAAAGCTGGCAGAATACTTACATTTGAGGACTTTAAATGGTTGTGTATTTTTATGTACACCCCACTGAGGGTGTATGCAGGATTGGGAGATGTGGGCTAGAAATGAGCAAATGATGTTTATGTTTATAGAAAGTAACTGTCAGCCCATTGTCTCAGTTGTGTAGTGAGGAAGGGGGTAATACATGGTGAGGACTGTCGGGGCAGAGTAGAGAAGGCAGCTCAAGTACACCAGACTCATCTCAGAGGAGAAGGGAGAAACCAAGATAAAGCAACAATTAAACTTAGTCGCTATTTTGCATACGTAAACCGGCGGCGCAATGTGGCCACGTCGGCTGCCGAACTACTACTCGCAGTGACTGAAGCTCGCCTCCACGAGCAAACTCTGACAGAAAAGTGTCAGATACAGTGTTGAAAGCAGACTGTAATTTCTCACTGTCATCGGTTACTCGGAATTACGTTCGTACTTGTTAGTGGTTACACGACTGCTGTGTTGTGAACATATCAGTGGTAGTGCGGGGCTAAAGTCGGGCACGCAGTTGGAGCGAGTGTTCACACGTTCCATCGTCGGTAATTGCACTACAGTTCGCTTAGCTATTGGTGTCACACTCCATGTAACCAGTGATAGGGGAGGGACGAGGGACTGAATACTGTATTTGCTCAATCTAACTGTTTTTATGAATACCGTATATACTCGAGTAATCCGCACCCTCGAGTAAACCGTGCACCCCAAATTAAAAAATCGCGGATTTGTGTAGATCAGGAGACCACCCGTCGGATTTGAAGAATTATGTGAGGGCAGCCATTTGGGATGTCACGTCCATTAAATTTCAAAACGACACGTAAATGTCAAAATAATTAACGCCACACTGAATGAGAGAGAGAGAGAGAGAGAGAGAGAGGAAGGAGGCGTGCAATGTTGTCATATCCAGAGCGTGCGAATCTCGCACCAACCCCAAAAATAGTATTCTATTATTTTACCAACTGAAGGTTCTCATACAAACTGAAAAATATTTCATTTCTAATGTATTTATGGGTTAAATTGTACCATGCTTCTTGCCGGACTGCAGTGGTTATGTTGGCACCAATGGTAATAACGGCAACTCAGATGACAAATATTTGTTTTTTCATGACAACTTCTATTAAAACTATTTTTTTTTTCTTTCGTGAACAGACAAGGGTACATACAAGAACCTGTTAACCATAGAGCAGGTACAGTATTAATTTTGCTGCGAGTGATACTAGCAGCAATAACATTTACTCTGTAGCTATTGAAAAATATTAACACAATTCCATACCTGCAACTTCTACGATTTATCCGTAAAATTTACTGAAATTGCAGCATTTTACGGTTTTACGGATGGATGGTGTCACTTTACGACTTTGCGGTCAAATGGAAACCTTAACATTTGATATTCATGCCACTAACGTAGAATCGATAATTTTCGTAGGTCTAAGGGATGCGTACGATAGTCGATAACTCATTCTTTGGTATGGTTCATACTTTTTTAACCATGTGGTGTTTGTGTCGTAATTGCAATTGAATTTAAACCCGGGATAACAATTCCTCCGTTAACGGTGCCGACAGGGTTTGCTTCGCAAATTCTTTATTCCGCTCTGTTCGCTTGTGGTAATTTAACCCATATTTTTTGACCAAGAGTGTGCTAGTCCTTGTTGACGCTAGTGTTCCTAAACAAGTTTTATCGTATAAAGCCTTTTTCAACTATCGTATAAATCAGCTTAATTTATCAAGGAACTCCTGTTACGTGGGCTCCAAACCAATTTCAACACACCTGCTGCTGTTTAACATGGATTTTTTTTTTTTTTAAATTCTCACGCTCATCCACAAATCATTGGCTTATGATTCAAGGAAATATAAGTTTATTTTAAGTATCCTGTTTAAAGCATGAATTAATGTATTAGGTACTTTAGAAGTATTATTATTTCTGTCAGCCGGGAAATGTCGAAAATATATTTTTTTTTTTCCCCGGTCGTGAGTTTTACTGATAGCGGTTTTCAAAAATTGGCAGGTATCCAATTCTACACTTCATTGTTCATCTGTTGCCAACATAAGTACTGTAGCCCAGCGAGAAGCGTCGTAAAATTTTACCTATTAATGTAAAAACGTACCCACAATAACACACTGAAATGAATACCTATAGAATCTGAACCATTAAATGAATGGAGCTGATACTTGTATTATACGGCCATGTATCTTTGTAAAAGTCTATTTATATCAAAGATATTTGATAACGTAATAAGGAGCTTCGACATACATACATTTCTCATCAAAGAAATGTATCAAATGTAGCGCCTCGCCGTATACGTGATTATAAAAGTTGCTTGTCTTCTCCCCGCTGCAAATGTATCCGCTCCTGAGCACTAGCATCGCTGTTGCTTAGAGTTGGCCACCGTTTCATGGTTTCGAAACCATTTTTCGATTCGCAAAAGTTTTTCACGGTTTGGAAACCACCAGGTTTCACGGTTTCGAAACCGCGAGTTTTCATACTGCTCGTTTTCGGATCACATTCGCGGTCGATACTGTAACAACTGTTCCAGGCTGTCGGTTTCACTGCTTCAGATCAGCGGTGTTTCAGACCAATAATGCAGGAAGGCGGAACCGACGAATTGTATGGAAACCATGGTGTTTCATTTTGCTGTGGTTCTTCACAGATACACATTTAAGTTACTACTATATGAACAGTTTAAAGAATGTCAGAAACTAATGGACAGACGTGAGTATGTAGCTTAAGATTACCGAATCAAGATTCGTTTCTAAAGTGACTGCAGTATTTCGAATGACATAATGTCTGTTTTATAAACGTAAATAAAATATTGCTCACTATTTGCATTGAAATATCAAGTAAAATTCTAGGTTTATCTATCCATGTACGCTAATAGGCTAATATTAAAAACACATGACTACACCTACAACTTCATTAAAAAGAAACGACATGGTCTAAAATAACGGGAGATCGCAAATTTAATCTCGTTTTAAAGAGAAAACTTTTCCCCTGCCGTTAGTTTCTCGCGAGAATGTTGGACGGACACTCATGTAAAATATTTTTAAAAGATGTAAACACACGAAAATTTAACAAAGTTTCATATTTGACGAATTTCGTATTTATATTTCCACATTACGAAAGATTGGACGGTTAATGAAACCGCATTAAAAATATCTCCGAAACTCGAATTTTAAGATAAGATTTGTTTTTCTAAAGTACCTAGCAATGCGATAACGATGTATAAAAACGTAAGTCAAAATTTTGGCTCAATAAATATTATGTGATAATATGCCTTTTCAATATCACATGTAGGTTTGTATACACATAAATATTAGGCACTAAAAAAGAGGAAAGTATAATGTATTAATTATGTCTACTTTATAAAAACCAATTTATTAGGCACAAAAAACGTCGGTTCTCAGCTAACAGGAAAGCTGGAACGTCACTTACTCCTAAAGCAGTGCATTTGGTACCGTGTTTAAATTTTACTTATCGTCCTAGCGGCTCCCGTGATAATGCTGTCAATGATGTGACGTTGGCATTAGCGAATCGCGTTACAGTGAAAATGTTTTGTCTTGAAATCTCTGTTGTATGACGACAATGACTTCACTGAGCGGACAAGGCTACATACAAGAACCTGTCAATCGCAGAGCAGGAAGAATATAAACATCTTGGCAAAGATTTTCTGCCGTGTTCTTGATGTTGCCAACATAACAACGTGAGGCCGCTTGAGTAGCAGGTAAAATTTAGCCCGTGTATGAAATATATAAAGCCAAGGCATCTTGAGTAAAAGTTTATTTTTTTTCTTCTACAGTTTCCGTGGTTCTGTAGCAATACTTATACACATTGACAATGTTACAATAAACAGTCCCGTACTATTACAAAATACACACGGTTTCATGGTTTCGAAATGTCTGTCTGTACGGTTTCATTTGTTCCGAAACTGTCAGAGGTTTCATTCTTCCCATCTCTACTGTTGCTAATTGACGCGTGCGTGTGTTTGAACCAGTGATATGTATACAAACTGGATGCATAACTTTGGTGTCTGAGCATAGAACTGCAGCGTGCCTGCACATTCATGTGTTTTGAACACAATTTCGCGTTGTCCGCCATGTTTAAATTTGGCAAACGAATTTCGATCAGTCATTACGTGACAAAAAATTGATCACTTACCTTCTGATTAAATTTTTTAGTCAATATGCGATGTAATAGATTGTTATGGGAGTGGAATCGAAACGTATTTTCTTTTGGTTTACTTATAATACTTAATAGCCGCCATATCTGAATTTGGCATGAAACTAAATATAAACTGTGGTGTCGCACAAGTACAAAGTGCGCGCCACTTACTTTCGCCGCGCGCCGCCATGCACGCACGGCGCGGCGTTCTCACGACGACAGCCACGAGCGCCCTCTGTGACAACGCCGCTCGTGGCCACCACTGAAGGACACTTCGCACTTCGGACTGAGATAGCAACGAGTTAGGACCTTCGTAATCAGATAGGCACCAGTGAAGACTTTGCTATTGTACAGGCACTAGGCAGGCCTCTAATAACTATGCATCAACATTCTGCAGTACTATGTAAAAGTTAAGTATTGTTTCATTCTGTGCAATATATATCTCTTTCTAATTTACTCGAGTGTTTATAGTTTCTGGCTGCTCCCCTCCGTACCTGCACCAGCGTGTCGGTCTCATTCCACTCGGCCACCGACACCGACGACGAGGCTGGGACACAAAAGCGGCGACGAAGTTGGGACGCAAAAGTGGCGACGAGGATGGGATACAAAATAAACATCTATGGCTGGCACGCTCAGACAACTGAAGTTCAACATCCAGGTAGCGTAGAGATCAATGGTTTGAACGTAACTGCAACGCCGTGCCGTAATCATCGTTTAAACACGGTAGCAAGAAATCGCTGTAACCTTGTCTTCTCCAGATATAGTCGTTGTCACGTCCCGATACCGATGTGGGTAATAATACCTAACTTAAGTAGATAACGTACTTTATACTCATTCTTTCATCAACAATGCAACTGTTCGTACCTATTTTTACTAAGTCTATGGTTCGTACGCACCAGCCGTGCTAGCAAAGATGCTGCCGGAAAGATACGCTACTCCGCTACGTGTGTGACCGTCTAAGGTAGCGCACAATAAAAAGTTATTATTATCCGCTATCTTGAAATTTGACGACAATAATACCCCTTTTTAACACCACGAAGAAGATTTATGTCTAAGAAATATTACGAATATTTGATAATATTTCTTTGTCAAAGATTTGATCGAAAATATTATCGTGTAATACTGGCCTGAATGGATGTTTTCTTAAAGCGGAGTAATCCCCGCCTGGCGTGTTTTATTGTTGCAGATGGAGTGATACCAACCTAAATTCGAGTAATCCGCGCACACCAGTTTTTCGTTCATAAATTCTGGAAAAAATGTGTGCGGATTATTCGAGTATATACGGTAATTCTATTTGGCACAATGGCAGTGTTTCTGTGAGTAGCTGTTGCAAATTCATGACAGTATTGAGGGGGAAAAAAATATATGTTCCACTTTTGTCCAGAAGAAATAGCAGGAGAAGAAGTGAAAGAAAAACTGAGAAACAGTCACAGTGTGCATCTAACACTTTTATATAAATGTAATTTTACTGCATTTATTCAGTGATAACTTTCATTCAGAGTGCTACTGGGCGACAGTGAAACTCGATGGGTACGTTCACTAACCCGTGCGCTTACGGAGTATAATGAAAATAATTGTGGTTCCACTTTTTTCCACCAGGCAAAAATATGGAGCTATAAACAGCCCAGAAGTGAAATGTTTCCTGGTGAGACACAAGTTTAGAGCTTGTCGTTTGGCGATGCTGATCGGTGTTGTTTGTGAAGTGACTGTTGTTGTAAATGGTTAAGAATGTTGACGTATTCCAAGAAACTGCAGTGGCTCTCGGGAAGCGAGACCGTGCACTGCTGATAAAGTTGCTTTTGTCAGAATGGCAGACTACACAGTTGTAATATCACTAAGAGAAACACTTGCGAAGAGACCCCTTGTCAATAATTGGGCTAAAGGATACAGTCAAGAAATTGGAAGAAACGGGTGAATTAGGTGGTGTGGCAGGGAGAGTGACAGTTGTTGATTGGATTGCTGTCACTGTAACTGACCGTGCTGCCAGTGCTCGAGGTGTGGCACCGGAATTCTCTCTGCACTGCTCAATACACTGGTGTACCTACAAGATTTGTGAATTCTTAATGTCCACCGATTAAGCTGACACTCCGTGACTTTGGCACACACAGAAATAGATTGTGTGTGGCCAGGGAATATTCTTTGGATGAACGAGCCACATTTCACTCTGCACAGTTCTGTGAATAAACTGAACTCTTGCATGAGGGGTTCTGTTCCCATAAACATTTGGGAGCATCCAATGCACTAGCCTTACATGACTGTGTGGTGTGATTTCATAAGGTCCTCCATTCTCAATTTATTTGTCTTATACACTACTCGGCATTAAAATTGCTACATCAAGAAGAAATGCAGATGATAAACGGGTATTCATTGGACAAATATATTATACTAGAACTGACATGTCACTACATTTTCACGCAATTTGGGAGCATAGATCCTGAGAAATCAGTACCCAGAACAACCACTTCTGGCCGTAATAACAGCCTTGATGTGCCTGGGTATCAAACAGAGCTTGGAAGGCGTGTACAGGTACAGATGCCCATGCAGCTTCAACATAATACCACAGTTCATCAAGACATGTGGCCGTGCATTATCCTATTGAAATGTAGGGTTTCACAGGGATCGAATGAAGGGTGGAGCCATGGGTTGTAACAGAACTGAAATGTAACGGCCACTGTTCAAAGTGCCTTCGATGCGAACAAGAGGTGACTGAATCGTGTAACCAATGGCACCTCATACCATCACGTTGGGTGATATGCCTGTACGGCGATGACGAATACACGTTCCAATGTGCGTTCACCGCAATGTTGCCAAACACGGATCCAACCATCATGATGCTGCAAACACAACCTGAATTCATCCGAAAAAAAGACGTTTTGTCCCTTCGTGCACCCAGGTTCGTCGTTGCGTACCACCCCCCCTCCTCCCGGGGGCCCACAGCCCTTTTGTGGGTACGTGTGTGGCGCGCACGGGTCCCCGAGCCATTGCAGCCTTTTTTCTACTTTCCCCAGGCTGCATTACCTCTCCTAGTTCCCCCTCCTTCCCATTCCACTCACTCCCTCCCACCCTCTCCAACTCCATCTCTCAGCGTTTCTCTAGATGACGCTTTGGCTATCCCATGATACCGATTGTCCTGCAATTTTGGTTTTGTCTGCTGTTTACACTGGTTTTTGGCCCAGTGTGGTGCCCCTCGGGGTTTGACCTTCCGTAGCAAAATCCTCCGATAACGTGTGAGCCAATTGGGGAAGAACTCCCGACCTAGCCCCTACGGCGCGGGTCCTATCCTTTCCTTTCCACTTCCTTTCCTCGCTGTAGCCCCCATCCTCCGCTAGGTCCCCAGCACGTGTAGCCAGTCCGTGTGGGGGGGGCTGTTATGTACCCTTTGGCTGAGCCCCCTGACACCACAGGGTTCACACTACTGGTGTCTGAGCTGCGACCTGTCCATGCAAGCCGAGGAGTTGATGCCTGTCCTCGGGGGTATCAGAACTCCCGGCAATGGCCACTGTGCCAGGTGGCCTTTGCTGAGGCTGGGTGGCGCCCATGGAGAGAGCTCCTGTTTCAGAGTGGGTGACACCAGTGCGGACATCTTCAAAATGGTCGTGCATCGGCCGTCTCTCAAGACAGGAAGAGATCTTCCAATGCTGCTACTGCAGATACGAGGATGTTTCCCTCCCTCGCTACCCCTTGGGAGGAAGGCCAGGCTCGCCAGTTAGGAGCAAAACCCTTTCCTCGCTACCTGGTTTGCACGAGGACTGATGGAGGAACTTTCACTAACACTAAACCGCTGTTCTTTGTTGAGACCATAGAGGACAAGTTTGGTGAAGTGGAATCCATGAGTAAACTTAGATCTGGCTCATTGCTTATTAAAACAGTCTCGGTAGCCCAGTCTGAGGCTTTGCTCACCTGCACCACTCTTGGCGACATCCCAGAGACAATACTCCCGCACAAATCTCTGAATATAGTACAGGGTGTAATATTCCACCGGTACCTCCTCCTTCAAACTGATGAGGAGCTTAGGACCAACCTCAAGCGGCATAGTGTACATTTAGTTTGCCGCATTCAGAGGGTACCTAAAGACAACCGCGTCGATACTGGGGCATTTTTCTTGGCCTTTGAGGGGACACACTCCCAGTGAAGGTCAAGATAATCATATATCAATTTGATGTGAAGCCTTACATTCCATCCCCCATGCGATGTTTTCGATGCCTGCAGTTTGGCCATATGTCCTCTCGCTGTACAGCAGTCCCACTAAGCGGTGATTGTGGACACCCACTACATGAGGGGAGCCCCTGTGTTCCTCCGCCAGTGTGCGTCAACTGTCATCGACACCACTCTTCACGGTCGCCATATTGCCCTATGTTCAAGAAAGAAAAGAAAATACAAGAGTACCAATCACTGGAGCATTAAACATACCCTGAGAGTAAGTATGAACGTCTGAATCCTGTGCAGATGGCGACTACCTTCGCTACAACGTTATCTTCTAACCTTTCACCCTCCCCTTCCCTCTCCCATCTCCACCTACATCCCGTTCCCACCCCCCCCCCCCTTCACATCTCCCTCTCCTGTAGCTCCCGTAGCCCTCTGTCTGTGTACCACTCCTTCCCAGCCGGAGAAGTGCACCACTTCTCCGGCCCATCTCAGGGCCTTCCGTCCCGGCGTTCCTCAGATCGGAGATCTTTGACCTCCAGTCCGCCATCGGACTCACAGTCGGTGAGTTCAAAGGTCGCCCGATCTTTGTCAGTACCAGACCTTACTGACAAAAGTTCTCCCTCTAGGACTGGTCCTCCCTGTCCCACAAGAGAGAAAGAGAAGGAGGAGGAGAAGAAGAAGAAGAAGAAGAAACCAAAGTTGCAAGATAAAGCCCCTCCGGTACCACCAGAGGTGCCGACTGTGGTTTTGCAACTCACTCATCCCATTGAGCCTGAGGCTGATCAGCTATTTATGGATGTCGTCCCTTCTTCTTTGGTGACGGACGCTGACAAAGCAGCGTGACAGACGTTACCTCATTCGCTTCTCGCCTAGGTCCTCGTGATGTGATCATCCAATGGAATTGTAATGGCTACTTCCGTCACGTCTTGAAGATTAAACAGCTAATCTCTCTTTCTTCGCGGTTTATAATTGCACATTCACCGACCCTCCGTGGGTTCCATGCCTTTTGTCGCTACTGGGTTGGTCCCCTCCAGGTGTCTGGTGGGGTTTGTACATTGGTCCAGGCAGGTATTGTCAGTACCTGGGTTCCTCTCCAAACTCCATTGGAAGCGGTTGCTGTCCGGGTTCACTTGGCTGTATTGATGATATTATAAACCAAAAGACCAACATGATTACTCAAGCTGCCAACTCCGCTGTTCCCCGGTCGACAGGCCCTCCTACTCGCCGGCCGGACCCATGGTGGAATGCAACTGTTGCCTCAGCCATTCACGAGCGCCGTAGGGCCTTGCAACATCTTAAGCGCCACCCATCCCTTGCTGGTCTCATACATTTCAAACGTCTGCGTGCCAGAGCTAGTTACTTAATCAAACAAAGTAAGCGGGCATGCTGGGAGCATTTTGTGTCCTTGGGCTCTTCTGTCCCTCTGACACGAGTGTGGGCTATGCTCCGATCTATCCAAGGTAGCTGGCAGCTGTCTTCCATCCCTGGCCTTGCCCTGCCTGATGGGGTCTGTACAGAGCCATCTGTCCTTGCAGAACATCTAGCAACTCACATCGCCAATGTATCAGCGACAACTTCATATCCGGTGGCCTTTCTCCTTGAGAAACACCAGGCCAAAACCGTCAAATTAGGTTTTACTTCTCACCAGGTGGTGGAACCATATAACGAACTTTTTACTGACTGGGAACTTTCGCTGGCCCTCTCCTCTTCTCGTGATTCAGCACCTGGCCCTGACGATATCCATAATCAATTGCCGCCACACCTCAACCCTTCACTACTACAATTTCTCCTCCAAGTTTATAACCGTATTTGGCTTCAAGGGGTCTTCCCCTCCCAGTGGAGGGAGAGTATTGTGGTCCCTGCCCTCCAGCCTGGCAAGGACCCCTCGTCGCTGGACAGTTATCGGCCAGTAACCCTGACAAATGTCCCCTGTAAATTACTTGAAAGGATGGTAGCCCGCAGATTATGCTGGGTTCTTGAATCCTGGGGACTTCTCTCACCTTACCAGTGTGGGTTCCGGGAAGGACGATCCCCTATTGACCATTTTCTTCGACTGGAGACGGCGATGAGGCAGGCCTCTAAACAACATCTTGTTGCAGTCTTCTTTGATCTTCATAAGGCATACGACACTGCTTGGCGTCATCATATTTTATGTTCTCTTCATGACTGGGGCCTCACAGACTCCTTACCAATTTTTATCTGTCAGTTTTTATCCCACTGCCTGTTCCCTGTCAGAGTTGGCTCTTCATTCAGCTCCCCTCGAATACAGGAGAATGGCATCCCCCAGAGCTCAGTGTTGAATGTTACACTCTTTCTAATCGCCATCAATGGGTTGGTGAGCTCTGTTGGGTTACTGGTAACCCCGGCACTGTATGTCGACGACTTTTGCATATGGTACAGCTCCTAATCAGTAGCCTCTGTTGAACGTCAGCTCCAGAGCACCATTCGGCGGGCTTCAATGTGGGCTACGTCCCACTGTTTCCAGTTTTCCTCATCAAAAACGAGGGTGATGCATTTCTGTCATCGTACTACAGTTCACCCTGATCCAGAACTATTCTTGTGTACTCAGCACCTGGAAGTTGTAGCACAGCATCGTTTTCTGGGACTTGTCTTTGACAAAAAATTGGGTGCCCCATATTCGTCACCTAAAGATTAGTTGTATGAGGAAACTTAATGCCCTATGTTTCCTTGCTCATTCATCTTGGGGTGCAGACCGAACAACCATCCTTTGTATCTATCGGGCTCTAATCTTGTCCCGATTGGACTATGGGTGTCAAGTTTATGGCTCAGCAGCTCCTTCTGCCCTGAAATTATTAGATCCGGTACACCATTATGGTGTACACTTGGCTACAGGTGCGTTCCGGACTAGCCCGGTCGACAGTCTCCTTGTTGAGGCGGGAATCTGCCCTCTTCAGATCAGGCGGCATCAGCTTCTGGCGTCTTATGCCATCGCCATCCAGCAATATCCTTCTCGTGCCGCTTATCAGGTACTTTTTGCATATGAAGGGCTTCGACCCCCTGATACCTGGCCGTGGGCGGGATTGCCAGGCAGACTGCAGCTTTCCTCTCTTTGTCGAGATTTCCACTTCCCTTCCCTGGATTGCGCCCCCTGTTTCACTGCACGCACACCCCCGTGGATGATACCGCAGCCACTAATTCAGGCTGGGATTCAAAAGCTTTAATTTCACCCATGGTCTTTTGGCGTTTGGTGCGCTCAGTACTAGAAGAGTTTCAGGAAACCTCTATTTTCTACACTTATTGCTCGAAAACTGTGGGCCACTCCGGATATATGTTTACATCTCCCGTTGGGGCGGAATGCCATTCTCTGACAGAGGCATGCAGTGTGTTCACAGCAGAGCTGATGGCGATTTATAGAGCCCTCTGTTTTATTAAACAGACTGCCGTGTTACGTGGTTTAATCTGTGCTAACTCCATGAGCAGTCTGCAGGCCATTGATCAATGTTTCCCCTCCCATCCTTTGGTTATTTCCATCCACGATCTCCTTGCTGACCTCCATCGTGCTGCCTGCTTCGTTACCTTTCTCTGGGTGCCAAGCTATGTTGATATTACAAGGGAATGAACAGGCTGACCGATTGGCTCGATCGGCACTTACTCGCTGCCCACCTCCCTTTCTAATTCTGGGTGCAGATCTGCGGGTGCATATCAGATCTTTGTTTCACTCCTCGAGGGATAGCAGCTGGAAAGCCCCTTCCAATAAACTCCGCACTGTCAAAGATATGACTGCATCTTGGACTTCATCTTTACGCCCTTCCTGGAGAGAATCGACTGTCCTCTCCTCGGTATTGGACATTGCAGGCTGACCAACGGATTTCTTTTATGCAATGACAATCCACCACATTGTGATTGTGGAGCCATACAATCCGTGGCTCATATTCTGGTTGAATGTCCACTCCATTTGACACTTTGTGGTGACTATGGCCTACTGCCTTCGATGCCTCTCATTTTGGCGGATGACCCATGGATGATTGATCGTGTCCTTGCCTTCCTCCATGAAACTAGGTTTTATTCTCAGCTGTAGGACTTGCTCGGTCGGTGTGAGTGGGTTTGTGACTCTTGGCTGTTTGCAGGGTTTAGAGCCTTCTCCCCCCCCCCCCCTCCCCAGTCCCTAACTTTTTTACTTTTTAACGTCGTTTTACTTCTCCCTACTCTGAAGCTGTGATTAGTTGACCACTGTGTCGTTAGTAACTTGTGGTTTAGAAAGTTGTCGTCGCTTCCGGAGCTATGGGAGCGGACACTGTAGCTTTCGCTGCCCGAAGTTGGTTTTAGTCTTGTCAGTGAGATGATTTTAATTCCTAGTGGAATGTTCTTTTAGCTTTCCCACATTTTTCGTTGGGTTCTGTGGCATGTACAATTTGGAGTTAAAGGGACTGATGACCTCTTTGTTTGGTCCCTCATTTCCATCAACACACACACACACACACACACACACACACACACACACACACACACAGTCATTGCGTACACCATTGCAGGCGCTCCTGTCTGTGATGCAGTGTCAAAGGTTAACGCAGCCACGGTCTCCGAGCTGATAGTCCATGCTGCTGCAAACGTCGTCAAACTATTTGTGGAGATGGTTGTTGTCTTGCAAACTTCCCCATCTGTTGACTCAAGGATTGAAATGTGGCTACATGATCTGTTACAGCCATGCGGGTAAGATGCCTGTCATCTCGACTGTTAGTGATACGAGGCTGTTGGGATCCATCACGGCATTCCATATTGCCCTCCTGAACCCATTGATTCCATATTCTGCTAACAGTCATTGGATCGCGACCATCGCGAGCAGCCAAGTCGCGATAAGATAAACCGTAATCACAAGAGGCTACAATCTGACCTTTATCAAAGTCAGAAACGTGATGGTACACATTTCTCCTCCTTACACGAGGCATCACGACAACATTTTACCAGGCAATGCCAGTCATTGTGTATGAGAAATCGGTTGGAAACTTTCCTCATGTCAGCACGTTGTAGGTGTCGCCACCGGCGCCAACCTTGTGTGAATGCTCTGAAAGCTAATCACTTGCATATCACAGCATCTTCTTTCTGTCGTTTAAATGTTGCATCTGTAGCATGTCATTTTCGCAGCATAGGAATTTTAATGGCCAGGAGTGTAGGAGATGAGTCCTGGTGGGCTTGTTAGGTGTACAGTAACAGCTATAGTTACTAAGACCTCCTTGTGCAATGTGTGTTTCTGGGTTTGCAAAAACAACTGTGTGCACGCCACTAGTTTTATTCGAGATGGGGCTGCACTAAAAGTCGCTCGCCAGGTGAAAGGTGTGTTTGGAGAAACCTAGCCACTTTCAGGCGGTATGGCCATCTATTGCCGGACCTAAATCTGTGTGAAGTTTGGTTGTGGTGATATTTGGAGGATCGCTTCTATTAGTGATGTATTCGGACTCTTTCTGATCTGGAGGATAGTATACCACGATGTATCACCCACATTGTACCTGATCTTGTGTGGCCACTAATGACTGTAGCATGTTACAGATGCAACATGTGCTGAGTTGGGGAACCCTATTGAACACTCATGAAAAGTTGCGACTGTATCCTAATGAATACCATGTGATTGTTCATGGCTTTCCTAGACTTGCATCTATATTACAGGGATGCTACTAGGTTACTATGTTTACTAAAAGTTACTTTTTTCACACAGAGTTACTTTTTTGTTACCAATTTGAGGAAAAGTTACTAAAACTCACTTTTTTGAACATAATAAGAATAAATTTTACGGAAATTTATTTTAGTTGCTTTAAAGTTTCATCTACTTATGTGTCATTGATTTGCTACAATTTCAACCATTACATTTTCTATAGAGATCATCCTTTTATATTTGATAATGTAATTGGTTGTGGTTAACAGTTAATCAAATGTTTTTGATATGTCGCATTTTGCAGCTCTTAAATATTGAAGAAAAGACATTTTTAAATATGCACCAAAGCTGCTTTTATTTAAATGCTGACAACTAGTTTCGGGCTTTGCCCATTTTCTAAGTCACCTATTACAGAGAACAAAGTGTGTTTTACATGAAAATACATTAATATAATAATGTTATATTGATTTTACAGGTTATAATTACTTACATTCATATACATTTATATTTGGTTACTGTTTATGTCACGCTGTTTGTCGTAATTACTTTGGTGTAATTTACAGAGCTGTTGATCCAAAGATGTTTTATTAAATATTCTTTGCTTAATTTTGTTTGTAACAATATCGTTGGTTATATGCAGTGTGACATAAACAGTACCATGACAAATATTGTACAATAAATAAAAAAATTAAAAAAATTATTGTAACAGCTCTGTAAATTTCACCAAAGTAATTACGACAAACAGCGTGACATAAACAGTAACCAAATATAAATGTATATGAATGTAAGTAATTATAACCTGTATAATCAATATAACATTACTATATTAATGTATTTTCATGTAAAACACCCTTTGTTCTCTGTAATAGGTGACTTAGAAAATGGGCAAAGCTCGAAACTAGTTGTCAGCATTTAAATAAAAGCAGCTTTGATGTATATTTAAAAATGTCTTTTCTTCAAAAAGTTAACAGTTAAGTTACAGAATTTCTTACCAATCTTCCAGAAAGGGAGGTTAAGATGTTGATGAAAAATGTACAGCAACATTACATAGCCTCATGTAAATATTTATTGAAAAAGACATTCATCCCTTCCAAATCTAATATTCTGAAAAGTATCCCTTTTTTGGATCCCACTAACAGCAATTTTTCTGCAAGACCCAAAATTAACTGACTGCCGGCATGGCCCAAGGGATAGCGTTACCGATTGCAGTGCTGAATGTCACCAGTTCAATATCGTCCACCGGCAAAAATTTATTACTTTATCATTTCCAGATTGTTCTACATGTTTCTTATGTTCACTTGTAATTTCAACTTGTTTCTAATGTTAACTATTCTTCTAATTTTGGGTACATTCTGTCTGTGTATAAATAGCAGAGCACTCTGACCGAGAGGCACTCAGTGCTGCATGTGTGTTTCAGTTTGCAATAAACCTTCTTTCAGTATAAGTGCTGTGTTCAGTTGACAACCCTGCCGTCGAAGTCAAGCCTGCTTCCATTTCAATGCGACATTGTTTGGTGGAGGTGCCGGGTTTCATGTGCAACAGCTACATCACTGTGGCTTTGATTAGGCAACGTAAAAGCCGTCACCAACACGGACTAGAACCGGAATACAAGGGATGTGCTGAGTACATCCTTCCGAAAGTCCGTATCATCAGAAGGACCATGGACATGAAACCAGCAGTAAGGCAGCTGCACATCAGACACCCGTCAATGTTCTCTGGTCAAAAAATGGCTTAAGGGTTCGACCGAGTTGCCAAGTACAACGGGTGGGATCATACAATGTGCTTGGCCAACGTTTTTTTCTACCTGGACAGAACAGCCCAGCAATGGTTCGAGAACAATGAAGACAAGCTGAATGACTGGGAAACGTTCCATGCAGAACTCAAGAAGACGTTTGAAGATCGCCAGAGACAAATCCGCTCGGCGGAAAAACAACTGAAGAACCGGGCCCAGCGACATGGTGAGCCGACACAGTCATACGTACAGAATGTTTTGGCCCTGTGTAACAAGTGAATCTGAATATGGCTGAGGCCGACAAAATCATGCACCTGATGAAGGGTATTGCAGAAGACATGTACCAAGCTCTTCTGATAAAAGACGTCACTACGACAGAAGAATTCATCAAGTGGTGCCAGCGTATTGAAGAGATGCAACAAAGGAGGGTTGGACGAAAGAAGTATAACAGACTCCCAAATGTAGTTCCTATGGCCGTTATGGAAGACCAGGATGACTTCGCTTCTCTCATATGACAAATTGTGAGAGAAGAATTAGAATAGTTCATGGCAGCCGGGACTATTAGATAGACCGAGCGAGCACCAGATTTTGGCTATGGATGTAAGTCCTGTAAGCTACGAGGGAGCCGACACTGCTGAGGAAGAGGTGTATCAGACAATAGCTTATGTCTGTCCCACCATCACTTCCCACGTGAAGAATGGCCTCGCCCTACTATGACTTACGCTGCAACTGCCAAATGGAAGCCTACGAACCAGCCGAGAAGCCACAACCAACTCCTCCAGAACTATGACGCCCCGCAGAACAACAGATGTCTGGTGGACGGAAGACAACATACCACTGTGTTTCCACTGTGGGCGCACTGGACATGTCGTACACTACTGCAGAGAGAGTAGTTGAGTATTTGACGATTATTTTGCCACAAGACATCAGCCATAAGAGCAGTTTAATCCCAGGCAGTCACCTGCTGATGGGTTCAGTCGACCTATGGCAAGAAGCCCATCGCCGTTCCCTAGACGAGGTCACAAGTCAGTCCCCCACGCACTGCTCCCGTTCACCGTCGCCGTACAGAGGTACCAGCTGCACCCTAGCTGCTGCGCCCAGGAAAACTAAGCGAGGTGACCATCTACGGAGGTGAGGCTGCTGCAGATGAAAATCCTCCATGGTCGACAGTCTCTAAGATGTCGGGAAAACTCATTGACGTCATAATTGACAGCCAACCTGTCCGGGCACTGGTTGATTCAACAGGTTCTCTCTATTGTCGGATAATTACTGCCGCACACTAAAGAAGACAATGTTCTGTGATGCGGTGGCAACTGTGTTGAAGGTCGCAACTGGAAAGTATGTCCAACCAGCAGGAACTTCGTCGCAAGAATAACCATCAACAACAGGACCGAGCCGTTTGAATTTTTTAGTTTTAACAGAATGTAGTCGTCATGTCATCTTCAGATGGGACTTCCATCAAGTATCCCAAGCTATCATTGACTGTGGAAGATCTGAGCTGCAGATTGAGGAAGTCATTCTGACAGGTACATGTAATACAGAATTTTCTGGGAACTTATTTGCCGTTGACAATGAGAAGAGTTCCATTCACAAACACAGATGATTGGTTAAACTGTGAAGTGCTTGTCAATAGTAAAAAGTTTATTAGGCTCACAAAATAAATTTACATACCAGCTGCTATCATAAGTATTACCGGTGGTCGAGGAGAAATGTGAATTGCTAATTCTCACAAGCAGTCACAATTTATCCCCAAAGGAATGTGTATCGGGACAGCTGAATCAACCCAGGACGGTGAGCTCAACATCATCAATGAAGACCCATGCTCTGTTGCTAGTACAGACAACACACTGGAGGAAACAACCGAGGAACTGCCAATAGGGCCCGGACTGACCAAGGAACAACGCCAGTAGGTGTTAGCTATACTACGCCAATTTTCGGGTGCATTCACACTCCAGCATGAGGAAAGTCAGATGAAATGGCCCACGATAAAGCACCGTATCAATAGTGGGGATCATCCACCAATTAGCAGTGTTTGTATAGAGTTCGCCAGCTGAAAGACGAATAATTCGGGAGGAACTGGAGAAGATGTTGCATAGTGACATTATTCAACCTTCGGAGAATCCTTCGTTGTCTCCGGTGGTCTCGTAAAGAAGAAAGATGGCATGTAGTGATTCTGTGTTGACTATCGGTGGCTGAACAAAATCACAACACCTCAGACTATTTGAAAGGAGCTACATACTTCTCAACTATGGACATGCAGACAGGTTCATGGCAAATCAAGGTTGACAAAGCTGACAGGGAGAAGACGGTTTTTATTACACCTGACGGGCTCTATGAATTCAAAGTAATGTCATTTGGATTATGTAATGCTCTGGCCACCTTCAAACATATGATGGACAACTTGCTTCGACATCTTAAGTTGACGACGTGTCTTTGCTATTTAGATGACATTGTCGTTTCCTTGAAAACATTTGAAGATCGTCTGAGTAGCCTGTCAATTGTGTTGAACTGTGTTCAGACTCCAGGACTCCGCCTCAGTCTGAAGAAGTGCCTCTTTGTTGCGAAAGACTTAAAAATCCTGGGGCACCTAGTCAACGGAGATGGTGTCCGTCCTGATCCAAATAAAGTAAGGGCAGTCACAGAATTTCCAAGTCTGCAGCACATTCGTGATGTGGGAAGTTTTCTCGGGCTGTGCTCATACTACCGACGTTTCATAAAAGGATTTTGTATCAAGGCACGTCCATTACAAGAACTTCTGCAGGGAGATGCCAAGTTTTACTGGGATGAGGCATAGGAATGAGCTTCCGGGCACTTAAGGAGGCTATAACTTCCGTACCAGTTATAGCCTCGTATGGCAAGAATGCGGAATCTGAACTTCACACAGACACCAGTGCTTATGGGAGTAGTGCAGTGCTTATACACGTTCAGGAAGATGCTGAAAACGTGACAGCTTATGCATCAAGTGTGGTCTCAAAGTCCGAGATAAACTACTCTACAACTGAGAAAGAATGTTTCGCAGTAATCTGGGCTATCAATAAGTTCCGGCCATATTTATTCGGCAAACCATTCACCATCGTAAACGACCACCATTCTTTATGTTGGCTGACTTAAGTTGAAGTATCCATCAGGTTGACTAGCAAGATGGGCACTAAGACTCCAAGAGTACGTCGTCACAGTGGTACTCAAGAACGGGAGCGGACACAAGGATGCCAACTGCTTTTCGAGGAATCCATTAGTGGAAACCAACAGCATGAATGAAATTTCCTCTCACTGAATTAGGTGACGTTACAGCTGAACAGAAGGAATATCCAGCACCATTAAAAACCATAGAGGCTGTGGAGAAAGGAGAACCGACTAATGGAGAGTTCCAACTTATAAATGGGACATTGTATAAGAGCTACTACGATCCACTGGGCCCCAAATGGCTACCGGGTATTCCAGCTCATCTCCAGCCAGCTATTCTCAAGTACTTCTACGATGCTCCAATATCTGGTCATCTGGGATTCGTGATGACCTGAGACAGAATCAGACATTGATATTATTGGAAAGGTCTCTACCGATCTGTCAAGCACTATGTGAGTCACTGTAAAGAGTGCCAGCGATGGAAGCATGTTTTGCAATTACCTCCAGGGCATCTCGTACCAATTCCACCTTTAGCAGCTCCGTTCCATTTTACTATGATACTGAAGAGCAGATAGGCAAAAATGGCTTATTGTTCAAGGACTCTAAGGACGATAATGATACTGATGAATCCACGACAGGAACGTGTGTCGTCGGTAATCGTGCACATTGTAAGGATTCTCCAGAACTGCCATACGGAGGACCCATGACAAGATCAAGATCCAGGACATGGCAGCTGGCTCCAAAGGGAACCTAACAGCGGGTCACTTTTTTTTTAAAGGAGAGGGAACAATCCCGCGAGACTCCAAATTATTCAACTGCCGGTGTGGTGCAATGGATAGCGTCACTGATTGCAGTGCTGAAGGTCGCCGGTTCAATCCCGGCCACCGGCAAAAATTTATTTCTTTGCAATTATCATTTCCAGGATATTGTACGTGTTTCTTATGTTCACTTGTAAATTCTAGTTGTTTCTTACATTAACTATTCTTCTAATTTCTGGTACATTCTGTCTGGGCAGAGCAGGCAGTCAGTGCAGCGTGTAAGTTTCAGTTCGCAATAAACCTGCTTTCAGTATAAGTGCTGTGTTCAGGCGACAACCCTGCCTTTGAAGTCAAGCCTGCTTCCATTTCAAAAACACCTTCCAGGACACAGTTAAAGTTGCCAGCACAAGTATTTCTAGTGAAATTTTACAAGATGCATGGAGACAAATGAAAGTGTGCATGGGGGAAAAAAAGAAAAAAATAGTAATATTAATTATTGGAAGAACTACATCACTATCAAACTTGCCTGTGGAAAGTTAAAGTATCCAAATGTAGCAAAGGTGATTCAGTTCTCTTTTTGTTTGTCGCATGGAATTGCAGATGTTGAAAGAGGCTTTTCACAGTCTGGGAGACTTATAACAGAAGATAATGCTTCAGTGCCGTGGAGAATGTTGAGTGCTAGATTAAATATAAAGAATGGACTGAAACAGTACCAAAATAAGCTATAACTTGTCACAATAACTCATCAGCTATTGTCTTTAGGAAAAGGTGCTTTCCATCATACCATAATTATTTGAAAAATAAGAAAAATGAACAACAGTTAAAAAAGAAAACGGACGAGGAAGAAGAACTTCGATAGAAGCTTCACGAAGAGCGTGACAAGGAACTTAGGAAAAGGAAACATAACATAGACAACTTAGAAAAAGATCTAGAAGTTAAAAAGCAAAAATATTGGGAATAGCAAAAAGCAAGTGAGGTCCCTTCAGCGGAGCTCTTGCGTGTTTGAAGAAAGCTTTGGATACAAACGATATTGAAGGAGCAAGACTTGCTGAAGCCATGTTAGAAGGTGTGAAAGCTGTGAAAGGACAAACCAGTGATATACAGGAGCCAGAATGTATCCAGAAGTCTTTCAACAAGAAGAAAACTTCTTTTATTACAAATTTTCTCAAGCAGACTTGAAATATATAGAAACTGTCAGTATTTTATGATTTTAATTACTTTATGCTACATTTCTTTACTAATTCACTAATTTACTGAGTTAATAAATTATGTGTTATGGGCTGTTACTCCAATATTACTCATTGTAGTTTTCAGATTATCTGTACGACATGTTAAAGAATGTTTATATTGCTTCGTTTCATAAATTGTATTTAGTTCTTAACAAAATAATATAATAATAATAATTAAAAAAAGAACTTTGGGTGGATCGTTTATGACTATAAGGGGAAATAAGAAGGCCATAAAGCACATAAACATATGTAATATATTTGTGTATGAGGAATTTTTTGGTTACTTTTTTTTTAGAACTTTTTACTTTTTTTACTTTTTTTTAGAACTTTGTTACTTTTTCTACTTTTTTTAATGATATAATTAGTAGCAGCCCTGAATTTGCATTTTGACTGCTTCCAGTACATTGTATTTCAGTCCTAAGTTCATCAGCTTCTGTTTTGATCCTGTAATGAATCGTGCTCAGTGAGCATGTGTACATATTTCCTACAACTATGATCTGTACTGACATTATGCAGTATAAGTGCATCTACATTTTTTCCTTATTCCTTTCTTTCCATTAATTCTCAACCAATAAAATATGGCTTCTGTCTTTACTGAACGGTAGTGGCTGGCTTCCTTCATGGTTTTCACTTTGATTCAGCTTTTGTTTGGTAGCAAGGCAAGATAAGATAAGATACTTTATTTCCATCTCACATGTTTTTATACAATCCTTTGATTGAGAACATTGGTGACTCATCAATCTTCAATCTAATTTGTTACATTGATTTATACATTAAAGTGAATATGTAATGTATACATTATGTATTATAAGAAACATACACACATTTTATTATTAAACTTTTGACATCTCCTAATCATTTAACAATAAAATTTCGTATATCTATATGAAGTACGGATATACGGAATTGTATGCACACTGCCATTCAGACAGTAAGTTTATACATAAACATGAATGTACAGTATAGCCTTTATTCAGTTTTTGTTTAGTAGTAAGGATATAGCTTCATTTGAGGCTGCCCTCTGTGTTCATAAAATAGTATGTAATGTTATTGGACATGTCTGGGTCCTTCTCGTTGATCACTATACCTCACACCAAACACATTTCAGCACCTATGGATTTGTGTCATGGACATCCATATTCTGTTCCCTCTATCGGAATGTGTTTTTGAACTGCTCCGAATTATGTAGCCGCTTTAGCCACTGTTGGTAAATACAAATGTAATCCTTGTTTTAAAAACATAAGTTTATCAATAGCCAGCTAACAGCTTCACTGAATTTACCTCTTAAGTAGTATTTCTGAAGGACGGCACCAAATAATTTCAAGAAATTGTATTTAGTACAGTGTTGCTAGAATTTTTGTATCCAACAATCGTGGTGGTGCAGACTTGGGGATTGCAATCCAGCAAAGTGGGATCACACAATCCGGCGGGCTCCGGCACAGTTTTATGAACTGCAGGATTCCACAACAGCCTGCGGATTCGTGAGCGGAACCGCGAGCATAAAATCGTGCAAATTCTTTCAAATTTGCCACCTCAAATTCACTTCGCAGCCCGTCGTCTTAAATTCGCAACGTGTTCCGCGATGTAAGTTGACGTTCGGTCGTCTGCCTTATTTTGAATTGCACGCACAAGCATACGATTTGTAAACTGAATGATGGCAGGTCAGAGGTGGGGGCAGAGGAAGTGAGGTCCGTGTACCATACGCTGCTAGCGCGCTGCTCGGCACAACGGAGATGAGTTGAACACACCAGAGTCCTGCTGACCCGTTTAACCTGCAGTCTGCACCCTCACAGGTAGCTGTGGTGTGTAGCCGTGAGGCAGCTGCAGCAGAAAGATTGAGATCAAAACTTTCCAGCATGGCCGAGGTAAACATTGACTACAAAAAAATATTAAAAATAAATAAATAAATAAATGTCAGTATTTGAAACTGATGGAGTAAAAGGGAAGTATTTGACTATTTATTAACCGTCAAAGCAACGAATGAGGAGGCGGAAAGATCCTTTTCTGCCAGTGGCTACATATGTAGTTCTATAAGAAGTACATTGGGAGAAATAGTAATATTGATGTTAAGCAATTTTCCTCCTCTGGAGCCCGCAGTGTGGAGTATGCCTTTGATTGACATGTTCAATACCACAATAATTATAAATTATTTTAACACACAAGAGACAGTGAAAATAATCCATCTAAATTCTATCAACATTTAATCATGGATGTAAAACCTTTAGAGGAAGCCTTTAAAAATTTTACACATTATACACAAAGGGCCAAAAATGAATATTCTCGAGGATATCGAACTATATTCCCATATACACAACAACCAGAACGATGTACTAAATGAACAAACCGAACTCAAACATAAAAAATACATCTAAAATTTTATTCACATTATAAACAAACAAGAGAATGGATAAACACCAAAGATTCCAAATCCACAGTAAAACTCCAATACAGAAACCAATAAACCAAAGATATTAATGTATAAATTACTGGTAACCTATCATTGGATGCTGCTACTACAGACTTCCACTATGAAAAACTGATAAAAAATCTAATCATATAACCAGTGCTGCTGCACATACACAGATAAGCATTACATCAGCTTCTATAATCAATTGGGCAGCAAATAAACAACAACAATATTATAAGTAATGTAAGTAAAACTTTGTAAAAATTTATGTAATTATTTTATAAGAATATATGTAACAACTCTAATTATAGAAGGAAACTTTCCTGGTGGGATAAACAAATATAAAACGGATGACTTACCCAATCTACAGGCTCGTCGACAGACGCAAATAAAATCACACACAAACACCCATAAAAGCTTTCGCAATCGTTGGTCGCTTCTTCAGGAAAAGAGGAAGAAAGGAGAGGAGAAAGGGAAGAATATGGGTTTTAAGGAAGTGGGAAAGGAGTCATTCCAATCCCAGAAGTGGTGTAGCACATGTTAATGATGATTGGAAAAGTAGCAAGAATACATTTGTAGAAATGCTAGAACAACATTTTATTCTCCTTGAAATTAAGAATAGAAAACTTTATTGGGGGAATGTTCATTACACACACTGCTTCTTCAGACTTCAAAATGTTAGCAGATAATCACAGCAGACATTTGATTTGAGAAATGAATGTGGTAATGTGCCTTATTATACTGAGCTGTTAGAAGGCACGGTAAAGTAATACAAATAATTACTCTGGCAGGTAAGGGGTTAATGATGGTATGGAGAAATACCAACTCTGTTATAGGAGGCAAATAACATGCATTTTGCTGACAAGTACACTACAGAGAAGATACAACTGTAGGATTTTCAGTGAAAATGTTGTACAATGTATCCCACGCATGATTCATCATTAGCACATTCATTAATAGAATATATGATCAGCAAATTATAATAATGGGAAGTCCAGGTTGGAATTAATAATATAGTAAGGACAGTTTACAACTTACCGAAAAGACATGGCGACGAGCTGCGACAGGCATATACAGAAGACACACGCTTACAACACTTTCAGCTATCGGCCATGGCCTTCTTCAGAAAATAGAACACAGGCACACAACACAGTCATACAACCATCACCTCCGGCTCTGGGTGGCAGCCGGAGGTGATGGTTGCACGACTGTGTTGTGTGATGGTGTGTGTGTTCTATTTTCTGAAGAAGGCCATGGCCCATAGCTGAAAGTGTTGTAAGCGTGTGTCTTCTGTATATGCCTGTCGCAGCTCGTCGCCATGTCTTTGCGGTGAGTTGTAAACTGTCCTTACTATATTACTGATCAGCAAATTAGTTTCATTAAATTTTCTTGTTCCTGATAGTTGATGATACTTGGGAAATATTATACTGTAGATAATAAAATTGTAAGTACTATATTATACCTGCAGAGTATTTAATTAACAGATTTTACTTGAGGTTTTTCTTTCAGTGCCTCGAAGCTCCAGTGACACTGTCGGGATCCACTGACTATATAAAGGAAGAACCAGAACTTATTTTGGAAGCGGGAGAAATGGAAAATAAAGTAAGTGTTAACATCATAGACATGTTGGATGTGGAGAAAATATTGGCTGAGCGTCAATTGTAAAACATACTATGCAGTGAAATAAGCACTATTGGCTGCCTGCTATTTTCTAACATTTTTGTATTATTCCACACTGCTTACCTTAAATTGTTTGCAGACTGCCGTGACTCACCAGGTGTGGTGGCACAGTGGTAACACTGGACTCACATTTAAGTTAGCAAATCAAATCCACCTCCAGCCATCAAGAGTTAGGTTTTCCAAAATTTCCCTAAATTGTTCAGTAACATTGCTTGGATAATTCCTTTGAAAAGCTCAAACCAATTTCGTTATCTATCCTTATTCAAACAATCTGAGCTTGAGCTCTCTCTAATGACCACACTATTGATCGGACATTAAACCCTAAACTTTCTTCCTTCTCTTCTAGACTCACTACTAAATAGAGCATATATAACTATACTTTCTGTTATCCTTCTTCTAATGAATCATCTTCTACAATGCACGTGTGTAATAACTACCTTAAAATCACAGTGTTGTTGTTGTTGTTATTGTTGTGGTGTTCAGTCTGGAGACTGGTTTGATGCAGTTCTCGACCCTACTCTCTCCTCACGGCTCAGCATTAATTTGCTGAGAATGGGCTTGGTGAACCCGGAGTCCTGAGCCGTGGGCTGTGTTGCACCGACAGTCAGCTACACCGTAAGCTCTGTGCGTGCTTCGACGACTGTCGTTCGGTGCGACGGTGGAACGTTTCACTTGGAGGACAAGTTTGCTGAGGTGGAAGGGATGTCTAAGATGCGGTCGGGTCAGTGTTAATAATGACGTCATCCCCAGTGCAGTCACGGGCATTGCTTGCCTGTGACAAGCTGGGTGATGTTTCCATTACCATCACACCGCACGAGACCTTAAATATGGTACAGGGTGTCATCTTTCATAAAGAGCTGTTGCTGCAGTTAGATGACGAATTGCGTGCCAACCTAGAATGTTGGGGAGTAAATTTCGTTTGCCGAGTCCACAGGGGTCCGAAGGACAACAGGGTCGCCACTGGTGCCTTCATCTTGGCTTTCGAGGGCGATTCATTACCTGAGAAAGTCGAGGTGACGGTCTACCGGTGCGACATAAAGCCCTACGTTCCTCCTGCTGTGTGCTGTTTTAAGTGCTGGAGGTTTGGGCATACGAGCTCCCGATCTGATGCCAGCCTTACATGTCGGGAGTGCAGACGTGCGGTTCATCCGAACGCCCCTTGCACGCCCCCTTCAGTATGTGTCAACTGTGGCCAGAATCACTCCCCTTGCTCACCTACGTGCACAGTTCTGCAGCAAGAAAGAAAAATCGTAGAAAACGAGACCCAGGACCGACTGACCTACTTAGAGACAAAGAGAAAGTATCAGAAACTCCACCCCGTGTGCCTGGTTAACACCTGTGCCACGGCAGCCTCGTCGTCGTCAGCCACTGTGCCTGCTGTACACTCCATGCAGTCGATGCCAGTGAGCCCCCAGGCCCAATCGACTGACCCTGCCCCTCGACAGCTGGGGACATTTTCTCTTTGGTGGCTCCCACTCTTTTCACTGTGGGAGCAACAACAACCGCTAAAACATCGGGGACACCGGTCACCACCTCTATGCCAGAGAAGGAGAAGTCTTCTCCGGCCCATCTTGCTCAGATGAATTCAGAGCAGATGGTCACAGATGATCCAATGGAATAATCTGCTTCTTTTATTCATCATGGTGCTGCAACCTGGAAATAACATCTTCCTCCAGTGGGATTGTGGCAGCTTTTCCCCCACCTGGCTGAGCTACGACAACTTTTAAGCCTAACACCTGATTTCTGTATCTCTCTCCAGGAAACCTGGTTTTCAGCAATGTGGTCCCCTGCCCTTTGAGGCTACCGGGGCTATTTTAAAAATCTTACAGCCTATGACAGACTTTCCGGTGGAGTCTGCATCTACGTCCTAGCCTCTGTCCCGAGTGCTGCTGTGCCTCTTGAAAAACCTCTAGAGGCAGTTGCTGTTCAGCTCCGGGCAGTACAAGATGTTACAATATGTTCTGTCTACCTCCCACCAGATGAGGATGTCTCTCCTGTAGACGTTGCTGCCTCGGTCGCCCAACTTCCCCCACCCTTCCTTCTTTTGGGGGATTTCAACGCCCACCTCACTTTGTGGGGTGGCACACAGACCTAGGTGCGGGTTAAAGATGTTGAGTCTCTACTGACGCGGCTGAACATCTGCCTCCTCAACACCGGTGCTGCCACACACTTTAGCGTAGCACACGGAACGTTCTCTGCCATAGAACTGTCTATCTGCAGCCCGAGCCTGCTTCCACATATCACTTGGAGGGTCCACAATGACCTGTCTGGCAGCGACCATTTCCTTATCGTCCTCTCGCTCCCACAGTGTCCACCTGCTGACCGTCTGCCTCACTGGTCCCACCATAGGGCTGACTGGCCAGCTTATTCCATAGCCGGTGCGATTACCTCTCCTTTTCTGGTTGATATTGATGCCACTGTTCAGAAGGTCACAGATACCATCATTTCTGCTGCAGAGAAAACCGTTCCCACCTCACTCGGATCACTCCATCGTAAGTCGGTGCCCTTGTGGACACCGGAGATCACTGAGGCCATCCGGGAACATCGGCGAGCACTACAGCGCCACCGACACCACCCTTCCATCGATAATCTTATCACCTTCGAGCGTCTCTGGGCACCGGTACAGCTATTGATCCAGCAAAGCGAGAGGGCCTTCCGGGAGCGGTATTTCGCCTCCATTGGATTCCGTGCATCTCCGTCACAGGTACGGTCTCAAGTTCGACGCCTCTTCGGGCACCGCCCACCAGTAGTAATTCCCTGTCTCGGCATTCGGGGTTACAGTCTGTACTGACACACTCACCATAGCTGAGCACTTGGCATACCACTATGCTCGAACCTCAGCGACTGCTGCATATGGTGTGGACTTCTGCAACATTAAAGAGCGCTTGGAGTGAAATCTGGTCTCTTTTCGAATGCAACGCCAGGAAGCATACAACATCCCTTTTACTCAGTGGGAGTTTGACAATGCCCTTGCTGCTTGCCCAGATACCTCCCCTGGACCTGGTCGATTTCACAGCCAGTTCCTCTGACACCTATCAGTGGACTCTAAGCACCAGCTTCTCGCCCTGCTGCATGATCTCCGGGTTGAGGGTGTTTTCTCATCTCAATGGCGCGATACCGTCGTCATCTTGGTAATGAAGCCCGGGGCGGATCCGCAGGAGGCTGATGGTTACCGACTGATCAGCCTCACAAATGTTCCGTGCAAGCTCCTCGAACGGATGGTGAGTCGGAGGCTTACGTGGATCCTCGAGGACTGGGGACTCCTGGCCCCACAAAAAGGACAGCAAGGACGTAGCCAAAGGGGGGTGGGGGGCTGGGGGTCCAGACCCCCCTATCAGCTAAACGATAAAATACTATTCAAACTTATGCTAAGGACAACAAACACACACACACACACACACACACACACACACACACACACACACACACATGACTCGAACCTCCGAAGAGACTAAATGAAATAAGACACGACCCAGTTACCGTGTAGTGAAACTGAATGATGTGGTTGGCAGTAACTCTGAATAACCTGTAGTTAGTGACACCCACTATCTGACCGTGGCATCCCTCTTTACAAACACGGTTTTACTCAGACTTGATGAGTTCCTATTGTGTCATGCCTCTTGCGTGCAGCTAACTGTATGCCACATTTTAACTTAGTCTAACAGTGGAAAGTGCAGGGTGGAATTAACGATATAGTAATAAGGACAGTTTACAACTCACCGCAAGGACGTGGCGACGAGCTGCAACAGGCACGTACGAAAGACACACACGTACGACACTTCCAGCTATCGGCCGTGGCCTTCAGAAATAGAACAGTCACACAATCACACAACACAGACATACAGCCGTCACCTCCGGCTGTCGCACTTTGAAGTGTTGTGACTGTGTTGTGTGATTGCGTGAGTGTTGTGTTTTCTGAAGAAGGCCATGGCCGATAGCTGAAAGTGTTGTACGTGTGTGGCTTTTGTATGTGCCTGTCGCAGTTCGTCACCATGTCTTTGTGGTGAGTTGCAAACTGTCCTTATTACTACATTTGAACATAGTGCATTTCGTACCGTGCTGAGAGGGCTGAAGCAAATCTTGGTGACGATCTTCCCTCAATTTCAGCTAATAATGAGACAAGTGTGAACAAGGGTTTATAAAGTATTGTGACTTTGTTGATGCTGGTCTAAACTCTTAGACTGTAGGTTATAGTGTGTTGCAGAGTTGCTAGCTCAGCTTTTTACTGTATATTCCTGTGGCAGTCAGCCATCTGCTAAGTTGTTTGAACTGTGTCCCTTTTGTGGGCAATGTTTTTAATTTTGACTCCCTCATCTTCTATTTTACTTCAGTTTCACACTGCAACATTAGTTTGATTTCCGCTACTGGTTTCATTCTCTTGTTTTCTTTAATTTGTTCATACTCTTCTCATATTACATTAGTTTGGCCACTAAAGACCTCATTGTCATGCTTCCAAAATCCCATATCTGTTCAATGGCAGTTCACAAGAATTTACAGTGGTGAACTTTAATGTATACATTTGAAATTGTTTTATTTGTGACCTACCATTTGTACATACATCAAGCACTTATACTGTAAAAATGTAACATCCTACTAGAAATCAAAAGATGGTATCTTTTTGTGCTAAAACCATTTGTCACTGGACATATCTGTTCCAATCCTGGCAAAATATTATTTCTTTTCAACTGATATAAGATTACCTATTCGCTACTTGAGCAGATTAAATAATTTCAAATGCCACAGTCGTGAAACTGTGGAAGTGACAGCCGGAAAGAATGAAAAGCACTAGAATGCAGTATTCTGTATGGGGGTGATTTCAAGAACACACACATTTTGAATTGTAGTGTACCATGGAATGTGTATTTCTGCAGTTAACAAATTGACTGTGTTTTTCTCAAGTTTGCTGTTCTTTTTATTTACCATATTTTTCTACATGGTTCCAGTACATTGATTTTTGATGTTTAAAAATAATAGCAAAAACCATATACACATATTTGACTTTTGTAAACATTTTAAAAGTCTGAATACCTTTAAAATTAAGTTGTCTGATCACACCATCACAAAAGAACAGATGAACGAGTTTGAAGTGCACAATCAAATATATGAACTGTATCTGAATTATGTGTCAAATTGTTACAATTAGATATGGGTTTGTGTAATTTTTTATCCTGACAGAGACATTGCTTTGTGCTGCAGCTAAAGACATTAAAAATGCTTTATATTTTCTGCTATAATTTACAAGAAATGTACCTCTAAATATTTAAACATACTGGGTGTAATTTGGATAGATTTTTGTAGCTGCTTCATATTGTACAGACCACAAAAAGTGTTTTGTCTAAAGGCATAAAAATACTTAAGATCATTGCACTGATTAAAGAAAGCTGCTTTCCTGTTGAGAGCAGCAATGATTTTAATATAAAAGTAATTCCCATAATTATCAGTGTGGGTAGATGAACACTGCCAATAATTTTTCATTAGGGTAGAAATCTACTGCAGTTACTGCTTGTGCCTTTTAATTTTATGTTGACGTATTCTTACTTCCTGCAGGCTTTGTTTTGTTTAGATATTTCTGGAGTGTAATATGTGACTGAGTGAAAACAACAAAATTTGTGCAATATTTTTACATGCCATAAATGTATTCTCCCAAACATATTGTAAGGGATTCCTTTCCACTGGTAATTGAGAGTTTTATCATATAGTAAATTTAGTATATGTGTATACTGTCTGTGGAATTATATTAGTGAACTGGATTCCTTCATATGTGATTATTATTATTTTTTTATATCTTTATTATAGGTTGATGCACATGCAGAATTTTGCAGTCCCGAATGTGATTCTGTGAAAATTAAGGAAGAGGAGGTAAGCTACTAATAAGTGATACTTGTTAAAGAGTTGTCGATTATTTCTCATTCTTAGTACTGTAACTACAGCAGGTGTTGTTTCAACTATATACCTGCAGTCGAGTTTGGAATTTCAAAGTGGGAGGGGGAGGGAAGGGCATTATACACAAAAATGTGCTCAGCTGCATGTTCAGCATTTTATGTTCAACATAGTGAAGATGTGAAAGTACTGGAAATTCACTCTGCTAATCTATTGTGAGTTCTTGGAGATAGGAATTTTATGCTGATCACAAAAACATAGGTAGCTCTACTGTCATTACAGAGATCTTGCAGTGAATACCGCAGTAAGCATTGGTTTTGTTTGTGACTGATGCACATTTTTACTGCTTCAGGGTGGTGCATGAGATTTGGGTTAAAAACTGTGTATTTTTGGCATTTGGAAGAGTTTAACCAGCGTTCTGCATTACTCACTACAACTGTAGTTTGGTAATTCACATCTAATGACTTAACCAAGTCATCTAATTATGCTGGTATCATGTTAATTGGATAAGTATCACACTACAAATTGGAAGGTTTGTGGATTAGCCCTTAGTTTTACAACTTTTTGTTACTTAGGTCCCCCCCCTCCCCCCTGGCGAGTGAGGCAAGTTGAGAATTATTTGGTTTCTATGTGCAACCATAGTGTTGAAGGTCAAAGAAAGGAAAATGCAATATGTAGAAAGAAGCATGCTCTGTAAAAGTTTTTGCTACTCTAACTTGCCTGCAGGTGCAAAAACCCTTTCAGCATAGACTTGGACCTGGACTTTGGATGTTTTGCATGCAATTACTATTTGTCAGCAGAGACTCAGTTTCATCTTACATAGATCAATGACACAATTTCCTTTGAAGTTGTGTAGAATTAGTGCCTAGTGTACTGTACATGTATGTTGTCAGAATTCAAGCACTTTAATACTTTGGAGACTCGGATATTACATGTCTCGAGTTAGAAATTGATTTGTCCAGAAGCTCTCAATTCTGCCAAAGAGATGGTTTATGTGCTGGACTATAGTGTATTAGTTGATACAGACAAGTATCTTGAATCAAGTGAGGTAGACATTGAGACTGGGAATTGGTTTGAGTATGAATGATAAACATGAATGAAGTAAGTTTACATTGACCATCAGACTCAGTTGGAAAAGTAACTGATAGCTTCAAGCATAACTTCTGCTCCCTAGTACAATGAATCGGGACACGTTATTATGGTCAAAGGAGATTTTAGTTGTTTCATAAGAAATTGGAAAAATGCGACTTTTAAAAAAATTATAATAATACATGGTACTGCTGCTGCATGTTACACGGGTAGTATCAGGGGAGTTCATAAGAAACAGTGCCTGCTACGCAGTAGGTACAAATTGTAACATAAACCCACAGATCGGCAGATGCCGAGTGAGAAACCGTCGTATATCGAAACGGCAATACCTGTAGTTTCAATGATAAGTGTAGGAAAGTATTCTCGCAGACCTGTTTCGAAACTTAAGAAATTTGGGTCATATGTTTAAGACTGGAAAAAAATCAGTCCCCTGTTACTTTCAGACGAGACAGAAACCAGAATATAAATCATCGTCGGAGGACAGATAACAACTCACCGTAAAGACGCTCGCTGTGCTGCTGACGGGCACGAGAAATGGACAATCCCATTGGCAAAAATTGTCAGTCGGGGCCTTTGTCGATAAAGCAACACACACAATCACTTGAGACAACTGGACACACTACAGCGCTGGAGTGGCGGGACACGGTGACTGTGTGAACGTGTGCGTTTCTTTAGCGATGAATTTGTGCGAAAGCGATTGTCTACTTTCCCTGCCTTTTGGCAGCTCAGCGAGCGTCTTTACAGTAGGTTCTTATCCGCCCTCCATTATTGACACCCCTCAGGGGCTCAGCATTAATTCGCTGGGTACGGGCTTGGCGAACCCGGGGTCCTGAGCCGTGGGCTGTGTCGCACCAACAGTCCGCTACACCGTAAGCTCTGTGCGTGCTTCAACGACCATCGTTCGGCGCGACGGTGGAACGTTGTACGTTTCAGAGCCCGGGGATCTTGGCTTAATTGCCCGGGTCGCGAGGACGGTACAAACCTCTATAAAAAAAAACCTTAATCTCAAGGTGTGCTACGTGCCGAGGAGATGCATGGCTGTTGAGGTGGAACAGCCGCTAGCGAGCAACCTCTGAGGAACCTGCCGCACCTCAGTTGTATAAGGCTTACCCAGGCAAGCGGGGCTCTGCCTGGGTGGACCTTTAGTTCCCTAGCTGCTCGTGGGACCGAGATGAAACAAGCAAACAAAAGCGTGGCCGGTCGCGAAAACGGCGTCTCAAAGCATGGTAAGGTTGACTTCAATGCTGAGAAATATGACCTTCAGTCGTTCCCTGCCTTGGCAACGCCATGGGAGGAACGTAGGGCAAGAAATCGAGGTGAGGCATATGCCCCCCGATACTTAGTATGTTCCCGGACTGACGGTGAGTCGTTTACCAACACAAAGCCCCTGTTTTTTGTTGAAAACATAGAGGATAAATTCGGCGAGGTGGAGGGCATGTCAACGACGCGATCCGGCTCTGTCCTTATTACGACGTCATCCCCAGCACAGTCACGAGCACTGCTTGCCTGTGACAAGCTGGGTGATGTTCCCGTAACGATAACTCGTCATAAGAGCCTCAACATGATACAGGATATTATATTCCATAAAGATCTTCTGTTGCGGACCGATGATGAGCTACGTAAGAACTTGGAGCGCAGAGGAGTTCATTTTATACGGCGAGTGCATAGGGGTCCGAAGGACAACAGGGTCGCAACCGGCGCATTCATCTTGGCCTTCGAGGGCGACACGTTGCCTGAGAAGGTCAAGGTGATGATTTACCGGATTGACGTGAAGCCCTACGTTCCTCCCCCTATGCGCTGTTTTAAGTGCTGGAGGTTTGGGCACATGTCCTCCAGGTGCACAGCCAACTCCACCTGTCGAGAGTGTGGACGTGCGGAACACCCTAGCGTCCCTTGTGCACCTCCTCCATTCTGTGTGAACTGTGGACAACATCACTCACCTTGCTCGCCCATCTGCTCTGTTCTGCATAAAGAGAGAAAGATCATGGAATATAAAACCCTGGATAGGCTGTCTTACTCGGAGGCAAAAAGGAAGTACGAGAAAATGCATCCCATCAGCATGAAGACATCCTTTGCTGCAGCCGCATCTTCCTCTAAAGAGTTACCACGTGTACAGTCGGTCCTAGTGGGCTACCAGGCCCAACCATCCACCTCTGCCCCCCTAACTACTGGGGGCACCTCAAATTCCACCGCCCCCAAAGACCCTGCTTTGGGAGCGGTAACCACCAAACCAAAGGGGACATTGGTCCCCACCCCAGAGCCAGAGTCACAACAGCCTGCTCTGGCTCCTCGCACTGGGAAGGGGTCGCTTGGATCCCTTCCCTCTAAAGTTTCTCCCGCTGAATCAGCGGATGCCAGTGGCTGGCAGAAAGTACTGCCAGCTGGTCGTAGGGCTGCACGCCACTCCTCCGTCCTGGGGACTGAGCTGGCAGCGTCCTCCCAGCATGAGAAGCCTAAAGAGAAGCGCGAAACCAAGAAGAAGAAGGACAAGAAACCACCCAAGGAGAAGGATACCCCAGTGGCCACCTTGCCGCCACCCCCCTCTACCTCTTCTTCTGAGGACGAGATTGAGATCCTCGCGTCTTCCAAAGACTTGGCAATTGCCGAGTCTTCGGAAGCCATGGACGTTGATGCTCTGCCTCAGAAATCGGCGACGGCTGAAGATACTGCGACTCTTACTGCGCCGCCAAATTCAGCATGTCCCAGCGACCAGGAGGCTCTCTGATCCTCCAGTGGAACTGTGGCGGCTTTTTCCGCCATCTGCCAGAGTTACAGCACTTGTTGTGCCGCTTCCCAGCGTTTTGTGTAGCCCTGCAGGAAACCTGGTTTCCTGCTAATAGGATCCCAGCCCTTCGTGGGTATCGGGGCTATTACAAAAATCGTCTCCTATACGACAGGGTCTCTGGAGGTGTGTGTATCTATGTCCTTGCCACTGTCCCCAGTGCTGCTGTGCCTCTACACACGACTCTTGAGGCGGTGGCTGTTCGAATCCGGGCTATGCAGGAACTGACGATCTGTTCACTTTACCTTCCTCCAGATGAGACGATTTCAATTACCGACCTTGCTACCCTGGTGGCACAACTTCCCCCCACCATTTCTGATTCTGGGGGACGTCAATGCTCACCATCCCTTGTGGGGTGGAGCGCAGACAACAGGCCGTGGTAGGGACATAGAGACGCTCTTATCATAGCAAGACATCTGCCTGCTAAACACTGGCGCACCCACGCATTTTTGCGTGGCTCGAGGCACGTATTCCACGATTGATCTCTCTGTTTGTTCCCCGAGCCTGCTCCCGCACTTCCAGTGGGGGGTCCATGATGACCTTTGCAACAGCGGCCGTTTTCCTGTTCTCTTGACGCTCCTTGATTTTCACCCTGTGGGCTGCCCATCTTGATGGTCTCTCAGTGGAGCTGATTGGATCCACTTCACCTCAGCTGCTACAGTTCCCGTTCCACTGCCAGCCGACTTGGACATTGCGATTCACCAGGTCACCAGTTCGATAGTTTCCGCTGCTGAGGCTACCATTCCTACCACGTCTGGCTCCCCACGTCGTAATTCTGTGCCCTGGTCGACGCCGGAAATTGCTGAGGTCATTCGGGATCGTCGTCGCGCGCTCCAGCGGCATCGTCGACACCCCACCTTAGACAACCTGATAGTTTTTAAACAGCTCCGGGCCCGGGCTCGACAGCTCATCCGGCAGGGCAAACGGGACTGTTGGGAGACATATGTCGCCAGCATCGGCCGTCGCACCTCAGCATCTCGAGTGGTCCCAGGTTAGGCGCCTATTTGGGTACCGTCCACCGGCAGTGATTCCCAGCCTACGCATCCAGGGTACCCTATGCACCGACCCGGCTTCCATCACAGAACACATGGCCGAGCATTATGTTCGCACCTCTGCAACATGCGAATACAGTGCGGACTTCCGTGCACTGAAGGAGTGTGTTGAACAGAGATGGCTGTCATTTCACATGCACCGATCCGAATCGTACAACTCCGCTTTCAGTGCATGGGAATTCGAAACTGCCCTTGCCGCATGCCCCGATACCTCTCCAGGACCGGACAGAATACACAGCCAGTTCGTCCGGCACCTTTCCGTGGAGTTTCAACACCAGCTTCTCGCCCTGTTTAACCATTTATGGGTGGAGGGGGCTTTCCCGTCACAATGGCGAGAAAGCATCATTATTCCAGTGATCAAACCTGGTGCTGATCCACAGGTGGCTGATAGTTACCGCCCAATCAGTCTCACCAACGTTCTGTGCAAGCTATTCGAACGTATGGTGAGCCGGCGGCTTATGTGGATACTTGAACATAGGGGTCTGTTGTCCTCACGTCAAGGGGGTTTCCGCCATGGCCGCTCCACTGTTGACAACTTAGTGGCACTGGAGTCCGCCATTCGTACGGCATTTAGCAGGCGTGAGCACCTTGTTGCCGTCTTTTTTGACCTCAGAAAGGCCTACGATACCGCTTGGCGCCACCACATTCTGACTACACTGCACGGTTGGGGATTGAGAGGTCCGCTACCACTTTTTATTCAGAACTTTCTTTCTTTCTTGTCTTTTCGAGTACGGGTTGGTACTTCCCTCAGCTCGTCTCGCGTCCAGGAGAACGGTGTCCTTAGTGTACCCCTCTTTTTAATTGCCATCAATGGACTTGCTGAGGCAGTGGGGTCATCGGTTTTTTCCTCTTTGTTCGCCGATGACTTCTGCTTATACTTCAGCTCAGCTAGCATTGGGGTAGCTGAAAGGCGTCTACAGTGAGCCATTCGAAAGGCGCAGTCGTGTGCTTCAACCCATGGATTCCAGTTTTCTCCATCGAAAACCCGGGTTATGCACTTTTGCCGCCGTCGAGCTGTCCATTTGGACCCAGAGCTATATTTATATGATGAACTCCTTCGTGTCGAAGTGACTCACTGATTTCTTGGCATGCTCTTCGACAGCCGGCTCACTTGGGTTCACCATCTTCGCCAGCTTGAGCAGAAGTGCGTCAGGTACCTCAATATTCTACGCTGCCTCAGCCATACTAGTTGGGGAGCTGCCCGTACGAGTCTTTTGCAGCTCTACAGGGCGCTGATCCAATCACGGTTAGACTATGGGAGCTTTCTGTACCGTTCGGCAGCCCCATCTGCATTGCAGATCTTGGACCCAGTACTCCACAGTGGCGTCCGTTTAGCGACAGGGGCCTTTCGGACAAGTCCAGTGGGAAGCCTACTAGCTGAAGCTGGAGTCCTTCCCCTGCGATTTCGGCGGCAGCAACCTGTTATCCTCCTATGCTGCCCATGTACATGCAATACCGCACCATCCGAATCGCAGGCTTCTTTTTCCAGCTGCTGCACTTCCGTCTCCACAACAACGGCCGAGGTCGGGTCTTCCGATCGCGGTCCGTGTTCGCTCCGTCTTGTCGTCTCTTGAGTCCCTTCCTACGCCTCCTGCTTTTCACTGGCCTTACCGTCTCGCTCCTTGGTCACTTTCACCTCCACAGCTTCGGTTGGACTTGGCGCATGTCTCGAAAGCCTCTGTACCACCACTGAGTCTCCGTCGCCAGTTTCAGGCGGTTTTAGAGTCGTTCTGTGGCGCGGAAGTCGTGTACACGGATGGTTCTGCGGTCGACGGCCGTACTGGCTATGCATACGTCCACGGTGAGCATTTCGAACAGCATTCACTGCCCTGTGGAAGTAGTGTGTTCACTGCGGAACTGGTTGCCATCTATCGGGCACTTGAACATCTCAGAGGGTGCCCTGGGGAGTCTCTGGTCATCTGTTCTGACTCCCTTAGTGGCTTGCAAGCCCTTGCCAAATGTTTCCCGAAACATCCTTTAGTGCAATCCATACAGGAGTCTGTTTCCAGGCTTGTTCAGTCTGGTCGCTCGGTGGTCTTTGTTTGGACCCCAGGCCACATTGGCATTCCTGGAAACGAACGTGTGGATAAGCTGGCTAAGCAGGCTACTTCCTCCGGTCCATTGGCTATTGGTCTTCCAGAGAGCGATCCCCGACTGGAGTTCCATCGGAAGATCTGTAGCCTGTGGGATTATGAGTGGGCTAACTCTGCTCACCCCAACAAGCTTCGTGCAGTGAAGCTCTCTACGGTTGCATGGAAGTCCTCACTGCGGTCGTCTCGTAGGGAATCTGTTGTTCTCTGTCGCCTACGAATCGGCCACACATGGCTGACACATGGCCACCTTCTTCGGCGGGAGGACGCACCACAGTGTGACTGTGGCGCCCCCTTGACAGTGGTCCACATGCTGGTGGACTGTCCACTTTTAGTTGCTTTGCGACAGTCTTTTAATCTGCCAGATGCGCTTTCTTTTATCTTAGGAGACGATGCTGCTATGGTCGATCGTGTTTTAGGTTTTATACGCGCAAGTGGCTTTTATGGGTCTATTTAGTGGTGGGGCCCGTAAGCCCGCCCTGACGGGCTTCACCCCCTCCACAACAATAGGCCGCTGTCATTTTATGGTTTATGACTTGTTTTTCCATAAAGGATTTTAAAGAGTGCAGAGTGGCTGGCTCATCCTGTATTACTTTGTGATCAGCCAGCCACACGCCTCTGCTGCCTTGTTTTAGTTTACTGTCTATTTTGTCAAATTCTGTCTTGTTCTTTGTTATATGTCATCATTTTACCATTGACTGTCTCTCTGTACCCGGAGTACGCTGGACTTCGAGTACTATGCGACAAGAAGGAAACTTTTAAAAGTTAAATCTTAGCAGGGAACAGGGGACTGATAACCCAGCAGTTGAGTCCCCTTTAAACACACAACAACAACAACAACAACATTATTGACACAAGATGTTGAATTATTTCTTGAAAAGTTCCTTTACAATAGTAAATACAGCATGCTCTACCGTATAAAAACCATATCATTCGTGAATAATGAAGTAAACAGTACTACAATATTGACCAGCAAAAGTGGTGGCTGGAGGGGGAAAGTGTAAAAGACATTTCATCCATCTTTCCAGCACGCTTTCTCACTCGTGTTCTTCACATTCACCTCAGTCGCAACAATTCCAAAGTCTTTTGTCGATGAATGTCGAGCCGGGCTTGACACGTTAAGCTGTCTGGCACGCGAATGCTCTGTGTATTACAAGGAACTCACTTGAAAACAATAAGACAGCAGAAAGCAACAGATTCTAAATTGAAATAAATATCAGAAAACTGATTCAAAACATTCATATTTGAGGCAGGCGACCATTCAGTATTGGCAATAATTAAATATTTAGTAATATTTTGGTCGCAAATTTTTTTATTGTGTAACTCGAAAAGAAACTGTTTCACCTCGTTCGTCACCTGACGAGGCACAATTTCAGATAATTATCTGAAATCGTGCCTTGTTGGACAACGAATAAGGTGAAACTGTTCTATCTTTTTAGGTTACACAATAAAATAAATATTTCATACTCAAAAGTGGATAATCACACGTTGTTGTTGTTGTTGTTGTTGTTGTTGTCTTCAGTCCACAGACGGATTTAATGCAGCTCTCCACACTACCCTGTCCTGTGCAAGCTTCTTCATCCTATAAGACGTATGGCAACCTACATCCTTTTGAATCTGCTTACTGTATTTGCCCCTCGGTCTCCCTCTACGACTTTTACCCACACACTTCCTTCTAATGCTAAGTTGATAATTACTTGATGTCTCGGATGTGTCCCACCAATCTATCCCTTCTCTTACTCAGGATATGCCAGAAACTCCTTTTCTCTCCAATTCGGTTAAGCACCTCTTTATTAGTTAAGTGATCTACCCATCTAATTTTCATCATTCGTCTGTAGCACCACATTTCAAAAGCTTCTATCATCTTTTTTTTTTTTTTTTTTTTTTTGCCTGAACTCCTTATTGTCCACGTTTCACTCCTGCAAAATGCTACTCTCCAGACAAATGCTTTCAGGAAGGACTTCCTAACATTTAAATTAATATTGGATGATAACAAGTTTCACTTCTTTAGAAACACTTTTCTTTCCATAGCCATTCTGCATTCTATATCTTCTTTACTTGGCCATCAGAAGTTATTTTGCTGCCCAAATAACAGAACTCATCTATGACTTTTATTGCCTCATTACCTAATCTAATTCATTCACCATTACCTGATTTTTTGATATTACATTCCATTATCCTTGTAAACTTCGGTTAGTGATGTACGAAGAACAACAGGTGGGTACCCATAAATCGCCATGCTGCATACAGAAGAATTGAGTACCTGAAAATCAGTTGGTAAATTCCAATATATAACATGATATATAATATATTTATATTACACAAACAGCAACTGAAATAACAATGTTCAAAAATTAGGTATTTTGCCACTTTACACAAATTTTGAAAAATTGACATTTTTTTACGCTCTGCAGCACCTTATGTTTTAGGAGTAGAAAAAATGGTAAGAACCAAATTTGTAGAGAGTTTTGTGTTCTTTAAATAATTCAGACGTAAAAGCAGTAGAAGCACAAAAAACCGATATATTTTGAAAAATACTAAAAAAAAGTCCTAAATTTTCGAAGTTTTTTGACTGCAGAAAGTTTTCCCAAGAGAAATATGAATGAGTTAAAAAATAAAATATTCTACCGCACCTTTTGCAAGGTATATGCTTTTTTTATGATATTTTGACTGAGTTACTGGCACTCACAATGTTCCTCATGTAGTTAACTTAACACCAGTGCCATAACAAACACAATTATGATGTGGCAAGTTCAGAAATATTTAGCAAAGCGTGGAATGTATATCGGAAAGATAGATCTGAAGAAACTGGAGGAGGAGTGTTCATCGCTGTGGACAAAGATATTGTTTCTACTGAGATCGAGGTTGAAAGTAACTGTGAAGTTATCTGGGCATGCATAACAGGTCTAAAAGAAGTAAAGTTAATAGTTGGGTGTTTTTACCGGCCCCCCAGTGCTGCTGTAGCAGTTTTAGAATCATTCAAGGAAAGTCTACACCAGGTAGTGCATAGGTATCCGGGCCATGTAATATTAGTCGGAGGTGACTTCAACCTTAAGAGTGTAGATTGGGACCTCGCTAGTTACATTTCAGGCGGTACAGACAAGCAGTCTTGCGAGCTACTTTTGGACACATTCTCCGAAAACTGTCTTGAGCAGTTAAACCGGCAACCCATGCGCAATGGAAATATTCTAGACCTTATAGCCACAAACAGGCCTGACCTTATTAACGATGTCTGTGTAGAGACAGGAATTAGTGATCATGATATCGTCATAGCGTCGATGGTGACCAAAGTTCATAAACCAGTCGAGAAGGCTAGGAGCGTGTTTTTGTTGGGAAAAGCCGACAAGCAAATGTTACGATCGCACTTAGAAAATGAATGGGCATCATTTAATTCTGGGACTATGGATGTAGAGGAATTGTGGACTAAATTTAAGTGCATTGTTAATGAAGGGTTAGAGAAATATGTGCCAGTAAAGACGATTAAGGATGGAAAAGATCCACCGTGGTATAATAATAATGTTAGAAAGCTGCTGAGAAAGCAAAGGCTGTTGCACTCTCGATTCAAAAAAGAACATTCAAATGATGACAGGCAAAAGTTAGTAGAGATTCGTGCATCTATAAAAAGATTGATGCGTGAAGCATACAATAATTATCACAGCCATACCTTAACAAAAGATCTTTCCGAGAACCCGAAAAAATTCTGGTCCCATGTAAAATTGATAAGCGGGTCAAAGCCCACTGTCCAGTCACTAGTCGATCATTCCGGGGCAGTAATAGAAGAAAGCAAACGGAAAGCTGAAGTTCTAAATTTAACCTTTAAGAAATCTTTCACGCAGGAGGACCGCACAAATATACCATCATTTGATCAACGTACTAATTCCGAAATGGGGGACATAGCAATAGGTGTTTCCGGTGTAGAGAAGCAGCTGAGAGAGCTAAATACGAAAAAGTCTGCTGGTCCGGATGGAATACCAGTTCGGTTTTACAAAGACTATCCTGCGGCATTGGCCCCCTACTTAGCTTGCATTTATAGCGAATCTTTAATTCAGCGCAAAGTTCCTAGTGATTGGAAAAAAGAAGCGCAGGTGACTCTCGTGTATAAGAAAGGAAAGAGAACTGACCCATACAATTACAGGTAAATATCATTGACATCGGTTTCATGTAGAATCTTGGAGCATATTCTCAGTTCGAATATAGTAAATTTCCTTGAAACGGAAAAGCTTCTTTCCATGAATCAGCACGGGTTTAGGAAACATCGTTCATGTGAAACTCAGCTTGCCCTTTTCTCACATGACATCTTGCGAGCCATGGACGAAGGGCAACAGGCGGATTGTGTTTTTCTCGACTTCAAAAAGGCATTCGACACACTGCAGACTGATAACGAAGATACGAGCTTATGGAATAGGTTCACAGATTTTTGACTGGCGGGAAGACTTCCTAAGTAATAGAACGCAGTATGTTGTTCTCGACGGCGAGTGTTCATCAGAGACGAGTGTATCGTCAGGCGTGCCCCAGGGGAGTGTGATAGGACCGCTATTATTTTCTATCTATATAAATGATCTGATGGACAGAGTAAGTTGTAATTTGCGGCTGTTTGCTGATGATGCTGTGGTGTATGGGACGGTGTCGTCTGTAACTGAATGTAATAGCATACAGGTTGACTTAGACAAAATTTATAGTTGGTGCGAAGAATGGCAGCTAGCTCTCAATGTAGAAAAATGTAAGGTGATGCTCATGAGTAGAAAAAACAATCCTATAATGTTTGAATACAGCATCAGTAGTGAGCTTCTTGATGCGGTCGCGTTGTTCAAATATCTAGGCGTAACATTGCAGAGCGATATGAAATGGAATGAGCATGTAAGGACAGTTGTGAGTAGGGCGGACAGCCGACTTCGGTTTATTGGGAGAATTTTGGGAAGATGTACTTCACCTGTAAAGGAGACCGCGTATAAAACGCTTGTACGACCACGTCTTGAGTATTGCTCAAGTATTTGGGACCCGCAGCAGATCGGTTTGAAGGAAGACATAGAGGCGGTTCAGAGGCGAGCGCTAGATTTGTTACCGGTAGATTCGACCAATGCGCGAGTGTCACGGAAATGCTCCGGCAACTCAATTGGGGATCGCTGGAAGAAAGACGACGTTCTTTTCGTGAATTTCTGTTAAGTAAATTTAGAGGGCCGGAATTTGAAGCTGAGTGTAGTACTATCTTGCTGCCGCCTACTTACATTTCGCGTAAAGATCACAAAGACAAGATAAGAGAAATTAGGGCTTGTACGGAGGCATATAGGCATTCTTTTTTTCCTCGTTCAATTTGGGAGTAGAATAGGAAAGGAAATGCCTAGTAGTGGTACAGTGTACCCTCCGCCACGCACCTTACGGTGAATTGCGGAGTATGTATGTAGATGTAGAATTAATGCTTGGACACAGCACATTATTTGGTACAAAGCTCCCACCCACCCCCAATTTTTATGAAATAGTAACTATAAATAGAGGCACTGTCCCAGTTTATGCTTTAAATTTGGAAGTCTGCCACTGGAACAGGAAATGGCTTTCACAGAACGGTTGTGAACAGATTATTTTCAAAAGAAACCTACAAATCATAATTGTTTGATAACAATATACTTTACTGTAAAAGTGTTTGTGTATAACAGGATGTTGTGGTTAGAATACAGTCACTTACTGCAAATATTATTTACAATGTGGTAATTATGTGACAGTGATTATTAGGAGGTAAGTCTCGTCTGTCTTTTAGGCACCGCTCTCCTAGTGACGTCAAAGCATTACAGATGGTCCAACCGTCCTCTGCGCCTTCTGCTTCAATACATAGCTACTTAACTTGTTGACCGCCACAAGTGGTGATCGGTATAAATGAAGGCACATTGCAGATTTGCAATGCAACAAAGTGACGCCACAGCAACTGGCATGGCAGGTGAAACAATAGTGTGGCATTTTTTTTGTGCGCCTGTGTCGACAATTAATTATCTTTCCTTGCCACTGAATGGTCTTTATTTCCAAGTGTAAATTTTTAACTCTGAACTTTCCAACGTAAGAATAAAGGCTAGATTTAGAAGTCGATTCTATACAGAAATATTGCGGCAAGAGACCACGTACACCGAGTGCCGGCGTTACGGACTGCGGTGATGAAGGTCACCGGTTCAATCCCGCCTACCGGCAAAAATTTATTTCTTTGTAATTGAGAACTCCAGAATTTTCTACATCTTTCTTAGGTTCACTTGTAAATTCTACTTGTTTCTTATGTTAACTGTTCTTCTAATTTCTGGTACATTCTGTCTGTGTATAAATAGCAGAGCACTCTGCCCGAGAGGCAGTTAGTGGTGCGTGGTGTAAGTTAAGTCCGTAATAAACCTGCTTTCAGTATAAGTGCTGTGTTTAGTTGCCTTCGAAGTCAAGCCTGCTTCCATTTCAACGCAACAGCTGCATCGCCGTGGCTCCGATTAGGCAACGTAAAAGCCATCGCTTACACGGACTAGAACCGGAATACAAGGACCTTCCGAAAGTCCGTATCATCAGAAGAACAATGGACATGAAACCATCAGTAAGCCAGCTGCACATCAGACACCCGTCGGTGTTCTCTGGAGATGCTGGACAGGATCACACCAAATTGCTTAAACGGTTCGACCCCATCGCCAAGTACAATCTGCTTGGCCAATGTTTATTTCCACCTGGACGGAACAGCCCAGCAATGGTTTAAGAACAACGAAGACAAGCTGAATGAATGGGAAACGTTCCAAACGGAACTTAAGAAAATGTTTGGAGACCGTCAGAGAGAACTGCTGGCAGAGTCACCTGCTGATGAATTCAGTCGACCTATCGGAAGAAGCCCATCACCGTACCCTGGTCGAGGTCGTTCCCCGACGTGCCACTGCCGTTCACTGTTGCCGTACAGAGGTACCAGCCGCTCCCCTAGCCGCCGCGCCCAGGAAAACTAAGCGAGGCGACCATCTACGGAGGTGAGGCCGCCGCAGATGAAAATCCTCCATGGACGACAGTCGCTAAGATGTCGGGAAATCTCATAGACGTCATAATCTACAGCCAACTGGTCCGGCCACTAGTTGATTCAGGAGCTTCTTTCTCTGTACTGTCTGATAATTACTGCCACACACTAAAGAAGACCATGTTCTGTGATACGGGGGCAACTGTGCTGAAGGTCGCAAATGGAAAGTACGTCCAGCCAGCAGGAACTTGTGTCGCAAGAATAACCATCAACAACACGACCCAGCCATTTGAATTTGCCGTGTTAACAGAATGTAGTCACAATGTTATCCTCGGATGGGACTTCCTTCAGGCATCCCAAGCTTTCATTGACTGTGGAAGATCTGAGCTGCAAATTGAAGATGATGTTCCAATGGGTACACGTAATACAGAATTTTCTGGGAAGTTATCTGTCGTTGACAATGTGACAATCCCGCCGTTGATGATGAGAAGAGTTGCAGTCACAAACACAGATGAGCAATTAAACTGTGAAGTGCTTGTTGATAGTAAAAATTTTATCAGGCTCACCAAAGAAATTTACATACCAGAGGCTATCATAGCCATTACCAGAGGTCGTGAAGAGATTTGGATCATTAATTGTCTCGAGCAGTCACAACTTATCCCGAAAGGAATGTGTATCAGGACAGCTGAACCAATCCAGGACGGTGAGTTCAATGTCATCAACGAAGACCCATGCTCTGCTGTTAGTACAGACAACATGCTGGAGGAAACAAACGGGGAACTGCCAATAGGGCCCGGACTGACCAAGGAACAATGCCAGCAGGTGTTAGCTATACTATGTTAATTTTCAGGTGCATTCACACCTCAGCAGGGGAAAAGTCAGACGAGACAGCCTATGATACGGCACCGTATCAGTACTGGGAATCATCCACCAATTAGCCACCGTTCGTATAGAGTGTCGCCAGCTGAAAGACGGATAATTCGGCAGGAAGTGTAGAAGATGTTGCACAATGACATTATTCAACCTTCAGAGAGTCCTTGGTCGTCTCCGGTGGTCCTTGTAAAGAAGAAGGATGGCACGTGGCAATTCTGTGTCGACTATTGGCGGCTGAACAGAATCACAAAGAAAGATGTCTACCCATTGCCCTGTACTCACGACACCTTAGACTGCTTGAAAGGAGCTACATACTTCTCAACTATGGACATGCAGACAGGTTACTGGCAAATCAAGGTTGAGGAAGCTGACAGGGAGAAGACGGCTTTTATTACACCTGACGGCCTCTATGAATTCAAAGTAATGCCATTTGGCATATGTAATGCTCCGGCCACATTCGAACGTTTGTAGACAACTTGCTTCGACACCTTAATTGAACAACGTGTCTTTGCTATTTAGATGACGTGGCATTTTCTTGAAAACATTTGAAGAACATCTGAGTCGCCTGTCTACTGTGTTCAGGCTGCAGGACTCCACCTGAATCCAAAGAAGTGCCTCTTTGTCACCAAAGAGATAAAAATCCTGGGGCACCTAGTCAATGGAGATGCTGTCCATCCTGATCCAGATAAAGTAAGGGCAGTCACAGAATTTCCAACTGCTCAGCACATTCATGATGTGAGAAGTTTTCTCGGGCTATGCTCATACTACCGACATTTCATAAAAGGATTTTGTAACAAGGCACGTCCATTACAAGAACTTCTGCAGAAAGATGCCAAGTTTTACTGGGATGAGGCATAGGAATGAGCTTCCGGGCACTTAAGGAGGCCCTAACTTCCGCACCAGTTCTAGCCTTGTACAACGAGAATGCGGAAACAGAACTTCACACAGACACCAGTGGTTATGCGATTGGTACAGTGCTTGTACAAGTTCAGGAAGGTGCTGAAAAAGTGATAGCCTATGTATCAAGAGTACTCTCAAAGTCCGAGATAAACTACTCTACAGCTGACAAATGATGCCTCACAGTTATCTGGGCTATCAACAAGTTCCGGCCGTATTTATTCGGCAAACCATTCACCACCATTCTTTGTGTTGGCTGACTAGCTTGAAGAATCCATCAGGTCGACTAGCAAGATGGGCACTAAGACTCCAACAGTATGATGTCACTGTGGTATTCAAGAACGGGCGCAAACACAAGGATGCCGACTGCCTTTCGAGGAATCCATTAGTGGAACACAGGACAATGAATGAAATTTCAGCCCTCACTGAATTAGATGACATTACAGCTGAACAGAAGGAATATCCACCATTATTAAAAACCATAGAGGCCTTGGAGAAAGGAGAACCGACAAATGGAGAGTTCCAACTCATAAATGGAACATTGTATAAGAGCAATTACGATCCACTGGACCCCAAATGGCCACTGGTTGTTCAGCTCATCTCCAGCCAGATATTCTCAAATATTTCCACGATGCTCAAATATCCGGTCATCTGTGATTTCATGTAGACCCTAGACACAATCAGACACAGGTATTACTAGGAAGGTCTCTACCGATCTGTCAAGCACTATGTGAGTCACTGTAAAGAGTGCCAGCGACGGAAGCATGTTCTGCACTTACCTCCAGGCCATCTCGTATTGATTCCACCAGCAGCAGCTCCATTCCACCGAATTGGAATCAATCTTTTAGGGAGGTTCCCGAAGTCGACAACCGGTAACCGTTGGATAATAGTCTGCACTGACTACCTCACACGCTACGCTGTCACCAAACCTGTGCCGACTGCAGAAGCTCCAGAGATCGCAAAATTCCTTGTAGAAGATATTATTTTGAAGCATGGAGCACCACGTTTCATGATATCTGATCATGGAAAAGTATTCCACTCAAAACTAGTATCAGAGGTAACGTCACGGTGCGACATTGTCCACAGAATGACAACTGCATACCATCCTCAGAGAAATGGTCTCACACAACGTTTTAAGAAGACATTAGTGGATACGCTGTTGATTTATATCAATGTTGAGCAGAAAGATTGGGATACAATACTGCCACTCGTGACATTTGCTTACAATACCGAAAGACAAGACACCACAGGCTTCACGCCGTTTTTCCTGCTCCATGGCCGTGAAGCTGAGATGACAATGGATATGCTGTTCCCTTTCCAATCGGACAACACTCAGGATGACTATGTTAAACAGCTCATCACCAGGGTCAAAGAAGCAATACAGCTGGCTCGCATACGGACACTGGACGCCCAGGAGAAGGACCTTCAGCAGTGTAACGACAAGCACCGACCTGTTGTGTACAGCCCAGGAGATCTGGTATGGATTTTTACCCCTGTACGGAAGGTTGGACTGTCAGAAAAGTTATTGAAGCGATACTTTGGTCCGTATCGTGTCATACGCCGCCTGTCAGACGTCACATACGAAGTTGAGGATTATGAACCGTCGTCGAAATGACAAAAACGAAGGGACATTGTTCACGTCCTGCGCATGAAGCCTTACTACGATCCTGAAGAGCAGGTAGGCAACAATGGCTTCTCGTTCAGGGACTCTAAGGGCAGTAATGTTACTGATGAAGCCACGACAGAAACGTCTGTCATCGATAATCTTGCAGAAGGGAAGGATTCTCTTGAACTGCCATACAGAGGACCCATGACACGGTCAAGATCCAGGACATTGCAGCTGGCTAACAGGGAACGTAACAGCGGGTCGCTGTTTTTCCAGAAGAGGGAGGAATGCCGCGAGAGACCATGTACACAGAGTGCCGGCGTGGCGCAGGGGATAGCGTTACCAACTGCGGTGCTGAAGGTCATCGGTTCAATCTTGCCCACCTGCAAAAATTTATTTCTTTGTAATTAACAACTCCAGAATGTTCTACATCTTTCTTTTGTTCACTTGTAAATTCTACTTGTTTCTTATGTTAACTGTTCTTCTAATTTCTGGTAGATTCTGTGTGTGTATAAATAGCAGAGCACTCTGCCCGAGCAGCAGTTAGTGCTGCGTGTATGTTAAGTTCGTAATAAACGTGCTTTTTTATAAGTGCTGTGTTCAGTTGCCTTTGAAGTCTAGCCTGCTTCCATTTCAATGCGACAGTATCACAGTGGTATCCCAGAAACAGATGAAGGAAGTAGCAGTAAAACTATTCATGACATACAACTAACTGTAGAGCTGCTACTAAAGCTATATTATATATATATTGAAACTAGGAATGAAGCTTTCATATTTGACATTGGCAATGACCCGTCATATTTCTAGTATTTGTACCTCTCTCTGAGAACTACAATATTAGTTTGACACTAATGACCATGCCCTACAGATTCATTGGGGTAGAAATCACTACAACACTGGTATTTTGCATTGTGACGAGATCTACTTACGAAATTTCACTTGCTGACTTTCGCTTTCAAAACGTAAAATTTATTGTTGACCCACCTACTTAGGGAGATCGATCATTAAAATGAAATACCAGCAATCGGGACGAGGTTTAGATGTTCTTCCTTTCCACTTGCTATTTGAGAATAGAATGGTAGAGAAATATTGTGAAGGTGTCTCAATGAACCCTCTGCCAGGCACTGAGATGTAGTTTGAAGTTAACCCAATGTAAGATTTAAAAGCCACTGAATCCAGTCCCCCATACATGTATCACTTTAAGAATAATATAATGAGTACAGTTAGTAACTCACAGAAAGACATTCTCGGAATCATGACAGGCGCGCGTACACACTTACCTGTTGGCCGCAGCCTTCTTCAGGAAAAGGAGACGTACCCTCATTCATACAATCGTGTAGACATTTTAACAGTAGAAAATTCCATAGGAATGTCAGTAATGGAGAATAGATAACAACTCACCGTAAAGACAGTCTAAATGCTCGTGGCCGGACACTACGTTTGTGTGTATATACTGGTAGCTGTCTCAGTGTTTGCCTGAATGTACGTGTTTCTTTTTCTGATGAAGGCTGTGGTCAGAAATTTAAGTTGTGTGAATGTGATTATTTTGATGTCTGTCAGCAGCTCAGGGGGCCTCTTTACAGTGAACCGTACAGGCGTAACAGACGTACACTGCGGCTGCTGTGTTCTGAGGAGCTCTGTGCTGCTGGGTGGGTAGAGGGGGGCAGGAAGGACGCAACAAGGAGCTGGTGGTGGTGGACGTAGTGCTGCCTTGTGGAGCATGTGTATATAGATAGGTCGACAGAGATGCGGCTTAGGGCTGCCACACATTCCAGTATGTCCGCCAGGTAAACCTGTACATGTCACTTGTACAGAGAGTCTTGGTTTTCTGAAGCTAGCTTCTCAATTAGAAAGCATCAGCTGTTTTTGTATTCAAGTGTACAACAGAACACAGCATAGTAATGCTCAACTCTTGCGATCAACCTGCCAGATTGAAAACTGAACCAACTGATAGAAGAGTTTATTGAAATGTAAAGGTTTGAATCTTGCCTGTGGCAGATGAAGAGTAAAGAATACTGCAACCCTGAAAAGATAGATGCAGCTTATGAAAGACTTATCGGAGGTGTTAGAACTCAATACTACAAAGCAAACAGAAGTTTAAATAATTTAAGAAATAATGTAAAGAGAAGAAGAAACCGACACATCAGTGAAATCCAGAGCTTCAACAGACAATATCTACGTATCAAAACTGTGTTACTTGGATTTCTTTAATTTTCTTTGTGATCAAGATACTCCTGGTGCGTCTGTATCAAACTCGGGTGAGGAGGATGGGTGTAAGATCAATGAAGTAAGTACTCAGATTATTTATAATACTGATATAATTTAATTACATTTTTAACTCAATACAAAACGTTTTAATTGAATTATTAACTTACTAAGGCTAAACTTCTTTTAGGCTACTTTTTGTTTCAACAAAGCCTATTATATTGCCATGGAACTTTGCCTTCATTCTTGTTGCCCTGGTTCAGACAGTATGATCATATTTGATTCCAAGGTATCCAAACCTGTAATGGCGTTAGTTCTAGTATCACTCTCCTGATAGGTACTGTTTGGAGGAATGTAAAGCCTTGGATGTTGTTCCCTCAAAGGCACATGTTGCCATCACCACCTTTATTATATTCCTCGGTTCAAAATTCATACGAGTATGGAATGTACAAAATCTGGGTGCAGGTATTCCAAAATGACTTTCGACAATGTATCTTGCTCCTGAAATGTGGTAGTTGTAAATTTCTTTACCAGTTGTGCTTGTCACAAAGGCTTCAAAATACTAAGTGTAATAGGAAAGGCGTCATCAGCCACAAAAACATAAGAGACAATTTTGAAATTTTCCTTAACATTGTATGTCTTTGGACGTTTGAGCTTATTACTCTAACTTTTAATAAAATTTAGTATTCTGAAAAATTTCTCCATCAGAAACAAGTCAGTTAGTTCCTAAATCTACTTAAATGACCAATAATTAGCATCCATTATTGCAAGAAGTACCATATTGTGTCTGACTTTGTAATTGAAGTAAAAAAAATTCCAAAATTCATAGGGCAAACTATGCCTATATGTTTACCATCAGCGGCACCAAGACTATGCGGAAATTCCACCTGTCCTCAAATGTTTTAGTAATAACTTTCCATTTATGAGCTGAGTTAGGAAACTGAAACAACAGCAGATCAATAATTTTTTTTTCACTCTGCATATGTCCAGCATGATGATTGCAATGGGCTATAAATCTACTTTTAAAATAAACAATATAAATAAAACCTATGCTTGTTTAAAAAGTTGGGTTTTGAAAAGAAAGAAAGAAAGGGGAAGAAATAATGGTTTTATTGTAGTATAAAAATTCTATTTGTTTAATAGTTTTTAAAGAAAATGTGTGTTACTTTTATCTTACAGTTTTGTCTTATTTCAAATTATATTCCTGATATAAACCATAAAACCAGGGTAAATGATTTTTAGGGCCTAACAGTATACTTCTTTCAGGATGGAATCGACGTTGCTGCCCACAAACATCCAGCAGTGAAGAACCAGCGAATCCTCGAAATTAATAAAAGTAAAAGTAAATAAAATAAAAAAAGTATTGCGGAACTGACCAATGATGTCCTGATCTGCTATCAGTGAGAGATCATTTTACAAAGCCTTCACCCTGAGATGACAGGTATTACCTATTTCAAAAATCTCTTTCAATGAGAATGAGAACACTGGAAAAATGCCAATATTTGATTGTTGAAAAAATAGTCAGTGATCTCCTATTTGAAGTTGAAGCTGAAATGGGAATGCTTAACATACCAGCGACTCCGTACAGCTCCGAAAACGTAAGCAGTCCCAGTTAGAGTACGAGCTTGTGGAGGGCGGATGCAGCTGCGTTTTCTGGGACACCCGAGGAGTTTTGTTGCTGGACTTTTTGGAGGCTGCAGCTGTCGATGCTACACGATACTGTGCCACCCTGTCGAAATTGATAGCGTTGACTCAGAAAAAGTGGCCAGGCCTTTTCAGATCTGGCATTCTTCTGTCAGATGACAATGCGAGATCACACTCGGGAACGGCACGTGAAACCGTATTGCTGCTCTCGGTTGGGAGCGCCTACACCGTCCGCCGTACAGTTCTGATCTTGCACCGAGTGGTTTCCATCTGTTTCGAGATCTGAAGAACTCGCTTTGGAAGCGATGCTGACGTCAAACGAGCCGTTTGATACTTCTTCTGTACGTGACGCCTCACTTTTTCCTGGAAGACTTTTTTAAGCTTACAAAGCAGTATGACAAATGTCTCAATGTACTTTGAAATTATGTAGAAAAATAAAGATATGTCTTATCTTAAATGTCTCATTCTATTTTTCTTTTCAGACGCAAATTTATTTTCCAGTGCCCCCTCGTACTTAGCTAACTTTAATAATATTGTTGAGGCATTTTTAATGTTTCAGTGGTCTTAATTGACAAATACTAGCAAATTTGAATTTTTTTTAATTTAATGTATTATTCATTATTATGCTTCAGTTAAAAGTTTATCTTTGAACTGTAAAGAGAGTTACGAAGAATAAAAAAATTTGGAAATGTGTGTGATCATTATAAATACCTGAAGATACACGCCTTTCGGCACATTGTAGATGGTGCCATATATCTCTGATATTATTTTGCAAAGAGCTTTGGATCATATCATAGTATAATATTTTAGACATTTGAACGATCAACCTGTTGCAACAAACATCAAACTAATTGTCAGTCTTTCATGGTCAAAAATAGACTTTCGCATAACTGTATTAATCTTTTGTATTAACTGAGTCACTAACTAACATGATCGTGTTGTCGTCTTGTCCGCTCGCCATTCCTCGACTGACTGAGTTAAAAATCATTCTCATTTACCATAGTGTTTGTGTGCTCCAGCCTCCACAGTCATGCCTACCCGGTAAACTGTGCAGGTTTACCTGAGAGGTATACTGGAACGTGTATCGGTCATTGGCAATGCGCAATGTTGAGGGGGGGGGGGGTCACAGATAGGGATCTTCCTGTTGGGGGTGGGAGTTTGTGTGTGTGTGTGTGTGTGTGTGTGTGTGTGTGTGTGTACACATACAAACACACAGGCATGTTATAAGAACACACACACTGAATTCTCTAAAAGTAGAGGAGGTATATGAAAGAAGAGGGGCAATGACTATTTGGTGTGAGGAAAATTAGTTACTGGAGGTTGAGGTCTGGATAATTTCAGGACTGAAAAATATACCGGCTGATCAAAACATCAGTATAAATTTGAAAATTAATAAATCACAGAATAATGTAGATAGAGGGGTAAAAATTTACACAGGTGCTTGGAATGACATGGGGTTTTATTAGAACAAATATTCAAAAAATGTCTGGCAGATGGCGCTGGACAGCAAAATGTCAGTCACTGCACATGAAAATCGTGTATAAAAGGAGCTGTAATGAGATTGAGTTTTGTGTCCCAGCCTCGTCGCCGCTTTTGTGTCTCGTTTCCATCGTAGGTGTCGGTGGCCGAGTGGAATGAGACCGACACAGGAATAAAGATAGCACGCTGGTGCAGGTACGGAGAGGAGCAGCCAGACACTAGAAACACTAGAGTAAATTAGAACGAGATATATATTGCACAGAATTTATACAATACTTAACTTTTACATAGTACTGCAGAATGTTGATACATAGTTGAGCTAGAGTCCTGCCTAGTGCCTAACTGATAGCCAAGTCTTCACTGGTGCCTATCGGATTCCGAAGGTCCTAACTGGTTGCTATCTCAGTCCCAAGTGAACGATGTCGTTCACTGGTGGCCACGAGCGGAGTTGCCGCAGAGGGCGCTCGTGGCTGTCATCGTAAGAACGCCGCATCGTGCGTGCATGGCGGCGCGCAGCGAAAGTAGGTGGCGCGCACTTTGGACTTGTGCGACACCACATTGAGAATTAGGTGTACCAGCAGTCGCAGCATGTTGACATTACCTGAAAAGGTGCTTTTTAGTGAAGCTGTGTCATCAGAATGGGGAATGTGCTAGTTCAGCGTTACGATCCTATCGCCATAGGAAGGGGATTCGAACGGGTAAAGGTCCGTTGACAAATGCAGCCATGGCGTGAATGATTTCGAAGATCGAAGCCACGGGTTGTTTAGACGATGGACCCTGTAGTGACAGACCGAGCCCTAGGTGTAATGCCGCTGAAACAGTTCAGGAAGAAATGGAGACTGTAGCGGGTTCGTCTATGCATGTCGCACCGGCATTCCATACACTACTGCTTGGTTGGCACTTAGGCGTACCCTCCGATGCTATCCTTACAAAATCCATCGGCATCATGAACTGTTACCTGGCGATTTAGTGAAGCAGAGGGCATTTGCAGTGTGGGCGTTTCAAAAGATGCAGACGACGATTGGTTGAGTACTGTGACGTGGGCCGACAAAGCTCATTTCACACTCCAAGGGTTTGTCAACCCCCACAACTGCAGAATTTGGGCTACTAAAAATCCTAGAAATGTCGTGGAAACTCCATTGCACGACTAGAAAGTCATGGTATGGATTGGATTTACCACATCTACCGTTATCGGGCCCTTTTTCTTTGAGGAACTGCGTGATTCTGGTTTTATAACTGCTACCGTGATGGGTGAGAGGTATGCCGATATGTTAGAGAATCACATCATCGCCAGCTTGGGTGATAAACACCTGCTGGAACATACAGTTTTTATGCAGGATGGCGCTCCACCCCATACTGCTTGCACGTGTCGTTTGGTGATGATCGTGTGCTCAGCCGCCACTTTCGTCATGCTTGGCCTCCCAGGTCCCCAGACCTCAGTCCGCTCAGTCCGTGTGATTATTGGCTTTGGGGTTACCTGAAGACGCAAGTGTATTGTGATCGACCGAGATCTCTAGCGATGCTGAAATACAACATCCGACGCCAATGCCACACCATAACTCCTAACATGCTTCACAGTGCTGTTCACAACATTATTCCACGACTACGGCTATTGTTGTCGAATGATGGTGAACATATTGAGCATTTCCTGTAAAGATCATCATCTTTGCTTTCTCTTAATTTGTTATGCTAATTATTGCTTTTCTGATCATATGAAGCGTCATCTGTTGGACATTTTTTGAACTCTTTTTCCCTCTCTAATAAAATCCCATGTTATTCCAAGCATGTGTGTCAATTTTTACAAATGTTCAAATGTTTGTAAAGCTTATGGGACTTAACTACGGGGTCATCAGTCCCGTCAATTTTTACCTCTCTGTCTACATTACTCTGTGATTCATTAAGTTTTCAATTATATTCTGACTTTTTGATCACCTGGTACTTTCATCTTTCATAACTCCCATCTGTAGGGGAGGATCTTACATGCCAGAGTCGTGAAACAGGTTCCTATACAATATACACTATGTTGCCATAGTTCAGTGCACAAACCATTTAGTAATTTAAAAATAAATAAATAAAAACCTATCAGGGTTGCTTTTTGTTCATTTGGTAATTTTTGTAGCAATTTAAATACAGAAACAGCATTATTTTTATCAAAATATCAGAATTATTTATTTTCTAGAAATGCAGGTGTTTTTCTGAATATTCACCAAAGAAATTAACAAATTTCTGAAGAAAGCTATAATTCATTTCATTTACAATCAAACAGTTGGTTCACGATTTTCTGAAATCAGTGTTTCTCAGTGCCAGATGGAGGAAGCTTGTATCCACATTATAGATTCCACAGCTGCTTATGCAGTGAGAAAAGTACAATCGTCTACCCGCCAAACAGACTATCCACCCTAGTGGCAACTGTTATTCTGATAAGTTCATATTCATAAGGTACATATATTTTCAATGAAACTTAAAATTTGTGTTTTGATCACATTCAGTACATCGGTAACTGCAGCAAAGTACAGGTGCTGTTGACATAACTGTACCTGACACGGTGACATGTAAATACCTGATAATAAATTGTTGTATTACTGACAGTAATGTGGTACACATTAATGTGCTACACAAGGCACAATGAAGAGAATCCTATTTGGTACTGGCCATAGGCGGTCCTCAGTAACCACTCCAGTACATGTGCAGTGGTAGCAGAGGCTGTTGGTTGTGCAGTCTTGTAGAATTTCTTACATCTACATCTACCTCTATACTCTGCAATCCACCATAAGGTGTGTGGCAGAGGGTACGTTGTATCACTACTAGGCATTTCCTTTCCTATTCCACTACCAAATAGAATGAAGGGAAAAAGTAATGTTTATATGCCTCTGGATGAGCACTAATTTCTCTTACCTTGTCTTTGTGATCACTACGCAGAATGTAAGTAGGCGGCAGGGAGATCGTGCTACACTCAGCTTCAAATTCTGGCCCTCTTAATTTCCTCAACAGAATTTCTTGAAAAGAACGTCGTCTTTCCTCCAGTGATCCCCGTATGAGCTCCCGGAGCATACTTGAGCAGTACTCGAGATGTGGTCGTACGAGCGTTTTATATGCAGTCTCCTTTACAGATGAAGTACATCTTTCCAAAATTTTCCCAATAAACCGAAGTTGCTTTCTGCCTTACTCACAACTGTCCTTACATGTTTGTACCATTTTACATAACTCTGCAACGTTACGCCTTGATATTTGTGGTGCGGAGAAGCTGGTCTGTGGGGTGGAAGGCAGGCCCAAGGAAAACAATAGGCAGCAGTATTCACAGTTACACCAACATGACATTTATTAATAAAACCAACATAGATCTAAATTTACTGACATCAAGCACAAGAAACATTATAGAAAATCGTTAAGACAAACTTCGGATTAAACACAAGAACTTCTGGTAAAATCACACTCAGTTAAAAAAAAATGTTAACGTCTAATTCAGAACAATATGTTCGAACATTCACATACTAGTTTTAGAAGCCACCAATGGTACAATACAGTACGCTTGAACAGACTGAATGACCCTTAATAATTTGCTTAGAACAAATAATGAATCAGGTGCTTTTATCATTATACAAACAACCCAAGGCAAGACAAGTTCTTACATAATTAAACAATTAGGACACTCGTTGCACCGGGGAACCGGACATGGCTTGAGAGGCACAATTCTGGAACAGACTAAAAGCGTCGATAAGCGACTTATGTTAAGGCACAATAAACCAATTTTAACCAACTTAAACAACAAGGCACACGTCTTATACGGACTGGGGAGTTCTCACGTCGGGACGCAGGCACAACCAGCACACAAGTACGCAAAACCTGCGCGAAATCACGCCCGATATCTAAGCAAGGCGGTACGGGACCACGAGTGGCACAAGCCCTCACCCTCGGCACACAGAACTTACCGTGCCCCACAACCCAGAGCACGCTCCGAATATTCCCTCGCTGTGCCTGACCACCCGCACACGAGACCCCTTTTACTACTGGACAAGAAATGAACGTAAAATGAAAATTACACTTCTCTCCTTCAAACAGATAAGGGCCAGAATAGGATTTTACTGCTTAGAACATACATCAAATAGTAAGAAATATGAAAAGGACTGATTTCTCTTTATCATTCAAATCAGGTGTGTTAGCTTTGATATATTATAGAAGGAGACCTTCCAGGTGGGAAAATGGTATAAAATAAAGATTTTTGACTTACCTAAAGTACAGGCTCGTCGATAGGAACACTAAACACACACAAAAACACACAACCATTCGAGCTTTCGCCACCAGTGGTGGCTTCTTCGGGAAAAAGAGGGAGGAAGGAGAGGAGAAAGGGAAGGATACGGGTTTTAAGGAAGTGGAAAAGGAGCCATTCCAATCCCAGGAGTGGAAGGACTTACCTTAGGGGACAAAAAGGAAGGTAAACAAATACACACACACTCACACATATCCACATCCAAACACACTTAGGCAGACATTTGTAGAAACCAAAGAAGTTGGACAGAGATGCCACTTCAGGCAGAGGCTCTGTCCACAGAACCGAGGCAAAGATGTTAAAGATGGCGGGCGGGAATTAGAATTTAGCGGAGGTTGAGACCAGGCGGGCAACGGGAAGAGAGAATGTGTTGAAGGGCAAGTTCCCATCTCTGGAGTTCTGAAAGATTGGTGTTGGTGGGAAGTATCCAGATAACCCGGACGGTGTAACACTGTGCCAAGATGTGCTGGCCGTGCACCAAGGCATGTTTAGCCACAGGGTGATCCTCATTACCAACAAACACTGTCTGCCTGTGACCGTTCATGCGAATGGACAGTTTGTTGCTGGTCATTCCCATATAGAACGCTTCACAGAGCAGGCATGTCAGTTGGTAAATCACGTGGGTGCTATCGCAAGTGGCTCTGCCCTTGATCGTGTACACCCTCCGGGTTATGGGACTGGAGTAAGTGGTGGTGGAAGGGTGCATAGGGCAGGTTTTACAACGGGGGCGGTTACAAGGGTAGGAGCCAGAGGGTAGGGAAGGTGGTTTGGGGATTTCATATGGATGGACTAGGAGGTTACGGAGGTTAGGTGGGCGGCGGAAAGACACTCTCGGTGGAGTGGGAAGGATGTCATGAAGGATGGATCTCATTTCGGGGCAGGATTTAAGGAAGTCGTATCCTTGCTGGAGAGCCACATTCAGAGTCCGCTCCAGTCCCGGAAAGTATCCGGTGACAAGAGGGGCACTTCTGGGGTGGTTCTGTGGAAGGTTCTGAATTTGGGGGGATGAGGAAGTGGCTCTGGAAATTTGTTACTGTACCAGATCAGGAGGATAGCCGCGGGATGTGAAAGCTGATATTAGATTGATATTAGATTATTGGTGTAAAGCTGATATTAGATTACATCCCGCGGCTATCCTCCTGATCTGGTACAGAAACAAATTTTCAGAGCCACTTCCTCATCCCCCAAAATTCAGAACCTTCCACAGAACCACCCCAGAAGTGCCCCTCTTGTCACCGGATACTTTCCGGGACTGGAGCGGACTCTGAATGTGGCTCTCCAGCAAGGATACGACTTCCTTAAATCCTGCCCCGAAAAGAGATCCATCCTTCATGACATCCTTCCCACTCCACCGAGAGTGTCTTTCCGCCGCCCACCTAACCTCCGTAACCTCCTAGTCTATCCATATGAAATCCCCAAACCACCTTCCCTACCCTCTGGCTCCTACCCTTGTAACCGCCCCCGTTGTAAAACCTGCCCTATGCACCCTTCCACCACCACTTACTCCAGTCCCATAACCCGGAGGGTGTACACGATCAAGGGCAGAGCCACTTGCGATAGCACCCACGTGATTTACCAACTGACATGCCTGCTCTGTGAAGCGTTCTATATGGGAATGACCAGCAACAAACTGTCCATTCGCATGAACGGTCACAGGCAGACAGTGTTTGTTGGTAATGAGGATCACCCTGTGGCTAAACATGCCTTGGTGCACGGCCAGCACATCTTGGCACAGTGTTACACCGTCCGGGTTATCTGGATACTTCCCACCAACACCAATCTTTCAGAACTCCAGAGATGGGAACTTGCCCTTCAACACATTCTCTCTTCCCGTTGCCCGCCTGGTCTGATATATATATATATATATCTCAAAGCTTACTCACCAGGCGAAGGAGCACAGGTGTGACAGCAGCACAAATGAACAGAACACACTCACATACACACAAACGCAAGCTTTTGCAGCCTAGCTGCTTCGTCAGGCAGAGGGGAAGGAGAGGGAAAAGGAAGTGGTGAGGGTTTTAAGGGAGTGGGTAAGGAGCCATTCCAATTCCAGGAGAGGAAAGACTTACCTTGGGGGGAAAAAAGGAGGAGGGTAAACAAATACACACACGCCCACACATTTACACAGACGCAAGTACACTTAGGCAGACATACTGTAGAACTGTAGAAAGCAAAGAAGTTAGAAGTTAGACAGAGATGCCACTTGAGGCAGAGGCTCTGTCCAGAGAACCGAGGCAAAGATGTTAAGATGGTGGGTGGGAATTCGAATTTAGCGGAGGTTGAGACCAGGTGGGCAACGGGAAGAGAGAATATGCTGAAGGGCTAGTTCCCATCTCCAGAGTTCTGAAGGACTGGTGTCGTTGGGAAGAATCCAGATAACCCGGACGGTGTAACACTGTGCCAAGATGTGCTGGCCGTGCACCAAGGCATGTTTAGCCACAGGGTGATCCTCATTACCAACAAACACTGTCTGCCTGTGACCGTTCATGCGAATGGACAGTTTGTTGCTGGTCATTCCCATATAGAACGCTTCACAGTGCAGGCATGTCAGTTGGTAAATCACGTGGGTGCTGTCGCAAGTGGCTCTGCCCTTGGTTGTGTACGGGACTGGAGTGAGTGGTGGTGGAAGGGTGCATAGGGCAGGTTTTACAACGGGGGCGGTTACAAGGGTAGGAGCCAGAGGGTAGGGAAGGTGGTTTGAGGATTTCATAGGGATGGACTAGGAGGTTACGGGGGTTAGGTGGGCGGCGGAAAGACACTCTCGGAGGAGTGGGGAGGATGTCATGAAGGATGGATCTCATTTCGGGGCAGGATTTCAGGAAGTCGTATCCTTGCTGGAGAGCCACATTCAGAGTCCGTTCCAGATCCGGAAAGTATCCGGTGACAGGAGGGGCACATCTGGGGTTCTGTTGAAGGTTCTGAATTTGGGGGGGGGGGATGAGGAAGTGGCCCTGGCAATTTGCTTCTGTACCAGATCAGGAGGATAGCTGTGGGATGGGAAAGCTGTTATCAGGTTATTGGTGTATTGGTTCAGGGATTCAGGACTGGAGCTGACCCGTTTGCCACGAAGACCTAAGCTGTAGGGAAGGGAACGTTTGATGTGGAATGGATGGCAGCTGTCATAATGCAGGTACTGTTGTTTATTGGTAGGTTTTATGTGGACGGATGTGTGTAGTTGGCCATTGGATAGATGGAGGTCGACATCAAGGAAAGTGGCATGGGATTTGGAATAGGACCAGGTGAATTTGATGGGACCAAAGGAGTTGAGGTTGGAGAGGAAATTCTGGAGTTCTTCACTGTGAGTCCAGATCATGAAGATGTAAAAAGCTTTTTACAAATGTCCATCTAGGTGTGTTTGTGTTTGGATATGTGTGAGTGTGTGTTTATTTGTCTACCTTCCTTTTTGTCCCCTAAGGTAAGTCCTTCCACTCCTGGGAGTGGAATGACTCCTTTTCCACTTCCTTAAAACCCATATCCTGCCTTTCTCCTCCCCTTCTTTCCTCTTTTTCCTGAAGAAGCTGCCAGTGGTGGCGAAAGCTTGTATGTGTGTTTGAGTGTGAATTTTATTTTTACTTGTGTCTATCGAAGAGCCAATCCTTTTGGATAAGTCATCCCTTTTCTATTTTTTATATTTGTTTATCCCACCAGGATAGTTTCCTTCTATACTTTTGGTTATAGTGAGAGACAGATAAAACGTGTGTTGCGCTATCATCCTACTGTGCAACAGATGAGTGACGATAGTAATGATGTGGCACCCAAATCTATGGCCTTTCTGCCTTACGCAGGAAGACTTTCCAACAAGATTGGTCATATTTTGCGAAAATATGATGTGAAATGTATTTTTCGGCCACCTTGTAAGATAAAGGCCCTCTTGGGGTCCATAGAGGATGATCTTGGTTTGCATAAGGCAGGTGTATATCGTATTCCTTGCAATTGTGGCATGTCATATATTGCTCAGACAATCAGGACTGTGGAAGGCCGGTGTATTGAGCACAAACGTTACACACGCTTACAACAGCCAAACAAATCTGCTGTTGCAGATCACTGTCTGAGCACCGGACATCCTATGGAATCCAACAGCACGGAGATTCTGCCATGCACTTCCACCTATTGGGACAGTGTTATTAAGGAAGCTGTTGAAATTAAAGTAGCAAGTGACCTTATATACAGAGATGGTGGTTTTTGTTTAAATTCTGCTTGGAATCCGGCACTGCCTCTCGTCAAAAAACAGAAGGACAAAATTAGTGCTGACTCACCTGTTGATTAACAGTCACTATCGATATTTTTGGTGTTTAGTCCTTTTTTGTTGTGTTGACTTTGCAGTGACTTGTACTGTGTTTATTATCTTCCTTGACCCTTTGCAAACTGAGATATTAAATGCACTTGCACATTGCTTCCTCGAGTGCAGTTGTGCCTCGAGACTGGGAGGGTGTCCTCCTGTCGAAATATCGGTGGTTGTTGACGACGTCACCCAGCAGCATACCCGTAAGTTGTCTGAACTGTATAACATACATTAATATTATCATTCCAGATTCAGTTATGAGTATAAAAAAGGGGGAAAAATAGTTCTCGTAGGACTCAAACCTAAAGTTTGACAGTGGGTAGAGCTCTGTTTCTTGCACCATACTCGCCTGCTGTGCTCTCTCAAACATCACAAGCTGCCCAGTGGCCACTGCTCTGTGTTTGACTGAGGCGGTCAGTCTGAATGTAACAGCGCACCCACGCGGACTTCCCGCTCCCTGTTTGACAGAGCCTCAAATGTGTCGATTCGTTAGAAAATATCACCGAATCACAGATGAAATTTACCTACAAGCTGAGGTCAGTGTACCTGTATAGAGACAGTGAGACATATACTATTTGCCAAATATTGAATTTTCATTGTAACAAAGCAACATTTTTAGAAATGTTCTGTGTGGCAGTTCCCAATTATTTAGTACATGTTGTAAGTTTTTTTTTTTTTTTTTTATTTCAGCCATATGGAAATTTCATAGTTGTGAATTGTATAAGGTAGTTCTTGATATTTTGCATTTTTTTGTGTGATTTCTTTGAATGCAATCCCCCTAATGGACGTACGATATATTTCAGGAGGTTTCTCTACAAAGACGTGCACCAGACACTACACGGTAAGGTTTACATTTTTACTGTCTGATTAGTTTGATAGCTATTTTATTATCTTTTGGGAACATACTTGAAGATTTAAATTCTTTGCTTCTGTATAAATAGACAGTCATCTAGCTACACAATCTGATCCAAAGTACCAGTACATTTGTGTGCACAATCTTTCCTTCAAATGCCCAATGTTAAATACTCCCGATTTCATGTCATAAACTTCTCTGAAGTTTTAGTAAAATAAAATTCTTAGAATTTCATGAGAAAGGTGCAGCTTTATGGGATTTTGATGGATGAAAGATTGATAATATCTAATGTATGAAGTTTTCACTGTTCTCTTCTTCCTCTGAAGTAATGGGCTGCTTTTTTGTAAAATTTGTTTGCTGGTCTTTAATGTACATCTTCAGAATACCATTCCATCAACAAAGAAACTTATTGAAAAGCTGTAAAGGTAATTACATCAGCCACGGTAGCATAAATTCCAAAATAAGGCTTTCTTCACAAGCTGTTACTCCTTTCATTCACTCAATATTGTAATGAACTGGTGTATTTAAAACTTGAGATTCTGCTAGTGAATGAAATGGGAATGCCAGTAGGTGATGTCTTCTGCAAGTGATAATATTTCGACACTTGCAGTTCTGTCATTTTTGAGGCACAAATGCAGGGAGAACACCCTGTGCAATGGTATTTAAAAGTGTATGTGCATGCGTGAGTGCACACACACACACACACACACACACACACACACACACACACACACACACACACACACACACACACAGTAAACACTAGCACTCCCACACAACCAAAGATGATTCCCATCAAACGTTATCAATAGTTAATATCAACAACAAGACAAAGAAAGAGAGAAGACCATTAATTTTGTCCACAATAAGACACAGAACACAGTTAGCTTTCTGAATCTCTCTCATGCTGCATATCTTCTATACAGTGTGTCTATTCTCTTTCCACTAAGATTGTACATAGATTCACCATTAACAATTAAGTCCAGTAGAAACACATTGTTGTCTATCATTTGTAGCAATCATGATAAATTTCAGTTTCCTGTTCTTCGTCATCCTCAAGTAAACTCTACACAAAAGTGTGGGCACTGCGTCTTGTACAGCATGTTATGTATTCTCAAACTTGCCATGAAACTGCTTCAGCTGCTCCTAGTTCCATACTTGTTTTATTGACTGACATGTGAACCGTGAACAAAACTGTCTCATTGTCGTGTCCAGAGACTGGTCTGATGCAGCTCTCCACCCTACTCTATGCTGAGCAAGCCTCTTCATCTCCACATAAGAACAGCAACCCACATCCATTTGACTCAGCGATTTTCACCTCATTACACACTTCCTGCTAATGCTGAATTTACAATTACCTTATGTCTAAGATTTTGTCCTACCAATCGACCCCTTCTTTTAGTCAAGGTATACAAGAAATTACTGTTCTCCCTAATTCTATTCAGTGCCTCCTTGTCAGTTACCCACCTAATCCCCAGCAGTTTTCTGTATCACCACATTTCAAAAGCTTCCATCTTCTTCCTATCTAATCTATTTATCATGTGTGTTTCATTACCATAGAAGGCAACACCCCAAACAAATGCCTTAAGAAAAAACTACTTTATACTTAAACTGGTATTCAATGTTAATGAGTTTCTCTTTTTCGAAAATGTTTTTCTTCCCATTGCTATTCTGTATTTTATATCCTCTGTACTGCGACCATAATTTGTTATTTTACTCCCAAACTCATATACCACTTTGGTTGTTTTGTCACCTAATTCCTTCACAATCACCTGAGTTTCTTGCACTTCATTCCCATACCCTTAATTTTTCTCTTGTTAGTGTTAATCTTCTAACTCCCTTGAAGACACTGTCCATTCTGTTCAATTTCTCTTCCAAGTCCTTTGCTGTCTCTGACAGAATTACAATGTCTTCAGCAAAATACAATGTTTTTATTTCTTCACCCTTAACTTTAATCCCCTCTCCAAGCTTTTCCTTGCTTTTCTTCACAGCTTGCTTGATGTACGGATTGACCAACTTTTGAGAAAGACTGCAACTGAGGCTTTCTACCTTCCCAATCAGTGCTTCCCTTTCATGCCCTTCGATTCTAATAACTGCAGTCTGGCTTTTGTACAAGTTGTAAATAACCCTACTTTCTCTGTATTTTACCCCTGCTGACTTCAGAATTTGAAAAAGATACAAGCCCTGTGCGCTGCCTGCCAAGAGTAGTCATAACACAAGCAAACTATTTATGTTATATAGCTTACTGCTGAGTTTGGGAATACCTGCACGTTGCACACTGTGTTTCAGTATGTTATTCCTATTATCTATGTCATTCTCTGTGCCTAAAATGAATCGTCCGATTCCCATATCGGTAAGATATCTAACTAATATTTTATAAATATCTTATAACAAAATAAATTTGTCTGTGAATCACATAAAAAACATTTTGAACATAGTGTGCAACTTGTGCGTTTTCCAAAACTCAGCACAGTGCTACATAAGACAAATAGTTTTCTTGTGTTATGACTACTCTTGGCAGGCAGCGCTCTGCCTGGGAATATGAAGTAAGCAAGCAAGCAATAGCATTGACAGACGCAAAACCGCCATCTCTAAGAGGGAAGAACTGCAGTTCAATGCAACATCATATGACCCTAAGTCGTTCCCTTCCCTTGGTACCCCATGGGAGGAATGTAGGGCCCTTCAATGATCTGAGCCGTACTTGCCCAAATGTCTTGTGTGTTCGTGGTCTGATGGGGAATCTTTCATGTCCACCAAGCCACAGTTCTTCATAGAGAACCAAGACGACAAGTTTTGCGAAGTGGCATCTTTCTCCAAAATGTGTAACGGATGTATAGATGCAAATGGCGTCTCCTGCCAAGTCAAAGGCTGGGTGATGTCTCTGTAAGTTTCACGCCACATAAGACGTTGAACATGGTCCAGGATCTAATTTTCCTTTGAGATGTATTGTCACAGTCCAACGAAGAGCTATGCACCAACCGGTGCTTTCATCCTGGCTTTCCAAGGTGACACATTGCTTGAGAATGTCAAGGTTACGCTTTACCAGTGCAATATAAAACTGTGTGTCCCACCCCCATGCGATGTTTCAAATTCTGGAAGTTCAGGCGTATGTCCTCCAGTTCCACTTCCAGCCCCACATGCATGGACTGCAGGCGTCCATCACACCCGGTGCCCTTGTACCCCTCCTGCTGTTTGTGTGAATTGTAAGCAGCAACATCCACCTTGTTCACTGCACTGTACTGTTTTGCACAAAGAGTGCAAAATAATGGAGATCAAGAGTCTGGACCTTTTCACTCACACAGAAGTGAGGAAGAAATACAAGTGGCTCCACACTGTTTGTACGGTGACGTCATTCGCTGCAGTTGCGTCTTTTATCTCCTCGAGATAAACTCGAATTTGTTACCATCTTGTGTGGGCCCTATGGGCGACCAACCTCCCACTGCCCCTTGATGGGTGGGGCTCCCACACCACCACCTGTGGGGCAACTTCACCCGCACCATTGGGGACGTCAGTTCCCATACTCAGTCGAGAAGCAGCGGGCTTTCCCAGCTCTTCTCGCCAGGACGGGGTCCCTCGGGACACTACCCACTCCTTTCCGAGGATTCCACGAGTGGTCTGGAGGATCCCAGCCAGAAGCTGTAGGATTTGCAAAGGTTCAAAATATTCAAATGTTTGTGTAGCTTATGGGACTTAACTACGGGATCATCAGTCCCTAAACTTACAAACTACTTATGAACTAGCTAACACTAAGGACGGCACAAATATCCATGTCTGAGCCGTAGTGGCCGTACGGACCGTGACTGAAGTGCCAGAGTCCCCTTGGCCACTGCAGATGTCCCCTCAGACATTGCAACCCAAAAGGCAGTGAGATTCAAAAAAAGGAAGAGAAAAAGAGGGGCAAAGAGCCTTCAGTAACTCTAAAGCCACCTCCTGTTACGACATCTGCCTCTGAAGATGAGGTGGAGATCCTGACTTCCCCCAAGGATTGGCTCTCACTGGATCACTAGAATCGATGCCGATTCCGATACTTTGGCAGCAGGTGATCGTTTGACCTGACATCTTCATCTATTCTGCCATGGCTTTTTGGCACAGAAAAAACAAAATACTGCAGTGAAATAGCGGCAGTTTTGTCAACCGTCTATCTGAGTTGCAACAGTTGTGCCACTCCCCCATGTTGATTTTGGTTCTACAGGAAACTTGGTTTCCTGCTCAGTGGACCCCAGACCTTCGTGGCTAGTCGGGCTACTTTAAGAACCCTGTGGACTATGACAAGGCCTTTGGAGGTGTCTGTATGTAAGTCCTTTCCACTGTCCCCAATGCTTCTGTGCCTCTCCACACAACTTTCGAGGTCGTTGCTATTAGTATTCAGGCCATGCAGGAATTTACCGTTTGTTACATCTACCTTCCTCTGGACAAGGTTGTTTCGCCTACTCATCTAGCTGCCCTTCCACCACCATTTCTACTTTCAGGGTTTCTTAAACATTCATCACGCTTTATCGGGTGGAACGCAGAAAACCCGCTGTGGTGGGGATGTTGAAACCCTATTTGTACGAGACATTTACCTTCTAAATACGGGTCCCCTACACATTTTAGCATGGCACATGGCATGTATTCAGCTATAGACCTGTGAGTCTGTAGCCTGACCTTTCCCACCACACCTCACTTGGAGGGTCCTCGACGACATTTGTGGCAGCGACCACTTTCCTTTCTGTCGCTCTCATAGTCTCAACCTGCAGACTGCCTGTTGCGACGGTCCCTCTGTAGGACTGATTGGCAGGGTTACACCTCAGCGCTCGTCATTCCTCTCCCACTGCCAGCTGATGTGCAAATTGAACCGACCACTGTTACAACCACCACTGGTTCCCCTCTATGTAAATCTGTGCCTCAGTAGACATCAGAAATTGCTGAAGCCATCTGGGATCTTCGGCAGGCAGTCCAATGCCACTGAGGCCATCACATCGTAGACACCTGATTGCCTTTAAACAATTTTGGGCCTGAGTTGTACGGCTCATCCAGCAGAGTAATTGGGATTGTTGGGAGAGGTCCTTAGCCTCTATAAAACCTCGCGCCCTCCCTTCTTGGCTACGGTCCTAAGTTTGGCTCCTTTTTCGGTATCGTCCACCAGTGGAAATCCCCTTCTCCGTATTCAGGGTCCTATCTGTACAGACCTGATCGCTGTCGCCGAGCATATGGCACAGTATCACACACGCATCCCTTCGACTGCGGTTTACAGTGCAGCCTTCCACACCCTCAAAGAGCGATTCGAGCGGAAGCTGATATTATTCCGCACACGTTGCTGGAGCTGTGCAATGCACCCTTTAGCGAGTGGGAGTTTCAAAGTGTCATTGCTGCATGCCTGATACCTGTCCAGGTTCAGGTCGTATTCACAGACAATTCCTTCGTCATTTTCCTGCAGACTCTCAGAACCAACTGCTCAGCTTGTTTAATCATCTCTGGGTGAAGGTGTTTTCCCTTCTCAGTGGTGGGAAAGCACCATCATTCCAGTGATGAAACCTGGCACTGATCTGCATGTGGCTAATAGTTACCATCTGAGTAGGCTCCCCAACGTTCTGTGCAAGCTCCCTGAACATATGGTGAGTCGGCACCTTATGTGGATCCTCGATGATCAGGGATTCTTGGCCGCACAAGGCAGTTTCCGTCGGGGTTGCTCTGCAATTGACCATTTTGTGTCACTGGAGTCCACTGTACGTACAGCTTTCACCATGAACACCTTGCTGCTGTATTTTATGATCCCTGGAATGCATACAACACCACCTGGCGCAAGCAAATATTGGCTATACTGTACGACTGTGGCTTACGGGGGCCATTTCCAATTTTATACGGAATTTTCTCTCCCACCGCTTTTTTAGGGTTAGGATTGGTGCCGTCTTCACTCACCTCATCTCCAAAGAATGGTGTTCCACAGGGCTCTGTTCTCAGTGTACCTATATTTCTAGTCGCAATAAACAGTCTTGCCTACGGCTGTGGGGTCATGGTTCTGTTCCAGTTTGTTTGCTGTTGACTTTTTTTCTATATTTTAGTTCCATCAGTAGTGGCTTCATTGTACGGCAGCTGCAGGGAGCCATCCAAAAAGTCGAATCAAGGGCGTCTTCCAGTTTCCAGAGCGGAAAACCCGCGTATTGCACTTCTGTTGCCATCGGGTAATTCACCTGGACCCACTGCTATACCTGGGTGGTGAATTGTTAAAGAGACGCATCAGTTTCTGAGTATGGTATTTGGTAACTGACGTATTTGGGAGCCCCATCTTCGTCAGGTGAGACAAAAACGCTGGCAACATCTAAATATTCTCTGTTGTCTTCCTGCAGCCTTATAAGACCCTGATACAATCGAGGCTCGACTACGGGAGCTTGGTGTACGACACTGCAGCACCGTCAGCATTACGGATCCTTGATCCCATCCATGATAGTAGTATCTGGCTATCGACAGGGGCTTTCCACACAAGCCCTGTGGTAAGCCCTCTGGCTGAAGCTAGGATCATTCCATTGCACTTTCGCCAGAACAGCTTCTCGCTACTTTCGTTGCTCGATTCCATGCCATGCCCCACCATCCAAATCTCAGACTTCTGTTTCCAGCTGTTACCCTTCCCTCACCACCATGTTGACTCAGATCAGATCTTCCGATTGTGATCTGGGTTCTTACTCACCTTTCCTCCCTCTGTCTTTCAACTTGCCTACTGCGTCTGCTTTAATTTTAGCTGACGGTGCCTCAATGGCTTACCATATTTTATGTTTAATTCGCACAGCTTGCTTTTATCATTCTATTTTGTGGTGGGCTCATTTGCCTGATTTGTCAGGCCTCCACCCCTAAAGACCTTTTAATCTGTTGTCTCTTTTACAACTTATACCTTGTTTTTAACTACAGGATTTTAGTCTGAGCAGAGTGGCTGTACTATCTTTGTGAACAGCCAGCCACTGCTTTCTGCTATAACAATCTTAACTCAGTTCAGTGCTTGGTATCTCCCATTTATGTTTTCTTCCTCTGTGTTGTCAGTATCAGGTTAATTGTCAGTGTGTACCCTTTGTGGTTTTCCCCTCTGGGTGTTGTGTTCCATTTTTAGTACTTTTTTACTTGGCTGTATCATTTTCGGAAGGAACAAAGGACTGATAACTTTGTGGTTTAATCGCCTCAACCCCCCCCCCCCCCAAAAAAAAAAAATTAATAACTACTTTCTAAGTGTACTCACCAAGCTAAACAAAATTTTTAGCAAACAATAGAAAATAACAGCACCAATACTAGTCAGCAGTATGGAGAAAATTCCCATTAATGAACAAGAATTCTTGAAAGTAATAAATAACCTAAAAACAAAAATGCCTGCAGGAATTGATGAAGTGCCAGTGTCACCAATAAAAAAGTGACCTTACAGATTTTGTAACCACTCATACACATTGCAGATTTATCTTTCAGTGATGGAGTGTTTCCACAGAGGTTAAATATCTCTGAAGTTAGGCCATTATTGAAAAGTGGATATCCCTGTAAAGTAGTAAACTACTACAGACCTATATCCTTACTCCAATCTTTTTTGAAAATATTTGAAAAACTCCTACAAATTAGACTCCTAATCCACCTGAACACCTTCAATCTCTTACATTGTAACTAGCGTGGTTTTCGTACAGGGCACAGCACAGAGACAGAAACAATTGTTAGGCATTTAGACAATGAGAAAAGTGTAGTAGGAAGCAATCTAGATCTCTCCAAGGCATTTGATACAGTAAACCACCAAATTCTCCTTTAAAAATTGGAGGCAATAGATATCAGAGGAATTGGAAGGAATTTGTTTGAGTCATATCTCACAGATAGAATTCAAGTTTTAGAAGTCATCTCTTCTCATAACAAGCAAATAAGAAAGTGATTATCAGATGTCAAGAAAGTGGAAGCAGGTGTCCCATAAAGTAGTATTCTTAGACCCCTTTTATTCTCAATCTGTATTAATTATATTAAAAGTTCCATCATTTTATCTAAAATTATATTTGCAGATGACACAAGAATAACTGTAGATGGTGATAGTAAATGCTTATCCACTACAGCTGTGAATGTTGTTAATTATGTACATAAATGGTTTCAAGCAAATAGATTAACATTGAATTCAAGTAAAACAAACTACATTAATGAGAAAGACGACTTCCACTTACATTTGGGTGACCAAGAGATAGAGAGAGCACACACTACAAAATTCTTAAGCATCTGTATTGATCAAGATCTTTGGTGAAACGATCATATGATATACATATGCCATAAACTCACCTCTGCATGTTTTCCACTGACAAGTAGACCACATTAGTATAGAATTATGGAATTTCTCTATATTTATGGTAAGTGAAGTTCGGAACTTAAATAACAATCGGCCCAAGCCATTCGACACAACTATTAATTTTTTTTTTTTTTTTATTTTTTTTTTTATTTTTTTTTTTTATTTTTTTTTTTTTTGAGAAAATTGACTTCTACGTTTTGCAAGTACATGTAAATACCAAAAATTGAAACAGTTACAGTATCTGCCAGTGTAGCTCAGGTGCTGGCATTCTGGGCTCTTAACCATAGAGTCGGTGGTTCGAATACTGCTGTGTCAGATATTTTTCTGTTGTTTTAGAATCCAGTTATATAAAACATTTTGGGATATCTAATTTCACATGTTGTCAGTTTTTGTTTATGCGAATGTATACGAGCTGAACACCTTGTTGCAGCCTAAAACGTTGATTGAGTAGGTTTATCTATTTGGAAAGCCATTAGTAGCCATGGAGATGATTTTCCAAAGACAGTGTCGCAGCTCTTCACAAACTGAACAATCAAAGAATGCCATAAAAAAGTTACTTGCGTTTTTTCGATTAAAATCATTTTATAAAATATAGAAAATTACAAATGCACAAAAGTATGTGCATTTTTCATAAAAATTACCATTAGATATAAAAACTTGTGTAAGTATTCGAACACAACGAAAAAAATAAAATAAAGTACAGAATTATTGTTTTATGGAGTACACCAAAGTAATGAATTACAAAAAGGGAAACAGCAAAACATACAGTTCAGTATCTCTTTCATACTTATATTCTTTGTAGATTTTATAGACAATAATTTCTATATTACTGTCAATTATCTGTAAACTACGAAAATACCTATAAAGAATGATACTTATTCCATTTGTATTCTCATTTCAGGTTGCTTAATCCAATGGGTGGTGAGGCTACTGGTACAGTGTTGCAGGAAACATGTATGCAAGGAACAACTGGTGATAAGGTGGCGATCACTGCAGAGAAACTGGCGCCTTTCATCGTAATTGGTACACAAACACAAGTGCTGGTGCCCGTACAAATATTTTGGTGTGGTGGAGTATTTGTGACCAACAATACCTTCAGGAATAATCTTATGTTGCAATCAGGGATGAGTCCAGACAAATATCAGTGTGGAAAAAATTCAAATTACTTTAGTTGCATCCCATCCAATGAAGCTATTTCCGCCGATAAAAGACGTCACACATTTGATATTTCTAAAAAATCATTTCTTACACAGAGTGATTTCAGTGCACAAAATTCTAATTTTCGTGTTAAATCCCCAACTCAGTCGGATAGTGCCCATGATATATCTGCAACAGATTCGAGTATGAGACCACGTGTAAGTGATGTTTCTGGGAAATCATTTGCCAAAACTTGCGACCTCAAAGGGCATACTGTAATAAGTACAAGTGAGAAAGTTCATGAATGCCATATTTGTGGGAAATCCTTTAATACGTCATCTCATCTTAAAAGACATGTATTGTTACACAGTGGCATGAAACCACACAAATGTGATGTTTGTGGTAGATCATTTTCTGAGCATAGTAACCTTAAGCGACATGTGTTACTACATAGCGGCGAAAAACCATACAAATGCAACCTTTGTGGCAAAATGTTTAATGTACCTAGTAATCTGAAAGCACATTTATTAATTCATACCAGTAATTGGGCACACAAATGTGGTGTTTGTGGGAAGAGTTTCGCATTTGCTAGTGGGCTAAAGAGACATGCTGTAATACATACCGGCGAAAAGCCATACTCCTGTGATGACTGTGGCAAATCCTTTGCTGAGTTAGGTAATCTGAAAACCCACTTACTAAGTCATAAAGGGGACAGGCCTCATAAGTGCAATACATGCGGGAAATCTTTCAAGTTGTTTAGCGGTCTGAAGAACCATTTGAAGGTCCATACTGGTAACAGACCACATAAATGTAAGGTTTGTGCTAAAGCTTTTACTCACTTAAGTTCTCTCAAAATGCATAATCTAATACATACTGGTGAAAAACCACATGAATGTAGTTATTGTAGAAAATCTTTCACTACATCTTCTATACTAAAAACACATCAGTTAATTCACACCGGAGAAAGACCACACAAATGCAATATTTGTCCGAGAGCTTTTACTACAGCTGGTAACCTAAGAACACATACTTTGATTCATATTGGTAAGAGACCTCATAAATGTGATATTTGTGGGAAATCCTTTACAGAACCTGGTAATCTGAAGAGACATGCTGCAAGACATACTAGATAGACAGTACATTCATGTCCCCTTTGGGAATTATAGTTAATTGACTGGGTCTCTGAAATAGCATTCAGTAACACACACTCGTGCAGACCACACAAAATTATCGTATCTTTATATTTGTGTATAGTACTGTTCTGTGGTTAGGTCAATGCCAAGATTGATATGAAGGTCACCCCCATAAAAATATACCAGATACTTCGTTTAATGTTTGCAAAATACTATGGAAAGAAATCTTATAAGTAAGAATGTGGATGTGACGTCAGATTTCATGAAGATATCACAAGTCTTATCGATCAGGATTCATTGTAAATGCTCTATTAAAGATTTCGATTGGTTTTGCTACGTACTTTATTGTTTTCTGAAAAGTCATTCTACAGCAGATGGTGTTCAAAAATGCATACAGGATGTTCCAAAAATTAGGCTGAAGTTTTGAACAAGTGCTTCTAAAAGTTTAATTCAAACTAAAATAAAGTAAGTTTTGTTTTCTGCGTCATTTAGGATGAGATCTAGAGTAACATTAATTCAGGCAAGCTACCACCTCGACACACTTTCGAGTTTGATGTACATGATGCAATAAAAGACATTGTGCATTCTTAACAAAATTGTTAGTGCAGGGCGTTTTATTGTCTAGTTCAAAATGCACTCGACAATGACGTGATCTTAACATGATTCAACCAGTTCCAAAATATGGGAAGCATACTGAATAAACATTTACCAGACTGACATACAAGTGAAATACCATTCATTAATGTTAACAGCTGAATTTCTCAAAAATTCTTATTAGTGAGAGAGACAAGGACCATCTAAACCAAAAGTTAAAAAATAATAATAATAATAAAAATTGCTAGTGTTTTACTAAAAATTTAATAATTTCAAAATAAGTACTCCTCTAGCGTAATCTAACATTCCCTACAATTGGCTCTGCAGTTAATTAGTCGCTGGTTATGGAATTCTGAAAAAAGTATTATTGTATTAATTAAACCGGTTTTGGATTTGGAATTCTGAAAATCTGCGTTGTGCACAAACATGGTCATTATCTGCTGTCATTAAGACGAATATAGGGGCACTTCTTTTGCCTGAAAGAACACTCATGATTATATTTAAATGATCCAGAATGAAACGTAGCAGACGAGGTACTGGCGGAAGTAAGGTTGTGGGGCGGCATCGTGAGTCGTGTCGGGATAGCACAGTCGGTAGTGCGCTTGCGCGCAAAAGGCAAAGGTCCCAGGTTCGCGTCCCGGTTCCGTCACACAGTTTTAATCTGCCAGGAAGTTTCACATTTAAATGAATTTGATTTATTTGTTAAAAAAAAGTGATCAATGTGTTATTTTCATGAAAGATGTCATTCTGCTTCAGCTCCAGGTTCACAACAGCTAATATAACTGATTCCAGCACAGTTTTATCAGCAGAAATGTCCTCAGCCCCTGACCACCTAGAAGTCCTGATTTTACTCCTTTGTATTTGAGAATTTGAGCTATTTACAAGAGCAAATTTTTTACGTCCTCATGACTGCAACACCAGAAACGATATAAATTACATGAAAATCGTTTTGTTATCTGCAGAGCAACAAACTGCACATTGAATGGTTATGAATGAATGGAAATTTTTTCCCCAGTTTCACGTTTAAATCTATTGTACTGAAGAGTATATCAACAATTATTCTTCAAAATCATAACATTGGGCTGCACCACAAAGTACTAATGTACGAGGGTAAGACAATTATTATCCGTAAAGTAGTTATAAAATTTTATTGAAGTAAAATACGAAACCTACAAGAACATCATTTTTCGACATAGTCTCCTAGCTTTTCAGTGCACTTCGTCCATCGCTCTACAAGCTTCCATATGCCCTCATAAAAGAAGGTTTTCGGTTGAGCTGCGAGCCAGGAATGCACCGCTTCCTTCACTGCTTCATCCGAGTCAAATCGACGGCCCCTGAATGCCTCTTTGGGTTTCACGTTTAAATCTCTTGTACTGAAAATGTAATGAGCAACAAACTGCGCATTGAATTTGAAGACGATGAACCACTTCATCAATAGTTAATCGTCTGTCTAAGAGAATCATTTCACCTGATCGCTCAGTGGTTTCTTCATTTGTGGCGGTAAACGGTCGTCCGGCTCCTTCATCGTGCTTAACACTCGCGCAACCATTTCGGAATTTTTCAATTCACTCGTACACACTTCGTTGTGGCAAAACACTGCTCCCATACTGTACTGAAAGTCTTCTACGAATTTCGGCCCCTGATACACCTTCCACCCACAAAAAACGTATCACTGAATGTTGATCTTCTTTGGTGCAAATAGACAGCGGAGCAGCCATGATTAACAGCACAGCAGCGACAAGGAAACTAACGTAGCAGCTTGAAAATTGCAAAGATATAACAACAAAGAAACAAAGCATGTGTCACCAATGTAAAACGACAGTACTACCAACGTAAGCAAAAATATAACTAAATTGCGGATAATAATTGACTTACCCTCGTATCTTCCGAAATGTAAAATGTTGCTTATGTAAATATATTTAAGTTATGTCATAAAATGAAATGTATGAAAAACCATTTGCTGCCAAGAGCATTTTGGAGACAGGAATTAAATAACTTTTTGGTTATATGAAATTGTATTATGTGAAAATTCTGGATTCTGTATAAGATATTAAAAGCATTAAATTTTCCATAAAGGAGTGTTTACTAGAATGTTTCTTTAATGTTCTGTACTATAGTAACTATTGATTAACAGTATCACTTTTCCCCCCTGTGGTGCTCGCACCCACCTACTCCCCCGCAAGCGACTGCAGCCCCAGAGCGTTCGCGGCCCCCAAGTACCCACGCCCACACTCTTTGACTGCACGTTTGCCCTCTGCGACCCACGTGTCCTTTGCCCTATGACTCCCCGGTAACACTGTCAGACATCAGAGATTTTTTTCCAGTGATGTCCAATCACAACATAGTGCTACAGCAAAATGGTTCAAATGGTTCTTGAGATTAAGGGACTTAACTGTGGTGTCATCAGTGCCTAAACTTACAAACTACTCATGAACTACCTGATACTAAAGACGACACAAACGTCCATGCCCGAGGTGGGGAGATTCGAACCCCCGACGGGGAACGGCCGTGCGCATTGCAGCGTAGAGCCTCAATGCACTTGACCACTCTGCTACGGCATTCGGTGCCAGAGTTGTTCAGCTATGGTGTCCCCCTTCTATGGCATCCCACATTTGTACAGCGTTCCCCATTCCTACAGTGCCTCCCTTCGCCCCTAATATGGTGTCCACTGTCTACAATATGTAGTATCAGGTTTCTCCTCCTACAAAGTCCAATGGTTTTTTTTCTTCTCCTATTGCAACTTCTTGTTATAGCATCTAGAACCACAGTGTTTATCCAGTGACTTACAGTGCCAGCATCATCCTATGGCATTTGATGCCGAGATCATTCTTTCATGAGATGTGACACTCTCATTCTTCCACTCCATCTGGCAGTGGGGTCTTCCTCTTATTTCTCCAATCACTGGGGTCTTCTTCTACAAAACCTGTCAACAGGGCCATAATCTTAAGATATGTGGTGTCAGTGTCACCCTATGGCGTTTATAGTCCCCATCCTCTACTGTCCTCTTCATATGGTGACTGGCCCTAAGGTCATCTTCCTGCAGAGACCATCACTATGGTCCTAGTCCAATGGCAACTGAACTGAAAGAAATTTTGATACATTGTCTGTGAATATGCTGTGGAGGAGACGTGAAGTGTCATTGTCACACTGTGGCATCTGGTGCCAGACATCTGACACTGTCATCGTCCTTATACAGCATCGGACACAACGGTCATCCTATGCCGCCCAGCGCCTGGGTCCTCTTGCTTCTTTTGGCAGTGGGGTCGTCCTGTACACTGTCCAGCACCAGGGAGCTCCTTACTGTTTCTGGTGCCGGGATCCTCCTCCTACGGTGGTGTCCTCTTCAGTGTCCTTTTGTGACATATTAGGCCTGTGCTCACAGAATCCGTGTACAGTCTAGTATGCAGCTGTAAATGAGTAATAGTGATCAATCAAATACAATATCACACTTCCACTGTCCCACAGCCACACATAACCTACACCGAGAATACTGTAACACGGTCGTAACTGTGGCGCCACAGAGACAATTTTAACAGACTTTTGATTTCATCTCCCAAAGATTTTATAGTACAAGGAAGAAAATTCAAACCAGTAGTGACAAACTTCAGGTTTCAAGAGAGTCACTGACACACAACAGATATGTAATCAGCCTAATTAGCCATGGATCACTTAAAAATTTACACTGATCATTGTTAATATTTCATTAACTAATTACTTTAGTGATTTGAACTAATAAGAATCGTGTGACATACAACCACGGAAATCACACACAACATGGCAATCTGAAAATTTATCACACAAATTATGGTTAAACAAACTTGCAGTTTCCTTTGATGATGACAGACACAGCTCAAAATAAACATGCAACAGCCAAATTTTGCGATAGTGAACTATTAACATAAATATGTCTCCATATACTAAATAACTAACATGAAACATTACACTCTCCTTTAAACCCAAATACTTACTTTTCCCTCTACTTTCCTACTCTGCCTGAAGAAGGAACAAGGTTGCGAAAGCTTGCTTTTGCGTCTGTGTTTGTGTTATTTATGTTTGCTGTCACACACCTGTCCTCCTTCGCCTGGTAAGTAATATAGTGCTCTTTTTCTATAAAAAAAAGTTTGGGGGTACTCAGATATTAGATATAATGCAGCGAAAATTACTAATAACTGAATCATGGGATACCACCCGTCGACCTTTACGCATGACGTCATCAACATGTCGAACCACAAAAAAAAAAAAATAAATAAATAAATAAATAAATAAATAAATGCTGTTGGACTCTTCAATTGACATTACTACTGCTCAAATGAAGCAGGTTATATCAAGAAACACCCAAACATACAAGATAATGTGGTATAGAACACTTCAGTTTATCGCCTTAAATGAAGCATGCAGTTCCCATCAGCCCCTGAGTAATAAAAAGAAAATGGTATTGTACAGTTCAGTTGAACTATAATACACCTCGAATGAAACAGGTTATTCCAATCAATTCCGCGACATACTAAACAAGGAAATATTACCGAACACATATTTTGACCTATAAAACACCACTAAAAGATATAATACAACAAAAACTATCCACAGCTATCAACAACAATAAAAAATTACACTATAAAAGTCTTTTGTAACCTTGTTCGGCTCCCGAAATGGTAAAGAAGGTGGGTGGTGTCCCGTGATTCAACTGAATCAATTTTAATACAGCTGAAAATTTAACTAATAAACTACAGTGCACCTTATTTAATAGTGGTGGATTTTTTAAAGTGAAATAATTAGGTTCTAAGGACTTTAAAGTAATAATGTATTGAAATTTTTTTATTGGTAACGAAACTTTCATACAAAGTTGTTTAAGTAGGAAGCAAGGTCGAAATAGGCTAATTACTCATTCATCTAAAACTGATAAACTAAAATAAATTTTAACTTATAAAAACAGATTGTTGATTAGTTTGGAAAACATGGTTTCCTTATTTGGAAAATACAGCGAACTTATAATTATTTAAAGATAAAAATAACAGTCTAGCCGCTAAACTTTACAATTTATTATTACAGGTAACTGGTTTCGATTTAAGGTTAGATCATCTTCAGTCGCCGCACGCTCACCGCCTGAACATCTACAGCTAGAGGTCTAAAAATGATCTAACCTTAGATCTAAACCGGTTACCTGTAATAATAAATTGTAAAATTTTGCGAACTAGACTGTTATTTTAATCTTTAAAACAGATTGTACTTCACCTGTGAGAATTCCTTGTCCATTCCATGAAACTAAAAATGTTCAAATGTTTGTAGAACTTATGGGACTTAACTACGGGGTCATCAGTCCCTAAGCTTACAAACTACTTATGAACTAGCTAAGACTAAGGACGGCACAAATATCCATGCCCGAGGGGGGATTCGACCCCCGACCGTAGTGGCCGTGCAGAGCGTGACTGGAGCGCCTCAGTCCCCTCGGCCACCACGGCTGACTCCATGACACTCTTTGATTGCAATTTTAATAAGTAATTTTTAATGATGTAACATTTATTGGTGTTTCATCATGTCGAAAATTGTTTTATTAGTGGGATCTCAATGTTTTCAAAAGAAACAAAAAATGCAAAATTCATAAAATTCTTGTAAAATGTTGGTGGACATTCAATGCTATGTCCATTTTCTGTCTCACCAATAACAAATTTTTAAAGACTATTATCAGCTCACTTTGTAAACTACTGATATTCAGATTTAAATAGAAGGTAAAGCAACTGTTCGTATGATCACCAATCAATTTTTAATTCTTTTCTATTTATACTTTATCTTTTTATTACCTTGAGACTGTTGAAAACTTAGGGGCCCAGTGGAAGAGGAGCACATGCCACCTGTGGAGTGATTTTGGTACAGGAAGAGAGCGGATGCCATCTAGCGCAGTGGCATGTGCCCATTCCTAGAAAAAACAGAGCATATTGTATGTGTTGCTTTTTTTTATTTTTATTTTTTTAGCACTGACACATTCCCACTGGAAAAGTAATTCGTGATACATGCAGCAAAACTAGTTTCTGCATATAGTCAACATTGAACGAAGGAGGCAGTATTTATTGAGTTTTATCAGTTGGATGATTCTAATAAGCAAAATGCTTATTTATTTGGTTTAGTGCGGCCTAATAAGTGCTACAAATTGCATCCAAAGAAAAGGAAGGTTTCAACAGTAAACCAGAGGAAGGTTTCTTTCATGTATTTTATTCTTGACAATCCAGTTAGTGAGGTTGAAGTGAGTAGGACTGCATTTTTAGCTGTTCGTGCCATTTCTGTTAAACGTTTGAAGACTGTCCGTAGTAATTTAAGAATGTGACACTGAGAGTAATGAATCTACAACACATGTAACTGTACATAAACCTATACAGAATGGAAGATGCAAGCATTCTAACATACCTCATGCCGTTGATAACGAGAGAAAAAATAAGGTTAGAAATGACATTGAAATGTTTCCAAGGTACACATCACATTATAGTAGAACGCAGAATCCGAGCAGGTCCTTCTTAACCTCTATTCATTCGATTGCTTAATTGTATCGTTTGTACTGCGAAGATCTTAAAAATACAGATGAAGTCCCAGTGAAACAACATGTGTACGAAACCATTTTCAACACGGAACATAATATTGGTTTTAAATTGCCATCAAGTGATACATGTGGTATTCGTGATTCTGCTAAGGTACATAATAACACCACATCCACAGATATCAAACTATACCTCGAGTAGCTGAAGCGGGATATATTGCTCTGAAAAATGAGTCAAAATAGGATGGTAGGAATGCACTCGTTTTGTGCGTGGACTTACAACAAGCATTGCCAACACCATATACGGTATTTAGACTTTGGACATATAATTTCTGTATTCACCGTTTTAGTGATAAGGAGGGTGTGTTGTCGGAGAATGTTGCATCTAGATGGGCAGATGGAGTAGTTGGCTGCATTTTAAAGGCTTTAGACATGGTCAAGGAAGAAAGTCATCAAAGGCTCATCATTTATTCTGATTCGTGTGTTGGACGAAATAAAAACTATATTGTCTTTGGTCTGTGGTTGTACCTCCTGGATAAAATATGTTTTGATGGTGTTGAGCACAAATTTCTCCTCCCCGGTCACACGTTCGATAAATTTCAGGGATTTCTGAGTTATTGAGAAGCTGAAAAGAAAGGCACAGGCTGTGAACACTACAGAAAAATGGGTTGAATTTAGAAGAAAGAGCAAGCAAACGAATCCATTCATTGTGGATGAAATGAAGACGTCTATAATGAACAGTATTGTCAAACATAACGTTACTGTTGACAAAAAGCCTGCAGACATCAGAAATGCAATGGTTCTTAGATTGGTGAGTGGTGAACATTCTGTGTATATAAAGTATTCACACAATCAAAGTGAGAAATCTGTTTACAGAGGTGTTGTGCACGATTTACAAGTCTTGCAGACTGCCAGTTAGTTTCTAAGTATCCAAATGGTTGTAAAATTAAGGCAGCAAAGTTCAACGACCTACAAAGCTTACTACATTTTGTACCTCCAATATATTCAAGTTTTTATCAGTCATTGATAACTGGCGGTAGTGACGACACAATGGAACAGAAAAACATTGATGAGGAGTTTGACTATTAATGACGCGCTATGTAATGTGTCTACATGTCAAGGATTTCGTTTTCTGTACTTTAAATTGTAATAAAGTGGCCTAATATTTAGTATTATTTGTAAAATACCATCTAGTTACTGTATCAACTGTCGGTATCACAGCAGGAGTTCACGTTACTATAGAAAATTATATTTCCTTCATCCCATTTCCTGGTGGCATGTTCCCCTTTCCCCCTGGGCCCTCAAATGTACGTATCACAGTACGATACGTAGTTCATTAGATATGAGCACATAAACAGTAACATGAATGAAAAACCGCCTCATCAGGCACCAAGTTTTAATCTATTCCTTCTTTCCTACTAACTGTATTCCCAACAGATTTTACAGACATATAGACCTTATACATATTAATTAATGCCTGAAATATTATACAATTGTACAACATGTAACACAACAAAAATGCGATCGCATATACTGCGGCGGGTAAAAACTTTTCACACAGGGCACCACGTTTTATTACATTTGTTATTTACTGCTAAGACGCTCCTGTATTCTAGTCAGCTTAAGGAAATTCCTGAGAGATGACGGTGCTATTGAGAACTTTGTAGCAACTTTGAACTGTGAAGCGCATATCGCAGTGGGAAGAAGCAATAGACTTCTGTAGAGCTACGAGGAAAGGAATAGGATGAAACAGTGAACATCTGACGAATATCCATTACTTCCAACACAGCTGGCTTTTAACTTTAAGAGGCTGCACTTTTTAGAGGGACCTGCACTTTCTATTATCTATACTAATAATAAATCTGTAAATGTAGGCCTGTCGCTGTTCATTTCTTCAAAACTACTGCACGAATCTTCATGTGATTTTCACAGGAAACATGAGAAAAGTTTGGGTCATCGAAGAGGATGTTTTCAGAAACAGTCGTGTCTGTTTGTTCAAATGTTAAAAATCTCTTATCTCCAAAACTACTTTAAGAATTTTGCATGGGGTTTACACAGGTAACTTGAGTGTAACTCTGGACAATATATAGACTTCATGGAAGAAAAAATCGTAATTTGATTTTTTTTTAATATACGACCGCCATGTCTGTCTGTCTCTTTGAACATGTTTATCTCCAAAATTACTGTGACTTACACACATATAGATTGCCACTAAATTTAAAATGAATATTTTCTTGAAACTCCAGGAAACACATATAAGGGGTTCATAACAAAAGTGGACCACGTCCACTTTTACACGTAATGATAAACCCTGTGTCTATGTGGACACTAATTTATTTACTACAATAACGAACTAATTTCATGACTTATTTCCTACTTCACATATGGTATCAAATACAGTGTGTTTCAGCATTTATTGCCAAACTTGTAAAAGTAGACTTTTTCCAATTTAAGTAGCGGAAAATTTAAATATTTCTACCACTAAATTTTTGCGAAATCGTTTGTGAAAGATGGCAGTGCATGCGCCTCTACGCTGTTAGTACAGCGCGATTCCAACCACATGTTGGGGAAAACATAGCGGACGATTCAGCCTGGGTATTTAGCTCTAATCTCAAATTGAACGTATTTCCCATTTTATAGGATAAGCCGATAAGGCCTTTCCTGCCTATATATTGCTTGTCTCCTCCAGCCATCACGCGTAAGGAACTCAAACTTCTCGCTGAATAACCCGACAATTAGACCAGCGAGTTAGTTTGGTATTGCGATAACGGCTCGGTCAGAAACCCGAGCTTCTAAAAATTAGTAAATAATTGTAATGCAACACAAACGGAGTAAACCTACGTTAACTGAGAATGCAATATAGAACATTTAATCACAGAAATTGCAGGGAATAAAGTAATCTGTTCGTAAATAGTCAAAAGACACGGGCACTTGCAGGAATGATCATGACATCACAAATATTTGTAATTGATATGCGTCAGCAAGCGGTAATGATTTCTAACATTCGGCTGCAAAATTACGAATTGTGAGATACACCCGTTTCCCAAAGTATACTTCAATGTTACTTCGAATGACCGACAGATGGCAGGATGAAGCGTTGCCTCCGAAAGTACGGTCGCAACTACGGCACGAACCAGTAGATGTCTCTGCGGTCACGAAACCTCAGCCTTGGCAAGTTCACAGGCGGCTAGAGTCTGCGTAGGAGGCATGGAGGCACCCAAGATTCGCCGACCGCCCGTTAGACGTCTCTACGGTTACTCTACCATACACACAAGACGTTAACCCTCCTAGGCGCATCTGCTCCAAACGAAAGTGTCTTCATCGGTTAATGATGACGTCAGCAGCGTAGGCGCGCCTGAAATAAACTGTACGGGAAGCCGAACTGCTACAGCTTAAGTGCCGTATTTAATAAACACCAGTTATATGCGCATACTCTAGTGATTCTTTTGCTTTTTACGGTGGATGTGTGAAATTAAGTATATCAGCTATTCAAGTATCGGTACTTTCCTAAATTCTGAAAAACAATAGCCTGTCAAAATATGCCGTGTAATGTTCATTAACTGTGTTGCACTAACAGTACTTCGGTACGGTAACGGGAAAAAATAATGTAAAAACAACAAAATGTTTAAAATGAGAATTCGCTTGTAGTAGTGCAGTGTTACACACTGAGCATAAAGCGAGTGAAATTGGTCATGTTATTGCAACATAACGTCAGGGAAAGATGTCAGCTGAATAAAATGTAGAAGAATTTTTCGCTGTTTGTATATTGAGTTTCCAGAGTCAAAAGCTGTAAGTGTAATTTGCGTGTCCAACGATCGAGGTCATTAAGCAAAATCGTGTTTTGGTGTGTCTGATAATCTTCGGGAAGGTGAAGTACAACACGAAATTAACATAAGAATATGGAAACGATAGTAAGTACATTAACTAATGAATTACAAAGGCGCAAAAGGTATGTACAATGCACGGAACATAATGAGGTCAGGCAACAAACCTGTGTTGTAAACATTTGTTTCGGCCCGTCTGAAATAAAAACAACGCGCAACCGATGACAGTGTCAACTATAGACAGAGGCAAGAAATCTGATAACGAAAGACACTCATTAAGAACTACAATCACAGCTATACAATTAACCTGAAAAGCAGGTATATAGCCCCTGTATTGCAAATGAAAAATGTGTATTTCATCAGACAATCACGGCAAAAGTTGTGCAACCAACATAAAACACTTAAGCGCAAACAAGGGAAAGTTACCACAAGGACTAAATCAGCAACGCCCCAGGAGAATAATGTTGCAGCGAGCAGAACCCCCATACATCGGAAAGTTGGTAAGCTGAGTATCGGTAGAATGAAACTGTAATTACTTAAAATTTATTAATATGTTTTAAAATGCATCTCTGTGGTAACGAAGTAAGACTGTAGACATGTATGTACCTCAGGTAATAATGTTTTTCATAAAGACAAAACATCCATTATCGGCTAATATTTGATTGGTTGCCCCACCTGCACTACAACTGGTCAGCTCTGGGCACTGCTACTTTACACGGCAAGTAAACATTTACCCCTATAACTAATGAATATTGCTTTGCATAATTCATATAAATTTATTAATTCTATTTATTAGCTGTACTTGCTTTTTCAGTATACTTTGTACATACATAATAGTATTAAAAATTAAATATATTTTAGACAATGTGGCTTCTTCTTATAATTTTATCATACATACAAATGGCTTCCATAAGAACTGTTCATTGCAAATTATGTGAGAAAGTTTTATTCTGATGTGTACTATACTAATGACAAAGCCTATTTCACCTTGTCTGATCAATGGTCAATAAAGATTACTTGAAACTGCTGCTTGACAATATGCATTTCATGCACGACTATGGCCTCTGCTGATTACCATTAAATTGTGTGATAGAGTTTTCATCTTATGATGACTGATGTTTATTTGTGAAACTGATTTTTTAATATTCCAATGTTTGAAATATGAGTAAAAATGGAACTAACAAAAATTACCACAAACATGTACGGTACTACAGTATCTGTATCCTACCCAGAAAAATCTGTCGGCAACTTCGATGCAGGCAACCTGCAGAATACAAGTGCTACAGCTCTGACATATATTACACAACTGCTTATGATATAAAACAACATAACAATTTGAAAGTAATGGCCACCAATCACCTCAACACCAATTCTGTGACTATAGGGAAGAGCACATACAGATGCTTGAATATGTAGTTTGTTGAAACGAGATAGAATGGCTGGCCAGTACTTATCTTTGTGCTGTACCGCCGATAGTAACACAAATGAAGAAACAGAAAAAAGGGGACAAAAAGGACAAGCTTTCAGAACACAGTTCCTTCATCAGGTGGGAGAGAAGGGAAGAAGAAAGGATGGGAACAGAAAGGAAAGGTAGTTCACGACCTAGGTCCCGAAATACCACATTCATGACCTAGGTCGTGAACTACCTTTCCCTTCTGTACCCATCCTTTCTTCTTCCCTTCTCTCCCACCTGACGAAGGAACTGTGTTCTGAAAGCTTGTCCTTTTTGTCCCCTTTTTTCTGTTTCTTCATTTGTGTTACTATCGGCGGTACAGCACAAAGATAAGTACTGGCCAGCCATTCTATCTCGTTTCAACAATATTTATCATCTCTGAGGAGATTTTTCATCATAATTGAATATGTAGTTTGGATTTCATAAAAGGTCCATTCTGAGAAACAAACATGGTTTATATATGCAAGTAGCTTTCACTGTTTTAACTTAATGCAATTGATGTGGATTGATGTTACATGTTTGGCTAAGTGTGGGCAGTTACAGTAGGTGTAATTTGACAGTTGTTACAAGTGGATAAGTAATAGGCTTCAGATGAGACTAAAATATCAACAAAAAATTGTAATAATTGACATGAAAATGTGTATGCACGATTGAACTGGGTTACAAATACAATAATGAAGGAGATAAACAGAGTATGCGAAGAAAAGGAGTATATATTATGTCCCATAGTAGGGCAATGAATGGGTAATATTGTGTACAACATTGTTTTGGCCTATGAAATTATATGTGTTGTAGCTCACATCCTTTAAGTGTTGAGAAAATGCTCCTCATTATTTCACTGAATACCTAATAAGGAAAATTAAAAATCATTAATATTATCAAATGTTAATTTAGGTTCTGGATTCAATTATGCAAAATTTTTAGAGAAGTGGAGGTGTGGAGTAGATTGCAATTCTGTCAGTTTATTTTCTATTTATTTATTTGTTTGTTTTAGAGCCCTTCATGTACATAAGCAGGGGACCACCACATAGGTTCTACTGTCACTTCTACATACATCAGTAGTCACGTGGATCTGATTTACTTGTAGTACATGTGGGTAAGATTTCCCATTAATACAGATCCACTTCAGTATATTGGATGAAAGGCGAATGAAGGATGCGGACTTTAAGAGCAGAAGGAAAAAGTGCAAGGGAAAAGAACCAAAAGTGGATATGTAGTAAGGGCAGTAGCAATTTTCCTGTTGAGATAAAGTATTGTTAGTTTCAGGTATTGTGTGACACAGAAACACAATGGCAGGATCTTAATTCTTCGATCACTGCTTCTGCAACTGATATCCTTTGGTGCATCATTAACTGATGATTAATAGTAGTATTCTGAGTGTAACTTGCATAATTTTAGCTTCTCATGTTAGCTGTTTTTTGTGCTAAGTTTGGAAATAATTTGCTAGAATATACTGCAAAATGATCAAATAGATAGGGTTTGAAATTTTATGCCCAATCTGACTTTTGGTACTTGCAAGAGTTCAACATGCTATCCAAGAGGTTTCTTGACCTGCACCAAAATACAGAGCATAAGAACCACAGAAGAAGTATGGAGAACTTTTTCTTGCTGAAGAGTGACAAACCAAGCCCAAATATTGAAAAAACGGCATCATTGGTTTCTGCATTTACATAATACCAGGAATTTGCTATGCCATATGTTCACAATCATGCTAGTATAAAAAAGTAAGTTAATTTTGTGAAACCTAAGAAGCAAAACTTGAATGGGTGGACTACACTTGATGTAAGTACACAATATTTGTAATAACTGCAACTCTGAGCTAATAACAAAATGCAACAGAACGGTTAAAGAATAGCAAAGAGTGTGGCAAATACACTATAGTTATGGGACAGGGCATCCCTAGTCTTTATATATACGATATATAATACGTTGCTTTCGCTAAAAGAAGAAAAGATTTTTTTTTCTTTATTTGTTGTGGGGTCATCTTCTGAAGCACCCGTTAAAATTAATTACAATCGGCTCTTCTGTTTTAAGCCGACAGCAACTAAGAACAATTTTTTACATCATAGGCGTTTCAATTATTATTTATAGGCATTAATACAAGCTACAGATGATGCTTTGTGTATAAAATATGAAATGCAGACGGTGTAAAGCTGCCCTTAATTTCCGTCTGCTTAAGACAGGAAATACGATTATAATTCAGATATTATTTGCCTGTGTACAAAACTTATAAAATTGGACTTTGACTCAAAATCACGGCCACTGTGAGCATATACTCAGATATATGGAATTTTTTGGAGAGTCTTGTTAGTCATAACCTTACCCAAGAAAACGTCATATACCGGTAACGTTACACTTCACTACTCACTACCTAGGTTTATATTGTGTACTGCTGACAGTGACGTTGAAATTTAATAATGTGCTGCAACTGATTCACGTATTATCACTTTTTTTGCTAATCATTACGGATGGGTGTCTTTTCTTTTCTTTAATACTTTTGCTGCAAACAAAACGGAAAGCACATTAGGCCTACTGCGTTTTGAAGAATCGTCTACATCCCCATAAGCAAAAGACATGTCACCAGAAATATCCACGTTACGACTGATCGTTAATGACATTCCGTAAGACTTTGTGTTCATCCGAAAGTAGCTGCAAATTCATTCTTTCGAACTTTTTTTCTCTAACTTTTGACAGCACATGCTGGTATCAACAAATCATTGCAATCTTATTGGCTCTCGCTGAAACCAATGAAGTAGTACTTCTGACGTCACTTCCGTTTGGAGCAGATGCGCCTATAGTCGACAGCTAGCAGCTATGTTGCCAATGCCGCTACGCGGCTGTTTGTTGTTACGCCGTGTCGGTCGCCGGCATACGAATATCACGTCCGAAAATTTTGGGACCGTTGCTATGTACTACTAAAGCGTGAACGTCCGATAACAACCACGAAGTGATGGAAAACACTCTTTTTGCAGTTAAAAAGAAAAGGTTTAGAAATACATGTCGAGTTAAAGTAAACTTCATATATTCCAGTATTCCATTAAATATAATGTATCATTTAGTCTTCAGCCAAAGATCGCTCGTTGAAGAATTTTGTTTATATATTTCATCTTCTATAACTATTTTCCACAGACTCGGACACTGTATTGTGGCAGTCTGCCGAGAGGGTAAACAAATAAGGACTACCACTTTACAAGTAGTAAAACCGCCTCTTCCAGTGAAATGATTTGTCTTCTTACGTAGAGTTTTTGTCTCATTCGTTTGTGGTTGCTGTTGACTGCCATAGCATAGTGCCTGAGTAATATTATCAGATCAGTTTCGACAGCTAGTCTATCGGTCACAGAAGTAGAAATAAAATAAAGTAATTTTTCAGTAGATCATCTTTGGTTGCGAAACAATCTATACATTAAAAATCAGTCGCGGCCAGCATCATGTGCAATGCACCGCTGCTACTGCAACTATCGTCCCCTAATTTTATTATTATTTCTTCTACCCGTTCTTCTAGTGTACCGTCTCATTCCCATGCCTCTTCTAAGATGTGCCACGTATGTGTGACAACATTGTTCCATTTTGTGGAAGTAATAGTGCCCAATTCTTCACGAACAAAGAATTCTACTTTTCTTAATGAAAAACGTTTATTATTTCTACAACGTACTATTCCGCCTGAGTCCACACGAGTTCTATTTCATTGAAATGGCAATTATATGGTGGAAGGCGCAACACTCTATGACCACTTTCTTCAGCAATTGTATCAATTTCATAAATGATTTTTCGGCTTTTGTTTTTGTAACACAAAGAGACAAACGATGAACACGCGACAGATGCTTTGCACTTTGCAGCGACTGAAGCACGCCACCCTGTGCGACGTTGAGTGGCAGGGTGGCAACGCGGCACCGTTGCCCTGGCAACGTTTAGGAATTCCAGAGCTCAGGTTGGTGCTCGAGTGTCCCTCCACCCTCTGCGGCCCACATGCGCGAACTGTCAGGGTCGTTCTTTCGGCGGCCCGACTATAGGAGGTTTACCGCCTTGTACCATACACTGGAGCCACAGACCATAAACGCGACCCTCGACTGCCACGTCACGGCTGTGACACAGGCCTCACTGCTGTCCATTCCCATGATTTGTTTTCGCCATTGTAAACAGTGTTGAGAGCTGCTGACAGTTCACGTTTTTATCAATTTTGGTTCGAATCAAGCATTGATTTTCACAGTAAAACATCCTGTGGCATTATGTTGGTGTTCTGTTTACATAATTTCTCCGAAATTCATTTTATTAATAGCAATGGCTATCGTTGTTATACGTGGCTGAGTGAAAGTACTGACAGTTGTTTTTAGAAGTGATGGTTCTTCCGTGAGTGGTGAATACTTTTTCTTGCACTGTGTTGTATCATATCGCTTCCATAGGAACAGAAAACAAAAAAAAGTTTGGTATGCTGCATTCATCTCGTAACAATTTCTCGACTGTACGTGCGAAATGCTTAAAGGCCAATTCACACTGTCCGTCAAGTCACGTCACGTAACGTCACCGTCCGTCAGAACATTCCGCAATGTATTTCTAATGGTGGCGTTCACACTGTCCGTCACGTCACGTCAAGCTTTCTCGCGAAGAATGTTTTTACGGAATGGTCGTCTGCTAACATCGGAAGTTAACCTATTTTCGTCACGCGAATTAAATGTTGCAGTCGACGATTGCTGTGTTTATATGCAAATAAGTCTTATTCGCCTTTATTTTGTTGTTATACTTCGTTCTAGGGGTAAATCTCAAATGTTTCATGACGACTTAAATGTTTTTGTCAATTGAGTGTTCCCCTAAAATCGAGGTCGGATATCTGAAACCAAAAAATTGTTAACGTTACTTAACATTGTAATAGAAAATACTGAAACAAACTGTTTCTTAGAATAAGATTGTAATTTGATCATGCATTTCTCATTAAATAACATTTTAAATGAGAAAGTCAGTTCTAACGAAAGACAAAAATTCAATTGTTTACGACGGTATTAACAATGTCAACGGGCAAATTGTAATGGATAAAGTAAACAGGCGCCTTTTATGCTCTTATAAGTGTTGTTTGATGTATTCATATGTTTATTTTTCCGCTTGAAAATAGCTGTCAATGTTTTGAAATGTTGTTTCAGTTTCCAGTAAGGTGGCCAAAAACATACACTGTAAAATTTTATTTGGCTGTCAATAACATGTAGCGTTGTTGTTCGTTCAATTCTAGTACTAAACTATGACTTTCTACATAACAGATTGCTACTCATAACCTCACTTTCAACATCGCGTACTGAGATCGGTGAATTGACGTGACGGACCCTGACGGACAGTGTGAATACAACTTGACGTGACGGTGCCGTGACGTGACGTTTGACGTGACGGAAAGTGTGAATTGTCCTTTATTGTTCTTTTGTAAGGCAGGAAATCCGTTTAATGTCAGGATTGTTGTACAAATGAAGCGCTTACATTTTATGACCTTCCTTGATCAAGTGCAGATACCGAAACAATATCAAGATAGGAAGCAAAATATTTTAGAAACCGATGATACCCCTTTGTAGAAAGTTAAATAGTACCAAAAATCTTATTCAGTCATCGTGATGAACATTTAAAGAGCAACATGTATCTAAACTTTCGTAATAATAAGTGTGGGATTTGTAAATGGTTATAACTATTTATTATACATGGGCCTAATAAGCTACTACAAAGCAAAAAATTGACCTCTAACAAGACTGTTCTTCATACACTGTAGATTCAGAATCCTGAGAAGTCAGTGTGAGTTAGGATTTACAATCACAAAAGAGGAACATATTTCACACCTTACTTGTACTAATATTAATCAACCTATCAGTGCAATGTGTAGTGCTGTTCGGGCATGTACCAGCTGAAATTATTCTGATAAGTAAATGAGGAAAACTAATAGTTGCTGCTTCTCCTGCTGATAATTTACAATTTCTTTTATTACATTAGTATATTTTCAAACACGATGCTTACTTCATTTTTAATATTCAAGTTCAGTGTACAGTGAATTACCATTTAGCATATAGCCTTTACAGCATAATAGGTTACATATAAAATAACTGACAGAACTTTAACACTTGAATCTAGTTCAAGTAAGTCAAGAAACATTGTGGCTAATTAACTATACTTTTGTTTTGAATTAATAATAATTCCTGACAATTCCTTGCTTTATCTTTGAAAGGTAGGCCCTGTACTTATTGAATACCTGTACCACACTTTTGCATGATAATACATTACTCCTCTCAGAACACTTGGTAAAATTATTAATTGTCATTGTAAATATTTATAATTGCCTCTAATTGTGTTGTGTACATCAGTTCAGCTGAAAATTAATTGAGAAAAACCAGGAGTAGGGTAGGTGCACCAGTAGTCTTATATAAGATATTTGAAATAAATACCAAGATTTTATTTTAAACCTTATGGCTCTTTTCATTTCATAATGCTGAACAACTAGTCGTTCAGTGCAATAATTTGAAGTACAGTTTCATTAGCCAATTAGTTATGAAATTAAAAAAAATAGGAACAAATTCAGCAGTAGGCAGCCGTGAAAATCTCAATGTCAGCCACTGCAATTATAGTAGTCAGCCAGGTAAATCTATACACTTATTTGTCTTTTGTATCACAGAAAACTATCACATTTATTCTTCTATCTCTCTAAAATTAAAAAGGGGTGTCTGACCATAGCTGCATTTATCATATATAAGATCGCACATTAATAATTTATTAAATGACGACCGGTTTCGGTACACTGTGTCACCATCATCTGGTCACGTATATGTTATAATCTGGTCATCTTGTTAAAAAAATTATTAATGTCCAATCTTGGCTTGTCATTTTGAAAGATATAAAATTCAAAGAAGATTAAAAAGCATTCTGTACAGTGTGTGGAGCTCTGTCATACAACATAATTTACTTTTAAGTTCCATCTTCAGTTTGACAACTGTAAAAGAAAGTACACATGCAAGCCAACATGAAATTCTAAACCGATTACCATCCCTCCCCTTAAAAAAATTATCACTTATAATGATAGCAATGTATTTTTGTGCCTCTTTAAACATTTCAATTAATGGATCTTTAAACTTAATACTGCTGAGTGTTAGTACTGTATATTTCCTTTCAGTGGACGGTATAGGCATATATTCTTTTACAATTTTGGCAGAAAGCTAATAACAGGGCCATTACCCATTTCACAGAGATGCAGAAGTTTTATTATTTGCAATGTGATGTGTGTGCATAAAGGCTGGTAAATTATCAGAAACAAATTTGTGGTGACAAACACTTCTCTCTTCCTGACCAAGTGCCAAAAAGTAATGGGTTTTTAAAGTAAAAATACACAAAGATTTGTTAAATTACCTACATTATCAAACACAAAAATAGCAATAGCACATCCTTAGAATGTTCAAATTTTGTAAACCACAACTATCATAAATGCAGTTTTTAAAATCAACCTTATTGTCATTTGAAGTTTACCTCATCCATGTGGCACATCTTTTGTAATTTATATTAAAATTCGTGTGAATGTTTTTCTGTAAAGTGACAATGTACTTACCCCATTTAATCCTGACATAACCAACTATATATTTCAGTTAAACATTAATTATATATAATTGGATAAAGGAATCAAAAGAAACAGGTACACATTGAATTATTTCATTTGTTGACAATGCTTGGATTTCCACATCACCATAGAGGTACCAAACATGATGCGTTACTCTTTTTTTTTTTTTTACATGGCGAGCTTCCCCAGTAGACTACAAACCATGATACATACAAATCAAAGAATAGTATATTTTGCCAAGCTCATTACACAGGAAGGCTGTGTGCAATGTGACAATTCCATAAAAATAATACGTAAATACAGACAACTTATCAACATTTCCAGAAAAAGAATATACAAATACAAAAAATTACAGGCAACTTAGCATCAACATATATAGAAAAGTAATACATGATACAAAACAAAATACATGTAGTTTAGCATCAGCATATAAGTAATACATAATGAAAAAAATACATAGCACTTCGTCTCAACATATGCACATATTTCCAGTACACACTATCATTGGTTTTTAAACAACACTATTTTTGTGTGAAAACTCCGAACCCGAGCACCATGGAGCCTCTCACATTGGAGACTTGCTTCATGATGAAACCTTACTTTAAAGTACTCAGCCAACACAACTTTTTTCAGCTGGTGAATATGATTGTCCAGTGGTGGGCAATTTACAACATGTTCACTAAGCTGAAAAAAATGCCACTCCTTACATCTTGCAATGTTTAAGTGACTATTTTGTTTAAAATATTTTTGTCACTTAAAATTGGTGTTTGTCTGAACACCCTCTCACCCATTTTGCAGAGATAAACAACATCACTGGATGGAATTGACAACCCACCTCTATTCTTTACCTTCAAGATTCCACAGTTTGTACTGTCAGAACAAAGCGCCATTTGACAGAAATTGCACTTAAGCTTTTTTGTGAGTTTCCTGGCCACAAATCCAGCTATGTATTCAATTACACCATTCACATACATAGTGAGGGAAGCTGGATTGGATATGTAATCATGGTCACGATTAATCAGAGCCACCCCTAGAACAGATGGCAACTCATCACAACAAAGCTCCTCTTCTTTGCGATTACCTGATGTAACGCTAAGAATGGCTGTCGAATCAGTGGCAACACAATTCGCAGTGGTCGGTGTTCCAATCTGGATGTGGACCAACAGCCTTTTGAATGCAGCTTCAAATTGTCGGGTAGTCGGGTAGTCGGGTTGTTATTCTGCCCCCCACGACTGACTGCACCGGAAAAAAAAAAAAACAACTTCCAGGTGGTCCTGACTGAGTTTGTGTGTCAGTAAGAAGGTCATCCCTGGTGCAAATCTATGTTGAATGTCTTTATAGATAGCCAAGGATGAATACATACAAACAATTAGGCCAATAAAACCAACTCTTCTGGTAGAGTACACTAATAATGTCCCCTCAGCAGATTCTTTCAGTTTAAATAGCCAATCTTTTGTCTCCTGGACATATTGACGTACATCGCTGTATTTTGATGGGGCCAAGGGTCTTTCAAAACACTTGGAAAATAAGTTCCTGCTATTTAAAATGTCAAAAACATTATTTATCACTTGTACAATTTTTGATATTTCTTCACTGCCTTGAAACTGTGGCAGACACAAATTTTTTTCACAATCACTAAATGTCTGTGCACCAAGTTTCACTTTCGTTGGCTCTTTCTGCCAATTAATATGGCGTTTTGTAATTTTTGTTGCCAAATGTAGTCCCTCTTGAGCCTGTAACTTCTGGAGTTCCAGAAAATAATCCCATTTTATCAGGCCATCTCCACTGCATAAAGTTTCCTTCATGGCAAGATAATTCCTGACAAGAAACTTCCTGGCAGATTAAAATTGTGTGCCGGTACCCGGACTCGAACCTGGGACCTTTGCCTTTCGCAGGCAAGCGGACTACCGACTGTGCTATCCCGACACGACTCACGATGCTGCCTCACAACTTTACTTCCGCCAGTACCTCGCCTCCTACTTTCCAAACTTCACAGAAGCTCTCCTGCGAACCATGCAAGACTAGCACTCCTGGAAGAAAAGATATGGTGGAGACATGGCTTAGCCACAGCCTAAGGGATGTTTCCAGAGTGAAAGTTTCATTCTGGGATTCCTGACAAGTTTTAGCATGTGACAGGCATATAATAGAATATGAACTTTCAGGCCTGTAGATGGGTTAATAAACCATGGCTTCATGCTATCTGCACTAAGATCTGCTCCCAAGTAACGGGCCATTGCCAAATTTGCAGCTGCACCATCGAATGTTAATGAAAGTACATTAATGTCTGTTTGTTGCAGGAAATCAAGACAAGCCAGAACTAAATTGCCCCGTTCACTGCCACTTAATCCACTTGTCAAAGAATAAACAACTGGAATTTTCCAGTTGTCATTTAATGAAACTGTCATGAATACCAAGGCATCTTTTGCCTCTGGTAAACACATTATGTCGGCAGCACAATCCACATAGCCGACAAACCGTTTCCCATCAAATTCAATGTGTTTCCTTATTGACATTCCATCCATCATAAGAGACACCACAACTTTTTTTGTCCTTGGCTGCCATACGGTATGACTTTTGGAGAAGTGCAGCCTTTGTTTCTGCACTGAACCCTGGTTTCCCACTTACCCCTTGGTACCATTTTCTTAACGTACTGGGATGCGGTAACGAGCTACAGAAAACCTCTCTGACATAGTCATCTGCCCTGCTTCGAAAGAAGTTCAGCGTTAAGGCAAATTTACGAAACTCTTCAGGATACTGCTTCCCATTTTCTCCTCTGAAGCTCCTCAACAAATGAACCACAACCGGTGGGAGAAGATTCTACAAACAGAAAGGAAAACTTTGACCAACAATTGAATAAGTTATGTGAAAATAAAACATCGGCACAACTTCTAATCTGAATTACTGAAATTCCGATCAAAATAAACTTGTGGCTTGTTGTATTACCTAAAGAGTACTTTATGACGAGCATATTATTGCCCTTAAACTCTTGACACTTTTCTCTTGAAAAGACTAAGAGTACAACACAAAAGCGAGCACAGTTGCCCTTTTGTTTTATTCTGTAGTATTCATACTTTTGCAATACTACGGGTTAATAAAGAAAGTAAAGTAGAAACATAGACTTACCTCTAATATGTCAGGTGCACTTTCATTTATCATTTGCTTCTCTTTTAAATCGGCCAGCAGATCTTTAGCAGTATTCGTCCTTTTTAACATACGATGACATTTCTGTCTTTCCAAACGTAATTGCTTTTTTGACTCTTCAAGTCTCTTTTGAGCAACTTCCACAAGATTTGTTGCTTCACTGGGTGATAAAGTAATTAATTCTTTATTGTAATCCCCAATATACGATCGCCTGAATGTTCTTGCTCGTTTCTGCTGCTCTTCATCGTGGATGGGACTAAGAAAAACAATATGTTGACAATTTTATGCTTTGGCTTTGACACTAATTTACAAATATTTTAGTACTAGCAACTAGATACTCAACATTAACCACATTCAGCAACTTAACAATATAATGAAACAGCTTGCACATTCTATGCATTCCTACGGTATACCATTCTCTTTTTAAATCGCACCGACAGTAGGGAATTACTGTATGGGGCAAACTCCAGTAGTAATAATACTGAAAATGTTTGTGTATTTGGGAAAAAGCAGAGCCATCTCGAATCAAGGAACACTGACTGATTCATGCAGTACTGCTTTCCAAGATAAAAAAAAAGTTTTGACTTTATTTATGTACATGTACAGAGCAATTTCGTAAGCAGCAGTAATATGAGTACACTAGCTTATATGCCCGTGCTTCGCAACGGTTGTTAAAAAGGGACCTGTGTATACCATGGTTTTTTGGGCTTCCAGACCTAAGTCAGCAAAAACAGAATCCTTGTTTAATCGTCTGCCAGTAAACTCAGTTCTCTTGCCAAGATGTCAAATTTAAGTAGAAGTCATTGTCGAAAACGATGAAAGATATAGAATCAGTCAAAATATTGTTCATAATAATAATAATAAGTTTTTCAAACAGAAAGTGAAATTAATTTATGTCCGTACTCTGGAACGATGTAAATTTGATGTTAGGTTGTGTTCATAAAGTTAAGACTGCGGTGTGTAACTGTTTAGCGTAAACTTCTTACAACACTTCTACCGCTTAGATGAGAAATAATAATAATAATATTAATAGCGCCAAGTTTGGTTCTATGGTGTAGTACTAAACTGTAAGTGTATTCTGAAGTATTACTATGTTGCAGTGTTGCACTGGGGACAATGTAGTTATTATGTATGCAGTGATCCCTATTATCGAAAACTCCACGAATACTGAAGGTCTGGTAATTCAATCAACAGAGCAGTTCACGTCTGTTTAAATAAGACGTCATGGTGGTGTGAATGTGCGATAAAGTAAGTCTGGGTAATCGTTGAAAAAATGGCACCAGCTGATCGTTTGTATAGAACTTTCCAATAAATATAGTATTCCCAGTGAATTGTCTTGACTGTGGTAGCAGCATCGGCCACTATTCCAACTAATACATGTTCCTACGTCCTGCAGTGATTACTTCGTAAAGCACGAAATTGAAATCGACCTTCTGTAATAGAACTACACATTCAGAACTCTAAGTACAATTGTCTCTGCAAAAGAAGAAGTTTTTCTCTATCTTAATGTAGTCCGCACCAATAGTAAGTAATTACAAATTTAAATCACAATATTGTACTGAACAATTATGAACGCAGAGACGTTTCTTATGAGTTTGTCGCTCGAGTGTGTATATTATCTCTAGTGGCAGGCACAGAGCAGGAATATCTCTGGAGTGAGCATTCAGAGGGCAGCGTTCGTTTCACACTGGCATTTTTAATCGTGACGTCATTGTGACGTAAGGAGGCTCTCACTGATGGGCTTTCGACTATCGACTTTTGCGAGCGCGTTTGAGTGCCTCAGTGTCGACTGCACGAATTCAGATATTCATTTTCTTTATCGTGTGTGTGCCACTGTGTGATCATTTGTGCTGAGCGGGAAGTAAATGCTTATAAACAGCTATTTCAGGCAACGTTACAGGAATACTGACAGAATCTAGCTCTATAAGGCAGAGAAATGGCGTGCATAGTTATAGCACTGAATATAAAAGTAGTGTATGCTCACAGGTTTAAGGTGAAGAAAATCACAGTACTTTTAGAGTGTGATAGAACTTAACCACCTTCGCAGCTGAAAAAAAAATACAGCATGTACTAACAGAAAAATGTGTACAGAATGTGCCTTTAATTTATGGGCACTGTCACGTCAATTTGTATTCACACTGTCCGTCACGTCAATTCGCCTATCCCAAATCCCAAAACGCAATGGTGAAAGTGAAGTTATGAGTTGCGATCTGTTACGTAGAAAGTTACGAACAAAGTTTAATACTGGAATTGAGGGAACAACAACAAACATTTAAATTTGAACTAACAGACAACATTGACCTATTGTTATGGTCGCTTCGACACGTGATCTAGTGGGCCGATTTCTCCTTTGGAAGGAAATGTGTGAATAAATAAACTTTCCTTTTCTTCCACACTGTTTCCATTACTGTAAATATTATTCACGTCAAACAGCAACTTTAAAGTCAGCCATACTGACTAAGAATGTAGTCAACAATGTGAGAATGATGGCTAGCGATGTAGGTAACTGGGATAACACTGAAACTGATTTTAAGTGAGACCTGCCTGTTTTACAGGCAAGAAACACGATTTTTATATTTTACACTCAAAAGTATGTAGCGTGTTCTACATATAAAACTGTAAGAACTTTCGCCAAACAGGTGATCACATTTGGATGATTTAGCTACGAAGATCTTACTCTAGTGTTTCTAGTTTCTGGCTGCTCCCCTCCGTACCTGCATCAGCGTGCTATCTTTATTCCTGTGTCGGTCTCATTCCACTCGGCCACCGACACCTACGAAGGAAATGAGACACAAAAACGGCGACGAGGCTGGGACACAAAAGTTTCAAGCGCTGAACAGACGATACTGTCTCGTAACGAACCACAAAGTTTTCGGCGAATTTATGCTTTTGTTGGACCTTGACTTATTTAGATTACTCTTTCTCTGGAGAAGAAGACGAAATTTCGATTTCGGAGAAAGCACTTTGTTTTTCGGAGACTTGCACTACGCTACGTGTGATGCGATTCATTAAGTTATACCAAATAACGCCTGTAACGTACGACTTTCATACAGAATTAGCGTCTATGCTCTGAGATTAAACCAGCAGAGACGCGAAAGCAATGTTGAAAGTCTTGGTATACGAGGAAACGTTGGTTTTAAAGAGAAATGTGACAGAGAGTTAAACATGAGTATCCTAGTTTTGAACAATTGCGGGAATTTAAAATTGGTTTGCAGTGAATTAATTTTTACTCCAACACATTCTGCCATAACAGGTTGCAGTGTGCAAATGACTGGCAGAATTTTTTAAACGGTTGTCAGTTGCGAATAGAACCATCAATACAGAAACACAGAAATCTGGTAGGTTAATAGTGCCATAAATACTACATTTAGCTTTCCGATTGTTAACTAACAGACAACATTGACTTACTACGTCTTCCAGAAGTAATCTCGTAGATCGATGTCTCCTTTGCAAGGAACTCTAGGAATAAATAGACTCTCATTTATTCCACACTGCTTCGATTACTATGTTTTCCACGTGCAACACGAATTGGGTAAAGTAAACGCAATGTGAGAAATGGTTTTACTTTGTTACAACAGGAGGTTTTGAAATTCCGTTCGTAGCTGGCTGCTACAGATTAATAGAAATCTCTGTAAGCCCTCTCTAAAGTTTGTTTGAGGGGTGGCGTACCAAATAAATAATTAATTCAATAAAATGCAGTTGAAAAATAAGGGAATATTGTATCGTCATTCCGACATGCCCAGGTGAAATTGTGAGAAACAGTTTCAAACGTTGTATCGAGGATTTCTTCCGCGAACAGAGGAAGTATAAACAATTACTCTGTGAATTCCTGTTGTTGTTGGACTGTGACTCATTTAGATCAGCTACCGCTTACGCTGTATCAGAAGACGAAATATCTGTTTCGAAAATAGTACACTGTTTCCCAGAGAATTACTTCACAATACGTGTGATATTGTTAATTACAAAAAAAGTTCAAATGTGTGTGAAGTCTTATGCGAAAAAACTTCGTGGTCATCAGTCGCTAGACTTACACACTAATCACTTGACTATCATAGACTAACTTACGCTAAGTACAAGACAAACATCCACGCCCGAGGGTGGATTCGAACCCCCGACCGCAGCGGCCGTCTAGACTGTGACTGGCGCGCCGCAGACCGCTCGGCCAAAGCGGCCGGCTGATATGGTTAATTAATGTGTACGAAATAGCGTCTGTAATGTCCGACTTTTACACAGAATTAGCGTTTATGCTGTGTGACATCTATAGCGGAAGCACCAAGGCAGTTTCAAATAGTATACTATGCAACAAACTTTGGCTCTTGAGAAACTTTTGCAGTGACTAAATATTAACATTCTGTCGCCTCTAAACTTCACCATTCGCCCATGTTTTAGTTTGAGCACTGCGAAAAATTCCGGTTTTCAATACCTGCAGGTAATTTGAAATTCGTCGTTAGTTTGGCAGTTGTTTGGTTCGAGATCTCTCGTTTCAAACGTTTGGTCTACACATCCCTGCTTCATCATTGGGCAACATGTAACGTCATTTGAAATAAAGCAAGGATAAGTTTGGCCAATTAAAGCCGAGGCAGAACAGCGTTTTGTAAATCGGTTTTTCGTAAAGCACATATTGCAGCAGTATCCTCGAGTGATGAATTAAGTTTGACATAATGTATGTCACAGTCCACGTGAAAGTTAACAACACGTTGCTTCTTCGAACCAGAGAGACAATCAAAGCATTATTTTTACTTTTAACGTTCCTCCTACATTCTACACCAAGTTATCTACGAAAACGTATAACAATACTTTCAACTATTATAAAACAGAAATGTTACTCGTTTTGATTGCGGTTTACTGTCTAAAGAGACAGTAGATGTTAATGTTAAGCAACTGGGAGCGAAAGAGGAATTTTGTTTATTTTTATTTATTTATTTATTTCATTTTATATTTGTAAATGGCGGAAAACACCAAGTTCCCAACCGGTAGCATCGTTGAGAGGTGAGGCAGACCTTAAAAGCGAAAACCAGAAAAATAAAGTGCTTATCTAAAGAATATTTACAAGTCTAAGCAAGTGTTTTATATGCTGGTCAGTTGGTGGTGAGTTTTAGGTACCGTCATGACGTAATTTATACGGCTGTAGAAATGCAGAATAACAAACAAATAATGCGAAGACAATGATTTAGCGCCATTTTCTATTCAACACAGTTACTGTAAAACTCGCAAAACATGATGGAGTCTTTCGTCCTAAACTTGTTTCCGTATTCATATTTAAAGCGGCAACAATACAGAGAGCGTCTGACGCCAGAATGGTGTCGCTAGGAAGTCGTTTTCACAGTTGCAACGGACGTTATAAAATAATGAAGTAAAAAGAAATGTCGTTTCGACCACGTTTTCATGGAAAATTTAGCTTTCGAGACAGATTATAGAAGTGAGATATATGGTGGAATACATAAAACTTATTTTCCGTAGAAGGCCTCTGTCAAATAGGCGAGTTGCTGGCTTTCCATATCTTTTGTTGTGTATCACTCAAGAACTACCGTGTGTCCTTTCCTTTACTGTTAGTATTCCCATTTTAAGACATATCGATGAAAAGTAGGTTCATGGATTGATGTGTGGGAAATTTTGTACAAAAGCCTACTCTTCGTGTTGGGACAGTATTGGCAGAAATCGTTGCAACAGCCAGACGTGAAATGCGCGTTTAAAGGAGAGTGTGAACAGCGAACGTAATTACTGTTGCCGCCTTTGTACTTTGTTATTGCCTCATATACACGTAAACTCACGAGACTGTCATAGGAGAAAATATTGACAGTAAATAGATCCCGTTTTCTCCACACAGGTTTCGTTAATGGAGACGGAAAGAAGTACTTAATGGTAACAGCCAGTGTCAAGTACGCAGAATTGTGCATTAATTTTATTTCGCTTATAACTGCTCATTTTAGCAGACTGTACGTCTAATGCTGTTGAAATCTATTACTGAATAAGGTTCTGGGAAGCAACGTCGTTCTCAAAGAACAATTCAGCTGTCACGATAGCTCAATAATGAAAACAATTTGTCGTTAATTTCCTTAAAATACTCGAATACCGTTAATGGCGTCAAAATTGCAGCCACACAGTACGAAACTCGAGTTAGATTTGCCTTCGTACTGAATGTGCTCCCAACTCCATGCCTTAAAATATATTTCATTTCGCCTCATTGACTGCCAAGCTAAAATAGGTTTAAAAACTGTTCGCCAGTTTTCTGATATTTTCGGAAACTGCGCTACGCTGTATTTTCCTCATTCTGTTTCTTAGACCCTGCCGATATGGCGGTTCATCGTCCATCTTTTTTAGCTACTTCTTTGTTGTTTTTCAGTTTATTTGACCTGTCTGCTACTCCTGTCTCTATGACCATGCTGTCGACGGGGCGTAAAACCCTAAGCTTCCTTACTTCCTTCTGTTTGATATGCAACCATTATTTTTAGACATAAATAAATAGTTAACTCTGGGGAAAAGACGTGGGTGTTCTGGTAATTAAAAAATAGTGCTCATCAGTTACTTTTTTTTTTTTTACTTTTTCTGCCACGTGAGACGCCACAGATACAAAAATACACGTCTGCAACAATGACATTCATCGGAATTGCGGCTGTTGTTCTTCCGTTGGCAGAATGCGCATAAAAACGGCGAATTATATCCATTTAAATTTCTGGAAACAGAGGGCAGACATCGACACCTCGTGTAGCAGCAAGACGGCAGTGAGATGGTCCCGAGATAATACGACGTACCGCTTCGTCCATATCTTGAGGAAGTGTCTGCTGCAAGAATGTAGCCGCTAAAAAATTCCTTCACAGTTGGTTTGGCGGCACTTATTATTTTCCCTCCATTTTGACTGCTCGTGTAACTCATGCTGTTTAATCAGAAAATAATGAAATGAGGAAATGTGTAATTATGACGTATTAAGATGACCAAATCAGCTTTTGTGATGGCTCGGGAATTTAAGATGTAGGTACATACACGTTATTTCTTACATTTGACGCATAGTAAAGCGTATTAAAAGGAATTTAAGTATGGGAAGTCTTTCAATAGCGATGCATTTCCTGTGGTTACATGAATTAACAAATTTTTTTCTGTAACTACGTAAAATCAGTCAGTCTCGTTGCTTTGTGGTGGCTTGCTTAACAATTAATACGACAAGGTCGACAGCGCACAGAAATGCGAAATTCTCTCCGTCATTTGTGCTGTCTTATCGTTGATGCCACACAAGAAGAAATAAAAAATAAAAGTTTGACACAAAACTTACTTCTAATTCCGTCAAAGTGAATTACGTTTCTACTCGATCCTCTAATATATTCTTCCACCACAGGGCTGCAATATGTAAAGGACCTTGAAAGATGCGTTGTAAACTATTGTCGGTTACGAAAATTATTCATCAGTACAGAATAGGAACCTGATAATGTTGTTAATAATGGTTACGGTATTTCTAATACTGCGTTTATCTTTCTGAGCGTTAACTAACAGCCACGGTGGTGTGGCCGAGCGCGCTAAGGCGCCTTCCTGCGGAGTGCACGGTTGTTCGCCATCGGAGATTCGAGTCCTCCCTCGGATATATATATATATATATATATATATATATATATATATATATATATATATATATATATATATATATATATCTGTGTGTGTGTGTGTGTGTGTGTGTGTTAACCTTACCATAAGTTAGGTTCAGTAGTTTATAAGTCTAGGGACTGAATAACCACAGCAGTTAAGTCCCTTAGATTTGCAAACACTTGAATTTGAACTAACAGTCAACACTGACATATTGTTATGGTGGCTTCTACACGTAATCTAGTGGACCGAATTCTCCTTTTAAAGGAAATGTGTGAATAAATAAACTTTCCTTTCTTCCACACTGCTTCCATTACTGTAAATATTATTCACGTCAAACAGCAATTTGAGAGTCAGCCATACTGACTACGAACGTAGTCAACAACGTGTAAATGATGGCTAGCGATGTAGGTAACTGGGATAACACTGAAACTGATTTTAAGTGAGGTCTGTCTCGTTTACAGGCAAGAAACACGATGTTCTGATACTTAGGATCCGGAATTATGTAGCGTGTGCTCTACATATAAAAGTTTAGTAGCTTTGACAAAACAGGTCAACACACGACATATGGAGAATAAACAACGTTCAGAATACACGCTATGGCCAAGAAGCTCCTACTGAGTCAAAACGCTTTCCTAGCTTGGGCTCATGGAATATTTCGTCAGCAGCGAACGATACTGTACGACCGGCTGAGGACTGAAAACGAAAGTAGGTGTGACGGTTTACAAATTAACGAACCGTCGTACGGATTTATTAGCGAGAAGTGGGTTTCAGGAAACTTTGTGAGAATACCAGCGTTTTTGTTCCTCTCTTCATCCTTCAGCCACAATAACTTGGTCCACATCGACCAGAAATTTGTTACAAGAGATGGATGCTGTAAGGAGAAAAAGAAAAAAATATCTATCTTCCGATATTGTTTTGACGGTACTGGATATTTCATGATCATTATGATCTCAACATGTTTCTTGTCGATCTGTTAACTGTACCCAATGCGAGAAATTGTTTTAATTTCTGACAACATGAGGTTTTTAAACTGCACTCGTAGGTACCGTATTTGTTGTGTTAGCATTACGCAGGTATTATTCGTCATACGTGTATAAGAAACACTCCGGATGTTAAATCAGTGGCTGTCTCTTTAACATTTGTTAAAGAGATTCAAGCGCTGTACAGATGATTCTTTCTCGTAACGAACGACAAAATTTTCGGGGAATTTTTGTTTTCGTTGGACTGTGACTTATTTAGATTACGCTTTCTCTGGCGAAGAGGTCGAAATATCGAATTCGGAGAAAGCACTTTGTTTTTCGGAGACTTCCTTTCTGCTAGGTGCGATGCATTTTATTAAGTTATGCCAAATAACGTCTGTAACGTACTACTTTCATGTAGAATCAGTGTTTACGCTCTGAGATTAAACCAGTACAGAGATACGAAATCATTGTTGAAAGTCTAGGTATGCAAGGAATCGTTTGTTTTAGAGAAAAATTAGCAGAGACTTAAACATTAGAATTCTGCTGCTTAAAAAACCTTATCACTCCTATAGTTTTAGATTTGAGCAGTTGAAAGAATCATAGTTTCCAGCAAATACGGTGAACTTAAAATATGTTTGTAGTATGTCCGTGAATTAAATTTTTTCTTCATTTTCCGCCATAACAGGTTGCAGTGTGTAAATGTCTGTGACAGAATTTTTTAAACTGTTGGTAATTGCGAATAAAATCCATCAATACAGAAACACAGCAATCTGGTAACTTAATAGTGCCAAAACTACTACGCTACATTTATCTTTTCGACCGTTAACTAAAAGATAACACTAACTTATCGATACGTAATCTCGTGAATCGATTTCTCCTTTGCAAGGAACACTGTTAATTAATATTCCGGCAACTGCTTCCACACAGCTTCGAAAACTGGGTAAACTAAACGCAATGTGAGAAATGCTTTTACTTGGTGACAACAGGAGGTTTGTGATTCCATTCGTAGCTGGCTACAGATTAATGGAAATCTATCGATCCCCTCTCTAAAGTTTGCTTCAGGGGAGGAGAAACAGAGTCAGATAAAAAATCGATTAATTGAAAATGCAGTGGCAAAATACCTGAATATTTTATCGTACTTCCGACATGTCCAGGTCAAATTGTAAGAAACAGTTTCAAACTTTGTATCGTGGATTCCTCCTGCTAACAAACGCAAGAATTAACAATTACTCGATAGAATCCCGTTTTTGTTGGACTGTGACTCATTTAGATTACCACTTCCGCTGGATCAGAGGACGAAATAATTAATGTGTAGGAAATACCGCCCGTAATGTCCGACTTTTACACAGAATCAGCGTTTATGCTCTGTGAAATTTGTTTAATCTAGCAGCGGTACCAAAGTAGTCTCAAAGAGTATACTATACAACAAAACTTTTGCAATGACTAAATATTCACATTCTGTCGCCTGTAAACTTCATTTATTCGCCCAGTTGAGCACTATGAAAAATCCCGGTTTTCAATACTTGAAGGAAATTTGGGATTTGTCGTTAGTTTGTGCAGTTGTTTGGCTTGAGTTCTCTCGTTCAAGCAAAGTGGACGAGACATTCCTGTTTCATCATTTGAAATAAAACAAGTAAAAGTTACGCTAATTAATGTCGAGACAGAACAGAATTTTTTCTAAATCGTTTTTTCATAAAGCAGATTTTGCACAGTATGCTCGAGTGATGAATTACGTTCGATATAATGTATGCCACAGTTAACGTGAAAGTTAATACGCTGCTTCTGCGACCCAGAGAGACAATCAAAGCATTATTTTTACGTTTAACGTTCCTACTCCATTCTACACCAAGTTAAGTACGAAAACGTATAATAGTACTTAGACTTATTTTACAGAAGTGTTATTCTTTTTGACTGCGTTAATGTTAAGCAATGGGAGCGAAGGCGGAAGTTTATTTTACTTATTTATTTATCTATGTCTTATATTTTATTTTTTTAAATGGCGGAAGGCAACAAGTACCGAACCGGTAGAGGAGAGGCAGACCTTCAAAGCGAAAACCAGAAATGTAAAGTGCTTATCTAAAGAATATTTACACGTCTGAGCAAGTGTTTTATATGCTGGTCAGTCGGTGGTGAGTTTTAGGTGCCGTCATGACGTAATTGATACGGCTGTATAAATACTGAATAACACACAGATAGTATAAAACTCGCAAAACAGGATGCTGTCTTTCGTCCTACACTTGTTTCCGTATTCATATTTAAAGCGGCAACAATACAGAGAGCGTCTGACGCAAGAATGGCGTCGCGAGGAAGTCGTTTTCACAGTTGCAACGGACGTTATAAAATAATGAAGTAAAAAGAAATGTGTTTTCGATGTTTTCATGCAGAATTTATCTTTCGAGACAGAGCGTAGAAGTAACATGTTTAGTGGAATACATAAAACTGCATCCTTCAGCCACAATACCTTGGTCCACATCAACCACACATTTGTTACTAGGAATGGATGCTGTAAGGAGAAAAAGAGAAAATATCTATTTTCCGGTATTCTCTTCACGGTACTGGACATTTCATGATTATTATGATCTGAACCTGTTTCGTGTCGATACGGAAACAGAACCCAATGCGAGAAATATTTTTACTTCCTGACAACATGAGGTTTTGAAATAGCATTTGTAGTTACCGTATTTGTTTGCGAATGTATTAATGTGGCTGTCTCTTTAACATTTGTTTGGGTGAGATCGTAAGATACAGATTCAAGCGATATACGGACGATTCTTTCTCGTAACGAACGACAAAGTTTTCGGCGAATGTCTGTTTGCGTTGGACTGTGACTTATTTAGATTACGCTTTCTCTGGCGAAGAGGTCGAAATATCTTATTCGGAGAAAGCACTTTGTTTTTCGGAGACTTCCTTTGTGCTAGGTGCGATGCGATTTATTAAGTTATGCCAAATAACGTCTGTAACGTACTACTTTGATACAGAATCATTGTTTACGCTCTGAGATTAAACCAGTACAGAGATACGAAATCATTGTTGAAAGTCTAGGTATGCAAGGAAACGTTTGTTTTAGAGAAAAATTTAGCAGTGACTTAAACATTAGAATTCTGACACTTAAAAAACCATACTACTCCTACAGTTTTAGATTTGAGCAGTTGAAAGAATCGTAGTTTTCAACAAATTCAGTGAACTTAAAATATGTTTGTAGTTTGTCAGTGAATTAAATTTTTTCTCCATTTTTCGCCATAACAGGTTGCAGTGTGTAAATGACCGTGACAGAATTTTTTAAACCGTTGGCAGTTGCGAATAAAATCCATCAATACAGAAACACAGAAATCTTGCAACTTGTTGTTGTTGTTGTGGTCTTCAGTCCGGAGACTGGTTTGATGCAGCTCTCCACAATACCCTATCCTGAGCAAGCCTCTTCATCTCCACATAAGAGCGACAACCTACATCTGTCTGAATCTGCTTACTGTATCCATCTCTTGGTCTTCCCCTGCGATTTTTTCCCCATACACTTCCCTCCAACGCTAAATTCACAATTCCTTGATGTCTAAGAATGTGTCCTACCAATCTATCCCTTCTTTTAGTCAAGGTATGCCAGAAATTCCTTTTCTCCCCGATTCTGTTCAGTACCTCTTCATTAGTTACGCGATCCACCCACCTAATCTTCAGCATTCTTCTGTAGCACCATATTTCAAAAGCCTCTATCCTCTTCCTGTCCGCACTGTTTATCGTCCATGTCTCACTCCCATACAAGGCAACACTCCATACAAATGCCTTCAGAAAGGACTTCCTTAGGTTTAAATCAATATTCGATGTTAACAAATTTCTCTTTTTCAAGAACGCTTTTCTACCCATTGCCATTCTGCATTTTATATCCTTTGTACTGCGACCATCATTTGTTATTTTACTGCCCAAGTAACAGAACTCATCTACCTCCTTTATTGCTTCGTTTCCCAATCTAATTCCTTCAGCATCACCTGATTTTCCTATACTGCACTCCATTACCCTAGTTTTGCTCTTGTTAATGTTCATCTTATATGCACCTTTCAGCACACTGTCCATTCCGTTCAATTGCTGTTCCAGGTCTTTTGCTGTATCTGACAGAATTACTATGTCGTCGGCAAAACGTAATGTTTTTAATTCTTCCCCCTGAACTTTAATTCCTTCACCAAATTTCTCCTTGCTTTCCTTTATAGCTTGCTCAATGTACAAATTGAACAACAATGGAGAAAGACTACAGCCCTGTCTTACTCCCTTTCTAACCACTGCATCCCTTTCATGCCCTTCAACTCTGACAACCGCTGTCTGGTTTTTGTACAAGTTGTAAATAACCTTACGTTCCCTATATTTTACTCCTGCTTGCTTCAGAACTTGAAAGAGTTTATTCCAATCAACAGTGTCAAAAGCCTTCTCCAAATCTACAAAAGCTAGAAATGTAGGTTTGCCTTTTCTTAATCTATCTTCTAGGATAAGCCGTAAAGTGAGTATTGCCTCCCGTGTTCCTACATTTCTCCTGAACCCAAACTGGTCTTCCCCGAGGTCGGCTTCTACCAGCTTTTCCATCCTTCTGTAAATAATTCGTGTTAATATTTTGCAACCATGACTTATTAAACTGATGGTTCTGTAGTTTTCACACCTGTCTGCACCTGCTTTCTTTTGAATGGGGATTATAACATTTTTCTTAAAGTCTGAGGGTATTTCGCCTAGCTCATACATCTTACACACCAGGTGAAACAGGTTTGTCATGGCTGGTTCTCCCAGAGACTTCAGTAGCTCTGAGGGAATATCATCTACTCCAGGGGCCTTGTTTCGACTTAGGTCTTTCAGGGCTCTGTCAAATTCTTCTCTCAGTATAGTACTCCTATTTCATCTTCATCTACATCCTCTTCCCTTCCTACAATATTGTCTCGAAGTTCATTTCCTTTGTAGAGCCCCTCTATATACTCTTTCCACCTTTCAGCTTTCCCTTCTTTGCTGAGAACTGGTTTTCCATCAGTGTCCTTGATATTCATAGAGCTGTTTTTCTTATCTCCAAATGTTTCGTTTATTTTCCTGTAGGCTGTATCTATTTTTCCCCTATTTATACATTCTTCTACATCCTTGCATTTGCCTTCTAGCCACTCCTGCTTAGCCATTTTGCACTTCCTGTCAATCTCATTTCTTAGTCGTCTGTACTCCATTTTGCCTGTTTCATTTACTGCATTTTTATATTTCCTCCTTTCATCGATTAAATTTAGTATCTCCTGCGATATCCAAGGATTTTTTGTAAGTATTTCCTTCCTACCTATTTTGTCCTCTGCTACCTTCACTATTTCATCTCTCAATTTTACCCATTCCTCCTCTACTGTTTTATTTTCCCCTGTTCCTGTCAATTGTTGCCTAAAGCTCCCTCTGAAATTCTTAAGAACCTCAGGTTCCTTCAATTTATCCAGGTCCCATCTCCTTATTTTCCTACCTTTTTGTAGTTTCTTTAGTTTCAACCTACAGTTCATAACCAACAAGTTATGGTCAGAGTCCCTGGGTATGTTTTACACTGTAGAACCTGGTTCCGAAATCTATGTCTTACCATTATAAAATCTATCTCGTATCTCCCGGTGTCTCCTGGTCTCTTCCATGTATACAACCTTCTTTTGTGATTCTTGAACCAGGTGTTTGTTATAACTAAATTATGTTCCGTGGAAAATTCTACCAGGCGGCTTCCTCTTTCATTCCTTTTGCCCAGACCATATTCACCTACTATCCTCCCTTCCCTTCCTTTTCCTACTACCGAATTCCAGTCTCCCATCACAATTAAGTTTTCCCTTCCCTTAATTGTCTGAATAAATTCCTTTAGCTCCTCATATATTTCCTCGATCTCCTCATCATCGGCAGAGCTAGTTGGCATATAAACCTGTACTACTGTTGTCGGTGTTGGCTTCGTATCTATCTTGACAATGATAATGCGATCACTGTGCTGGGCATAGTAGTTTACCCGCATTCCTATTTTCTTATTCATTATCAATCCTACTCCTGTGATACCCCCAATTGATTTTGTATTTATAATCCTGTACTCACCTGACCAGAAATCCTGTTCATCCTGCCACCGAACTTCACTAATCCCCATTATATCTAACTTCAACCTATCCATTTCCCTTTTTAAATTTTCTAATTTTCCTACTCGATTAAGGGATCTAACATTCCACGCTCCGACCCGTAGAATGCCAGTATTGTCTTTCCTGATGATCACATCCTCCTGAGTAGTCCCCGCCCGGAGATCCGAATGGGGGACTATTTTACCTCCGGAATATTTTACCCGAGAGGATGCCATCATCATATGTTCATACAGTAGAGCTGCATGTCCTCGGGAAAGGTAACGACTGTAGTTTCCCCTTGCTTTCAGCCGTTCGCAGTAGCTGTGTGGCTAAGCCACATTAGCTGATGTTACAAGGCCAGCTCAGTCAATCATCCAGACTGTTGCCCCTGTAACTACTGAAAAGGCTGCTGCCCCTCTTCAGGAACCACACGTTTGTCTGGCCTCTCCACAGATACCCCTCCGCTGTGGTTGCACCTACGGTACGGCTATCTGTATCGTTGAGGCACGCAAGCCACCCCACCTCGGCAATGTCTGTGGTTCATGGGAGTGGATCTTGCAACTTAATAGTGCCAAAACTACTACGCTACATTTATCTTTTAGATCGTTAACTAAAAGATAACACTAACTTATCGATACGTAATCTCGTGAATCGATTTCTCCTTTGGTAGGAAATCTGTTAACAAATAATCCATCAACTTCGAATACTGTAAGGTTTTTCCATGTGGAACAGGAAATGGATAATCTAAACGGAATGTGAGAAATGATTTTACTTAGTGACAACAGGAGGTTTTGAAATTCCATTCGTAGCTGGCTACAGATTAATGGAAATCTATCGATCTCCTCTCTAAAGTTTGCGTGAGGGGAGGAGAACCAGAGTCAGATAAAAAACGATTAAATGAAAATGCAGTAGAAAAAAACCTAAATATGTTATCGTACTTCCGACATGCTCAGTCCTCCTGCTAACAAACGCAAGAATTAACAATTACTCGATGAATTCCTGTTTTTGTTGGACTGTGACTCATTTACATTACCACTTCCGTTGGATCAGAAGACGAAATATCTGTTTACCGGATATTTACTTCGCAATACGTCTGATATGGTTAATTAATGTGTACGAAGTAACGTCCGTAATGTTCGACTTTGTCTCACAATCAGCGTTTATGCTCCGTGACATTTTCAGACGTACCAAAGCAGTCTCAAAGAGTAGACTATACAGCAAAAGTTTTGCAGTGACTAAATATTAACATTCTGTCGTCTCTAAACTTCATCATTCGCCCAGTATTTAGTTTGAGCACTACGAAAAATCCCGGTATTCAATACCTGCAGAAAATTTGAAAGTTGTCGTTGGCTTGTGCAGTTGTTTGGCTTGAGATCTCTGGTTTCAAAAGTTTGGGCGAGACATTCCTGCTTCATTATTGGACAACATGAAAAGTCTTTGAAATAAAGCAAGGAAAAGTGAGGCGAAGATTTGGTTTTTCGTTATGCACATTTTGTAGCAGTAGCAAGACAATGCAAGGAAAAGGTAGGTTAGTTAATGCCGAGGCAGAACACAACTTTGTAAATAGGTTTTTCGTACAGCACGTTTTGCAGCAGTATACTCGAGTGATGAATTACGTTCGACATAATGTATGCCACAGTTAACGTGAAAGTTAACAATACGTTGCTTCTTCGACCCAGAGAGACAATGTAAGCAATATTTTGACATTCAATGTTCCTACTCCATTCTACACCAAGTTATCTACGAAAACGTATAATAATACTTAGACCTATTATTAAACAAACGTGTTATTCTTTTTATTGCGGTTTACTTCCTTAGACAGCAGACGTTAATGTTAAGCAACTGGGAGTGAAGGCGGAAGTTTATTTTATTTATTTATCTATTTTATGTTTTTAAATGGCGGAAAGCAACAAGTCCACAACCGGAAGAGCAGAGGCAGATGTTCAAAGCGAAAATGAGAAAAATAAAGTGCTCATCTAAAGAATATTTACGCGTTCGAGCAAGTGTTTTATATGCTGTTCAGTCGGTGGTGAGTTTTAGGTACCGTCATGACATAATTTATACGGCTGTAAATATGTTGAATTTTACATAAATAAAGGGAAGGCAATGTTTTAGCGCAATTTTCTACTCATATCAGATACGGTAAAACTCGCAAAACAGGATGGAGTCTTTCGTCGAAAAAGTGTTACCTTCTTGATATTTAAAGCGGCAATAATACAGAGTGCGTCTGACGCAAGAATGGCATCGCGACGAAGTCGTTTGACAGTTGCAACGGGCGTTATGAAATATTGAAGTAAAGAGAAATGTGGTTTCCATCATCTTTTCACGTTGAATTTACTTTTCGAGGCAGAGCGTAGAACTGATAAATTTCGTTGTACACGTAAAACTTATTTTCCGTATAAGGCGAGTTGCTAAAAATGCTGCAATACCGTTGATGTCAAAATTGCAGTTACACAGTAGAATACACAAATCAGACTTGCCCTCGTACTGAATAAGCTCCGAACTTCATGCCGCAAACTGTGTCTCAAAAGTTCTTGTCTTTGACTGACGACCTAAAATTGGCTTACAACGATTCGCCAATTTCTCTGATTTTGCCCTTTCTTTATGTCATAAACTAAGCGGATAAGGCTGTTGACCGTTTGCTTGTTTGCTGTTGTTCAGTCTATTTAATCTTTCTGCTGAATGATAAATAACTACAACCATTATTGTCAGCGTCGCTACCTGCAATGCTTAGCACGGAGAATATTAAAGCACAAATAGATACAAATAAATAGTTGACTCTGGGAAAATGATGTGGGTGTTTTTTTAATTAATAAATAGGGCTCATCAGACATGTTTCACATTTTCTACCATGAGACACGCCACAGATACAAGAATACACGTCTACAGCAATAACTTCCGGCGGTGCCACGGCTATTGTTCTACCGTTTAGAGACAGCACAGGAAGTTGGCGAATTATTTAGATTTCAAGTTGCGAAAACAGGGTCTCAGATAGCGTCACCTCGTGTAGTAGCAAGACGGCAAAGGAATGGACGACAAAAAAAAAAAAAAAAAAAAAAAAAAAAGAGAGATGTATCTCTTGTTCCAAATCTTTATTCATCATTGAAATGCAATGCAGCAAGAATACAGGGAGTGTATGTCGCAAGAATGCAGTCGATAGAAAAGTCCCTTCATTGATGGTTTGGCGGCACTTTATCATTACCCTACTGTTGCCATAGATTCCACAAAAAAACGTAATGAATCGATTTCTCCTTTGGAAAGAAATCTGTGAATAAATAAACTTTCATTTCCTGCCTCATTGGTTCAATTACTGTAAATACTATTTACGTGAAATAGGAATTTCAGGGTCAGCTATGCTGACTATGAAGACAGTCAAGCTATGTTATGCCCACAGGAATTCTCGGCTGATTCTATGAAATATGGTTGAAAGCTGTCAGGTTAGGAACAGATGTGGACCACCTGTCGCCTGATGTGTGGCACTTTGGCGAGTACATGACGTCATGTTCCCTGAACTGTCGTGGCTGTTTGTTATGCCCACAGGAATTCTCGACGGATTCTATCAAATATGTTTGAAAGCTGTCAGTTTAGGAGCAGATGTGGAGCACCAGTCACCTGATGTGTGGCACTTTGGCGAGTACATGACGTCATGTTCCCTGAACTGTCGTGGCTGTTTGTTATGCCCACAGGAATTCTCGACGGATTCTATCAAATATGTTTGAAAGCTGTCAGTTTAGGAGCAGATGTAGAGCACCTGTCACCTGATGTGTGGCACTTTGGCGAGTACATGACGTCATGTTCCCTAAACTGTCGTGGCTGTTTATTATGCCCACAGGAATTCTCGACGGATACTATCAAATATGTTTGAAAGCTGTCAGTTTAGGAGCAGATGTGGAGCACCTGTCACCTGATGTGTGGCACTTTGGCGAGTACATGACGTCATGTTCCCTGAACTGTCGTGGCTGTTTGTTATGCCCACAGGAATTCTCGACGGATTCTATCAAATATGTTTGAAAGCTGTCAGTTTAGGAGCAGATGTGGAGCACCTGTCACCTGATGAGTGGCACTTTAGCGAGTATATGACGTCATGTTCCCTGAACTGTCGTGGCTGTTTGTTATGCCCCCAGGAATTCTCGACGGATTCTATCAAATATGTTTGAAAGCTGTCAGTTTAGGAGCAGATGTGGAGCACCTGTCACCTAATGTGTGGCACTTTGGCGAGTACATGACGTCATGTTCCCTGAACTGTCGTGGCTGCTTGTTATGCCCACAGGAATTCTCGACGGATTCTATCAAATATGTTTGAAAGCTGTCAGTTTAGGAGCAGATGTGGAGCACCTGTCACCTGATGAGTGGCACTTTAGCGAGTATATGACGTCATGTTCCCTGAACTGTCGTGGCTGTTTGTTATGCCCCCAGGAATTCTCGACGGATTCTATCAAATATGTTTGAAAGCTGTCAGTTTAGGAGCAGATGTGGACCACCTGTCACCTGATGTGTGGCACTTTGGCGAGTACATGACGTCATGTTTCCTGAACTGTCGTGGCTGTTTGTTATGCCCACAGGAATTCTCGACGGATTCTATCAAATATGTTTGAAAGCTGTCAGTTTAGGAGCAGATGTGGAGCACCTGTCACCTGATGTGTGGCACTTTGGCGAGTACATGACGTCATGTTCCCTGAACTGTCGTGGCTGCTTGTTATGCCCACAGGAATTCTCGACGGATTCTATCAAATATGTTTGAAAGCTGTCAGTTTAGGAGCAGATGTGGAGCACCTGTCACCTGATGTGTGGCACTTTGGCGAGTACATGACGTCATGTTTCCTGAACTGTCGTGGCTGTTTGTTATGCCCACAGGAATTCTCGACGGATTCTATCAAATATGTTTGAAAGCTGTCAGTTTAGGAGCAGATGTGGACCACCTGTCACAAGATGTGTGGCACTTTGGCCAGTATATGACGTCACGTTCCATGAACTGTCTTGGCTGTTTGTTATGCCCACAGGAATTCTCGACGGATTCTATCAAATATGTTTGAAAGCTGTCAGTTTAGGAGCAGATGTGGAGCACCTGTCACCTGATGTGTGGCACTTTGGCGAGTACATGACGTCATGTTCCCTGAACTGTCGTGGCTGTTTGTTATGCCCACAGGAATCCTCGACGGATTCTATCAAATATGTTTGAAAGCTGTCAGTTTAGGAGCAGATGTGGACCACCTGTCTCCTGATGTGTGGCACTTTGGCGAGTACATGACGTCATGTTCCCTGAACTGTCGTGGCTGTTTGTTATGCCCACAGGAATTCTCGACGGATTCTATCAAATATGTTTGAAAGCTGTCAGTTTAGGAGCAGATGTGGACCACCTGTCACAAGATGTGTGGCACTTTGGCCAGTATATGACGTCACGTTCCATGAACTGTCTTGGCTGTTTGTTATGCCCACAGGAATTCTCGACGGATTCTATCAAATATGTTTGAAAGCTGTCAGTTTAGGAGCAGATGTGGAGCACCTGTCACCTGATGTGTGGCACTTTGGCGAGTACATGACGTCATGTTCCCTGAACTGTCGTGGCTGTTTGTTATGCCCACAGGAATTCTCGACGGATTCTATCAAATATGTTTGAAAGCTGTCAGTTTAGGAGCAGATGTGGACCACCTGTCTCCTGATGTGTGGCATTTTAGCGAGTATATGACGTCATGTTCCCTGAACTGTCGTGGCTGTTTGTTATGCCCACAGGAATTCTCGACGGATTCTATCAAATATGTTTGAAAGCTGTCAGTTTAGGAGCAGATGTGGATCACCTGTCACCTAATCTGTGGCACTTTGGCGAGCACATGACGTCATCTTCCCTGAACTGTCGTGGCTGTTTGTTATGCCCACAGGAATTCTCGACGGATTCTATCAAATATGTTTGAAAGCTGTCAGTTTAGGAGCAGATGTGGAGCACCTGTCACCTGATGTGTGGCTCTTTGGCGAGTACATGACGTCATGTTCCCTGAACTGTCGTGGCTGTTTGTTATGCCCACAGGAATTCTCGACGGATTCTATCAAATATGTTTGAAAGCTGTCAGTTTAGGAGCAGATGTGGAGCACCTGTCACCTGATGTGTGGCACTTTGGCGAGTACATGACGTCATGTTCCCTGAACTGTCGTGGCTGTTTGTTATGCCCACAGGAATTCTCGACGGATTCTATCAAATATGTTTGAAAGCTGTCAGTTTAGGAGCAGATGTGGAGCACCTGTCACCTGATGTGTGGCACTTTGGCGAGTACATGACGTCATGTTCCCTTTACTGTCGTGGCTGTTTGTTATGCCCACAGGAATTCTCGACGGATTCTATCAAATATGTTTGAAAGCTGTCAGTTTAGGAGCAGATGTGGAGCACCTGTCACCAGATGTGTGGCACTTTGGCCAGTATATGACGTCACGTTCCATGAACTGTCTTGGCTGTTTGTTATGCCCACAGGAATTCTCGACGGATTCTATCAACTATGTTTGAAAGCTGTCAGTTTAGGAGCAGATGTGGAGCACCTGTCACCTGATGTGTGGCACTTTGGCGAGTACATGACGTCATGTTCCCTGAACTGTCATGGCTGTTTGTTATGCCCACAGGAATTCTCGACGGATTCTATCAAATATGTTTGAAAGCTGTCAGTTTAGGAGCAGATGTAGAGCACCTGTCACCTGATGTGTGGCACTTTGGCGAGTACATGACGTCATGTTCCCTGAACTGTCGTGGCTGTTTATTATGCCCACAGGAATTCTCGACGGATTCTATCAAATATGTTTGAAAGCTGTCAGTTTAGGAGCAGATGTGGACCACCTGTCGCCTGATGTGTGGCACTTTAGCGAGTATATGACGTCATGTTCAATGAACTGTCCTGTTTGTTATGCCCACAGGAATTCTCGACGGATTCTATCAAATATGTTTGAAAGCTGTCAGTTTAGGAGCAGATGTGGAGCACCTGTCACCTGATGTGTGGCACTTTGGCGAGTACATGACGTCATGTTCCCTGAACTGTCGTGGCTGTTTGTTATGCCCACAGGAATTCTCGACGGATTCTATCAAATATGTTTGAAAGCTGTCAGTTTAGGAGCAGATGTGGAGCACCTGTCACCTGATGTGTGGCACTTTGGCGAGTACATGACGTCATGTTCCCTGAACTGTCGTGGCTGTTTGTTATGCCCACAGGAATTCTCGACGGATTCTATCAAATATGTTTGAAAGCTGTCAGTTTAGGAGCAGATGTGGACCACCTGTCACCTGATGTGTGGCACTTTCGCCAGTATATGACGTCACGTTCCATGAACTGTCTTGGCTGTTTGTTATGCCCACAGGAATTCTCGACGGATTCTATCAAATATGTTTGAAAGCTGTCAGTTTAGGAGCAGATGTGGAGCACCTGTCACCTGATGTGTGGCACTTTGGCGAGTACATGACATCATGTTCTCTGAACTGTCGTGGCTGTTTGTTATGCCCACAGGAATTCTCGACGGATTCTATCAAATATGTTTGAAAGCTGTCAGTTTAGGAGCAGATGTGGAGCACCTGTCACCTGATGTGTGGCACTTTGGCGAGAATATGAAGTCTTGTTACCTGAACTGTCGTGGCTGCATGTTATGCCCACAGGAATTCTCGACGGATTCTATCAAATATGTTTGAAAGCTGTCAGTTTAGGAGCAGATGTGGAGCACCTGTCACCTGATGTGTGGCTCTTTGGCGAGTACATGACGTCATGTTCCCTGAACTGTCGTGGCTGTTTGTTATGCCCACAGGAATTCTCGACGGATTCTATCAAATATGTTTGAAAGCTGTCAGTTTAGGAGCAGATGTGGACCACCTGTCGCCTGATGTGTGGCACTTTAGCGAGTATATGACGTCATGTTCCCTGAACTGTCGTGGCTGTTTGTTATGCCCACAGGAATTCTCGACGGATTCTATCAAATATGTATGAAAGCTGTCAGTTTAAGAGCAGATGTGGAGCACCTGTCACCTGATGTGTGGCACTTTGGCGACTACATGACGTCATGTTCCCTGAACTGTCGTGGCTGCTTGTTATGCCCACAGGAATTCTCGACGGATTCTATCAAATATGTTTGAAAGCTGTCAGTTTAGGAGCAGATGTGGAGCACCTGTCACCTGATGTGTGGCACTTTGGCGAGTACATGACGTCATGTTCCCTGAACTGTCGTGGCTGTTTGTTATGCCCACAGGAATTCTCGACGGATTCTATCAAATATGTTTGAAAGCTGTCAGTTTAGGAGCAGATGTGGAGCACCTGTCACCTGATGTGTGGCTCTTTGGCGAGTACATGACGTCATGTTCCCTGAACTGTCGTGGCTGTTTGTTATGCCCACAGGAATTCTCGACGGATTCTATCAAATATGTTTGAAAGCTGTCAGTTTAGGAGCAGATGTGGAGCACCTGTCACCTGATGTGTGGCACTTTGGCGAGTACATGACGTCATGTTCCCTGAACTGTCGTGGCTGTTTGTTATGCCCACAGGAATTCTCGACGGATTCTATCAAATATGTTTGAAAGCTGTCAGTTTAGGAGCAGATGTGGAGCACCTGTCACCTGATGTGTGGCACTTTGGCGAGTACATGACGTAATGTTCCCTGAACTGTCGTGGCTGTTTGTTATGCCCACAGGAATTCTCGACGGATTCTATCAAATATGTTTGAAAGCTGTCAGTTTAGGAGCAGATGTGGACCACCTGTCACCTGATGTGTGGCACTTTCGCCAGTATATGACGTCACGTTCCATGAACTGTCTTGGCTGTTTGTTATGCCCACAGGAATTCTCGACGGATTCTATCAAATATGTTTGAAAGCTGTCAGTTTAGGAGCAGATGTGGAGCACCTGTCACCTGATGTGTGGTACTTTGGCGAGTACATGACATCATGTTCCCTGAACTGTCGTGGCTGTTTGTTATGCCCACAGGAATTCTCGACGGATTCTATCAAATATGTTTGAAAGCTGTCAGTTTAGGAGCAGATGTGGAGCACCTGTCACCTGATGTGTGGCACTTTGGCGAGAATATGAAGTCTTGTTACCTGAACTGTCGTGGCTGCATGTTATGCCCACAGGAATTCTCGACGGATTCTATCAAATATGTTTGAAAGCTGTCAGTTTAGGAGCAGATGTGGAGCACCTGTCACCTGATGTGTGGCTCTTTGGCGAGTACATGACGTCATGTTCCCTGAACTGTCGTGGCTGCTTGTTATGCCCACAGGAATTCTCGACGGATTCTATCAAATATGTTTGAAAGCTGTCAGTTTAGGAGCAGACGTGAAGCACCTGTCACCTGATGTGTGGCACTTTGGCGAGTACATGACGTCATGTTCCCTGAACTGTCGTGGCTGTTTGTTATGCCCACAGGAATTCTCGACGGATTCTATCAAATATGTTTGAAAGCTGTCAGTTTAGGAGCAGATGTGAAGCACCTGTCACCTGATGTGTGGCACTTTGGCGAGTACATGACGTCATGTTCCCTGAACTGTCGTGGCTGTTAGTTATGCCCACAGGAATCCTCGACGGATTCTATCAAATATGTTTGAAAGCTGTCAGTTTAGGAGCAGATGTGGAGCACCTGTCACCTGATGTGTGTCACTTTGGCCACTATGACGTCACGTTCCATGAACTGTCTTGGCTGTTTGTTATGCCCACAGGAATTCTCGACGGATTCTATCAAATATGTTTGAAAGCTGTCAGTTTAGGAGCAGATGTGGAGCACCTGTCACCTGATGTGTGGCACTTTGGCGAGTACATGACATCATGTTCCCTGAACTGTCGTGGCTGTTTGTTATGCCCACAGGAATTCTCGACGGATTCTATCAAATATGTTTGAAAGCTGTCAGTTTAGGAGCAGATGTGGAGCACCTGTCACCTGATGTGTGGCACTTTGGCGAGAATATGAAGTCATGTTACCTGAACTGTCGTGGCTGCATGTTATGCCCACAGGAATTCTCGACGGATTCTATCAAATATGTTTGAAAGCTGTCAGTTTAGGAGCAGATGTGGAGCACCTGTCACCTGATGTGTGGCACTTTGGCGAGTACATGACGTCATGTTCCCTGAACTGTCGTGGCTGCTTGTTATGCCCACAGGAATTCTCGACGGATTCTATCAAATATGTTTGAAAGATGTCAGTTTAGGAGCAGATGTGGAGCACCTGTCACCTGATGTGTGGCACTTTGGCGAGTACATGACGTCATGTTCCCTGAACTGTCGTGGCTGTTTGTTATGCCCACAGGAATTCTCGACGGATTCTATCAAATATGTTTGAAAGCTGTCAGTTTAGGAGCAGATGTGGAGCACCTATCACCTGATGTGTGGCACTTTGGCCAGTATATGACGTCACGTTCCATGAACTGTCTTGGCTGTTTGTTATGCCCACAGGAATTCTCGACGGATTCTATCAAATATGTTTGAAAGCTGTCAGTTTAGGAGCAGATGTGGAGCACCTGTCACCTGATGTGTGGCACTTTGGCGAGTACATGACATCATGTTCCCTGAACTGTCGTGTCTGTTTGTTATGCCTACAGGAATTCTCGACGGATTCTATCAAATATGGTTGAAATATGTAAGTTTAGGAGCAGATGTCATGACGTCATGTTCCCTGAACTGTCGTGGCTGCTTGTTATGCCCACAGGAATTCTCGACGGATTCTATCAAATATGTTTGAAAGCTGTCAGTTTAGGAGCAGACGTGGAGCACCTGTCACCTGATGTGTGGCACTTTGGCGAGTACATGACGTCATGTTCCCTGAACTGTCGTGGCTGTTTGTTATGCCCACAGGAATTCTCGACGGATTCTATCAAATATGTTTGAAAGCTGTCAGTTTAGGAGCAGATGTGGAGCACCTGTCACCTCATGTGTGGCACTTTGGCGAGTACATGACGTCATGTTCCCTGAACTGTCGTGGCTGTTTGTTATGCCCACAGGAATTCTCGACGGATTCTATCAAATATGTTTGAAAGCTGTCAGTTTAGGAGCAGATGTGGAGCACCTATCACCTGATGTGTGGCACTTTGGCCAGTATATGACGTCACGTTCCATGAACTGTCTTGGCTGTTTGTTATGCCCACAGGAATTCTCGACGGATTCTATCAAATATGTTTGAAAGCTGTCAGTTTAGGAGCAGATGTGGAGCACCTGTCACCTGATGTGTGGCACTTTGGCGAGTACATGACATCATGTTCCCTGAACTGTCGTGTCTGTTTGTTATGCCTACAGGAATTCTCGACGGATTCTATCAAATATGGTTGAAATATGTAAGTTTAGGAGCAGATGTGGAGCACCTGTCACTTGATGTGTGGCACTTTGGCGAGTATTTGACGTCATGGTCCCTGAACTGTCGTGGCTGTTTGTTATGCCCACAGGAATTCTCGACGGATTCTATCAAATATGTTTGAAAGCTCTCGGTTTAGGAGCAGATGTGGAGCACCTGTCGCCTGATGTGTGGCACTTTGGCCAGTATATGACGTCACGTTCCCTGAACTGTCGTGGCTGTTTCTTATGCCCACAGGAATTCTCAGCCGATTCTATGAAATATGGTTGAAAGGTTTCAGGTTAGGAGCAGATATGGAGCACCTGTCGCCTGATGTGTCACACTTTGGCGAGTATATGACATCACATTCCATGAACTGTCGTGGGTGTTTCTTATCCCCATAGGAATTCTCGGCTGATGCTATTAAATATGGTTGAAAGCTGTCAGTTTAGAAGCAGATGTGGAGCACCTGTCACCAGATGTGTGGCACTTTGGCCAGTATATGACGTCACGTTCCATGAACTGTCTTGGCTGTTTGTTATGCCCACAGGAAATCTCGACGGATTCTATCAAATATGTTTGAAAGCTGTCAGTTTAGGAGCAGATGTGGAGCACCTGTCACCAGATGTGTGGCACTTTGGCCAGTATATGACGTCACGTTCCATCAACTGTCTTGGCTGTTTGTTATGCCCGCAGGAATTCTCGACGGATTCTATCAAATATGTTTGAAAGCTGTCAGTTTAGGAGCAGATGTGGAGCACCTGTCACCTGATGTGTGGCACTTTGGCGAGTACAAGACGTCATGTTCTCTGAACTGTCATGGCTGTTTGTTATGCCCACAGGAATTCTCGACGGATTCTATCAAATATGTTTGAAATTGTCAGTTTAGGAGCAGATGTGGAGCACCTGTCACCTGATGTGTGGCACTTTGGCGAGTACATGACGTCATGTACCCTGAACTGTCTTGGCTGTTTGTTATGCCCACAGGAATTCTCGACGGATTCTATCAAATATGTTTGAAAGCTGTCAGTTTAGGAGCAGATGTGGAGCACCTGTCACCTGATGTGTGGCACTTTGGCGAGTACATGACGTCATGTTCCCTGAACTGTCGTGGCTGCTTGTTATGCCCACAGGAATTCTCGACGGATTCTATCAAATATGTTTGAAAGCTGTCAGTTTAGGAGCAGATGTGGAGCACCTGTCACCTGATGTGTGGCACTTTGGCGAGTACATGACGTCATGTTCCCTGAACTGTCGTGGCTGCTTGTTATGCCCACAGGAATTCTCGACGGATTCTATCAAATATGTTTGAAAGCTGTCAGTTTAGGAGCAGACGTAGAGCACCTGTCACCTGATGTGTGGCACTTTGGCGAGTACATGACGTCATGTTCCCTGAACTGTCGTGGCTGTTGGTTATGCCCACCGGAATTCTCGACGGATTCTATCAAATATGTTTGAAAGCTGTCAGTTTAGGAGCAGATGTGGAGCACCTGTCACCTGATGTGTGGCACTTTGGCGAGTACATGAAGTCATGTTCCCTGAACTGTCGTGGCTGTTTGTTATGCCCACAGGAATTCTCGACGGATTCTATCAAATATGTTTGAAAGCTGTCAGTTTAGGAGCAGATGTGGAGCACCTGTCACCTGATGTGTGGCACTTTGGCGAGTACATGACGTCATGTTCCCTGAACTGTCGTGGCTGTTTGTTATGCCCACAGGAATCCTCGACGGATTCTATCAAATATGTTTGAAAGCTGTCAGTTTAGGAGCAGATGTGGAGCACCTGTCACCTGATGTGTGTCACTTTGGCCACTATGACGTCACGTTCCATGAACTGTCTTGGCTGTTTGTTATGAACACAGGAATTCTCGACGGATTCTATAAAATATGTTTGAAAGCTGTCAGTTTAGGAGCAGATGTGGAGCACCTGTCACCTGATGTGTGGCACTTTGGCGAGTACATGACATCATGTTCCCTGAACTGTCGTGGCTGTTTGTTATGCCCACAGGAATTCTCGACGGATTCTATCAAATATGTTTGAAAGCTGTCAGTTTAGGAGCAGATGTGGAGCACCTGTCACCTGATGTGTGGCACTTTGGCGAGAATATGAAGTCATGTTACCTGAACCGTCGTGGCTGCATGTTATGCCCACAGGAATTCTCGACGGATTCTATCAAATATGTTTGAAAGCTGTCAGTTTAGGAGCAGATGTGGAGCACCTGTCACCTGATGTGTGGCACTTTGGCGAGTACATGACGTCATGTTCCCTGAACTGTCGTGGCTGCTTGTTATGCCCACAGGAATTCTCGACGGATTCTATCAAATATGTTTGAAAGCTGTCAGTTTAGGAGCAGACGTGGAGCACCTGTCACCTGATGTGTGGCACTTTGGCGAGTACATGACGTCATGTTCCCTGAACTGTCGTGGCTGTTTGTTATGCCCACAGGAATTCTCGACGGATTCTATCAAATATGTTTGAAAGCTGTCAGTTTAGGAGCAGATGTGGAGCACCTGTCACCTGATGTGTGGCACTTTGGCGAGTACATGACGTCATGTTCCCTGAACTGTCGTGGCTGTTTGTTATGCCCACAGGAATTCTCGACGGATTCTATCAAATATGTTTGAAAGCTGTCAGTTTAGGAGCAGATGTGGAGCACCTATCACCTGATGTGTGGCACTTTGGCCAGTATATGACGTCACGTTCCATGAACTGTCTTGGCTGTTTGTTATGCCCACAGGAATTCTCGACGGATTCTATCAAATATGTTTGAAAGCTGTCAGTTTTGGAGCAGATGTGGAGCACCTGTCACTTGATGTGTGGCACTTTGGCGAGTATATGACGTCATGGTCCCTGAACTGTCGTGGCTGTTTGTTATGCCCACAGGAATTCTCGACGGATTCTATCAAATATGTTTGAAAGCTGTCAGTTTAGGAGCAGATGTGGAGCACCTGTCGCCTGATGTGTGGCACTTTGGCCAGTATATGACGTCACGTTCCCTGAACTGTCGTGGCTGTTTGTTATGCCCACAGGAATTCTCAGCCGATTCTATGAAATATGGTTGAAGGGTTTCAGGTTAGGAGCAGATATGGAGCACCTGTCGCCTGATGTGTCACACTTTGGCGAGTATATGACATCACATTCCATGAATTGTCGTGAGTGTTTCTTATCCCCATAGGAATTCTCGGCTGATGCTATTAAATATGGTTGAAAGGTGTCAGATTAGGAGCAGATGTGCAACACCTGTCGCCTGATGTGTGGCACTTTGGCCAGTATATGACGTTACTGTCCCTGAACTGTCGTTGCTGTTTTTTATGCCCTCATCAATTCTCGACTGATTCTATGAAATTGTGTTGAAAGCTGTCAGGTTAGGAGTAGATGTGGAGCACCTGTCGCCTGATGTGCGTCACTTTGGCGGGTATATGACGTCACGTTTTCTGAACTGTCTTGGGTGTTTGTTATGCCCACAGGAATTCATGGCTGATTCTATGAAATATGGTTGAAAGCTGACCGTTTAGGAGAAGATGTGGAGCACCTGTCGCCTGATGTGTGGCACTTTGGTGAGAATATGAAGTCATGTTACCTGAACTGTCGTGGCTGTTTGTTATGCCCACAGGAAATCTCGACTGATTCTATGAAATATGGTTGAAAGCTGTCTGTTTATGAGCAGATGTGGACCACCTGTCGCCTGATGTGTGGCACTTTAGCGAGTATATGACGTCATGTTCCCTGAATTGTCGTGGCTGTTTGTTATGCCCACAGGAAGTCTCGACGGATTCCATCAAATATGTTTGAAAGCTGTCAGTTTAGGAGCTGATGTGGAGCACCTGTCACCTGATGTGTGGCTCTTTGGCGAGTACATGACGTCATTTTCCCTGAACTGTCGTGGCTGTTTGTTATGCCCACAGGAATTCTCGACGGATTCTATCAAATATGTTTGAAAGCTGTCAGTTTAGGAGCAGATGTGGAGCACCTGTCACAAGATGTGTGGCACTTTGGCGAGTATATGACGTCACGTTCCATGAACTGTCTTGGCTGTTTGTTATGCCCACAGGAATTCTCGACGGATTCTATCAAATATGTTTGAAAGCTGTCAGTTTAGGAGCAGATGTGGAGCACCTGTCACCTGATGTGTGGCACTTTGGCGAGTACATGACGTCATGTTCCCTGAACTGTCGTGGCTGTTTGTTATGCCCACAGGAATTCTCGACGGATTCTATCAAATATGTTTGAAAGCTGTCAGTTTAGGAGCTGATGTGGACCACCTGTCGCCTGATGTGTGGCACTTTAGCGAGTATATGACGTCATGTTCCCTGAACTGTCGTGGCTGTTTGTTATGCCCACAGGAATTCTCGACGGATTCTTTCAAATATGTATGAAAGCTCTCAGTTTAGGAGCAGATGTGGAGCACCTGTCACCTGATGTGTGGCACTTTGGCGAGTACATGACGTCATGTTCCCTGAACTGTCGTGGCTGCTTGTTATGCCCACAGGAATTCTCGACGGATTCTATCAAATATGTTTGAAAGCTGTCAGTTTAGGAGCAGATGTGGAGCACCTGTCACCTGATGTGTGGCACTTTGGCGAGTACATGACGTCATGTTCCCTGAACTGTCGTGGCTATTTGTTATGCCCACAGGAATTCTCGACGGATTCTATCAAATATGTTTGAAAGCTGTCAGTTTAGGAGCAGATATGGAGCACCTGTCGCCTGATTTGTCACACTTTGGCGAGTATATGACATCACATTCCATGAACTGTCGTGGGTGTTTCTTATCCCCATAGGAATTCTCGGCTGATGCTATTAAATATGGTTGAAAGGTGTCAGATTAGGAGCAGATGTGCAACACCTGTCGCCTGATGTGTGGCACTTTGGCCTGTATATGACGTTACTGTCCCTGAACTGTCGTTGCTGTTTTTTATGCCCTCATCAATTCTCGACTGATTCTATGAAATTGTGTTGAAAGCTGTCAGGTTAGGAGTAGATGTGGAGCACCTGTCGCCTGATGTGCGTCACTTTGGCGGGTATATGACGTCACGTTTTCTGAACTGTCTTGGGTGTTTGTTATGCCCACAGGAATTCATGGCTGATTCTATGAAATATGGTTGAAAGCTGACGGTTTAGGAGAAGATGTGGAGCACCTGTCGCCTGATGTATGGCACATTGGCGAGAATATGAAGTCATGTTACCTGAACTGTCGTGACTGTTTGTTATGCCCACAGGAAATCTCGACTGATTCTATGAAATATGGTTGAAAGCTGTCTGTTTAGGAGAAAATGTGGAGCACCTGTCACCTGATGTGTGGCACTTAGGCGAGTATATGTCGTCACCTTCCCTGAACTGTCGTGTCTGTTTGTTATGCCCACAGGAATGCTCGGTTGATTCTATGAAATATGGTTGAAAGCTGTCAGTTTAGGAGCAGGTGTGGAGCACCTGTCACTTGATGTGTGGCACTTTGGACAGTATATGACGTCACGATCCCTGAACTGTCATGGCTGTTTGTTATGCCCACAGGAATGCTCAGCTGATTCTATGAAATATGGTTGAAAGGTGTTAGGTTAGGAGCAGATATGGAGCACCTGTCGCCTGATGTGTGGCACTTTCGCCAGTATATGACGTCACATTCCATGAACTGTCGTGGCTGCTTGTTATGCCCACAGGAATTCTCGACGGATTCTATCAAATATGTTTGAAAGCTGTCAGTTTAGGAGCAGATGTGGAGCACCTGTCACCTGATGTGTGGCACTTTGGCGAGTACATGACGTCATGTTCCCTGAACTGTCGTGGCTATTTGTTATGCCCACAGGAAATCTCGACGGATTCTATCAAATATGTTTGAAAGCTGTCAGTTTAGGAGCAGATGTGGACCACCTGTCGCCTGATGTGTGGCACTTTAGCGAGTATATGACGTCATGTTCCCTGAACTGTCGTGGCTGTTTGTTATGCCCACAGGAATTCTCGACGGATTCTAACAAATATATATGAAAGCTTCAGTTTAGGAGCAGATGTGGAGCACCTGTCACCTGATGTGTGGCACTTTGGCGAGTACATGACGTCATGTTCCCTGAACTGTCGTGGCTGCTTGTTATGCCCACAGGAATTCTCGACGGATTCTATCAAATATGTTTGAAAACTGTCAGTTTAGGAGCAGATGTGGAGCACCTGTCACCTGATGTGTGGCACTTTGGCGAGTACATGACGTCATAATCCCTGAACTGTCGTGGCTGCTTGTTATGCCCACAGGAATTCTCGACGGATTCTATCAAATATGTTTGAAAGCTGTCAGTTTAGGAGCAGATGTGGAGCACCTGTCACCTGATGTGTGGCACTTTGGCGAGTACATGATGTCATGTTCCCTGAACTGTCGTGGCTGCTTGTTATGCCCACAGAAATTCTCGACGGATTCTATCAAATATGTTTGAAAGCTGTCAGTTTAGGAGCAGATGTGGAGCACCTGTCACCTGATGTGTGGCACTTTCGCGAGTACATGACGTCATGTTCCCTGAACTGTCGTGACTGTTTGTTATGCCCACAGGAATTCTCGACGGATTCTATCAAATATGTTTGAAAGCTGTCAGTTTAGGAGCAGATGTGGAGCACCTGTCACCAGATGTGTGGCACTTTGGCCAGTATATGACGTCACGTCCATGAACTGTCTTGGCTGTTTGTTATGCCCACAGGAATTCTCGACGGATTCTATCAAATATGTTTGAAAGCTGTCAGTTTAGGAGCAGATGTGGAGCACCTGTCACCTGATGTGTGGCACTTTGGCGAGTACATGATGTCATGTTCCCTGAACTGTCGTGGCTGCTTGTTATGCCCACAGAAATTCTCGACGGATTCTATCAAATATGTTTGAAAGCTGTCAGTTTAGGAGCAGATGTGGAGCACCTGTCACCTGATGTGTGGCACTTTGGCGAGTACATGACGTCATGTTCCCTGAAATGTCGTGGCTGTTTGTTATGCCCACAGGAATTCTCGATGGATTCTATCAAATATGTTTGAAAGCTGTCAGTTTAGGAGCAGATGTGGAGCACCTGTCACCTGATGTGTGGCACTTTGGCGAGTACATGACGTCATGTTCCCTGAACTGTCGTGGCTGTTTGTTATGCCCACAGGAATTCTCGACGGATTCTATCAAATATGTTTGAAAGCTGTCAGTTTAGGAGCAGATGTGGAGCACCTGTCACCTGATGTGTGGCACTTTGGCCAGTATATGACGTCACGTTCCATGAACTGTCTTGGCTGTATGTTATGCCTACAGGAATTCTCGACGGATTCTATCAAATATGTTTGAAAGCTGTCAGATTAGGAGCAGATGTGGAGCACCTGTCACCTGATGTGTGGCACTTTGGCGAGTACATGACGTCATGTTCCCTGAACTGTCGTGGCTATTTGTTATGCCCACAGGAATTCTCGACGGATTCTATCAAATATGTTTGAAAGCTGTCAGTTTAGGAGCAGATGTGGAGCACCTGTCACCTGATGTGTGGCACTTTGGCGAGTATATGACGTCATGTTCCCTGAACTGTCGTGGCTGTTTGTTATGCCCACAGGAATTCTCGACGGATTCTACCAAATATGTTTGAAAGCTGTCAGTTTAGGAGCAGATGTGGAGCACCTGTCACCTGATGTGTGGCACTTTGGCGAGAATATGAAGTCATGTTACCTGAACTGTCGTGGCTGCTTGTTATGCCCACAGGAATTCTCGACGGATTCTATCAATTATGTTTGAAAGCTGTCTGTTTATGAGCAGATGTGGACCACCTGTCGCCTGATGTGTGGCACTTTAGCGAGTATATGACGTCATGTTCCCTGAATTGTCGTGGCTGTTTGTTATGCCCACAGGAAGTCTCGACGGATTCCATCAAATATGTTTGAAAGCTGTCAGTTTAGGAGCTGATGTGGAGCACCTGTCACCTGATGTGTGGCTCTTTGGCGAGTACATGACGTCATTTTCCCTGAACTGTCGTGGCTGTTTGTTATGCCCACAGGAATTCTCGACGGATTCTATCAAATATGTTTGAAAGCTGTCAGTTTAGGAGCAGATGTGGAGCACCTGTCACAAGATGTGTGGCACTTTGGCGAGTATATGACGTCACGTTCCATGAACTGTCTTGGCTGTTTGTTATGCCCACAGGAATTCTCGACGGATTCTATCAAATATGTTTGAAAGCTGTCAGTTTAGGAGCAGATGTGGAGCACCTGTCACCTGATGTGTGGCACTTTGGCGAGTACATGACGTCATGTTCCCTGAACTGTCGTGGCTGTTTGTTATGCCCACAGGAATTCTCGACGGATTCTATCAAATATGTTTGAAAGCTGTCAGTTTAGGAGCTGATGTGGACCACCTGTCGCCTGATGTGTGGCACTTTAGCGAGTATATGACGTCATGTTCCCTGAACTGTCGTGGCTGTTTGTTATGCCCACAGGAATTCTCGACGGATTCTTTCAAATATGTATGAAAGCTCTCAGTTTAGGAGCAGATGTGGAGCACCTGTCACCTGATGTGTGGCACTTTGGCGAGTACATGACGTCATGTTCCCTGAACTGTCGTGGCTGCTTGTTATGCCCACAGGAATTCTCGACGGATTCTATCAAATATGTTTGAAAGCTGTCAGTTTAGGAGCAGATGTGGAGCACCTGTCACCTGATGTGTGGCACTTTGGCGAGTACATGACGTCATGTTCCCTGAACTGTCGTGGCTATTTGTTATGCCCACAGGAAATCTCGACGGATTCTATCAAATATGTTTGAAAGCTGTCAGTTTAGGAGCAGATGTGGACCACCTGTCGCCTGATGTGTGGCACTTTAGCGAGTATATGACGTCATGTTCCCTGAACTGTCGTGGCTGTTTGTTATGCCCACAGGAATTCTCGACGGATTCTAACAAATATATATGAAAGCTTCAGTTTAGGAGCAGATGTGGAGCACCTGTCACCTGATGTGTGGCACTTTGGCGAGTACATGACGTCATGTTCCCTGAACTGTCGTGGCTGCTTGTTATGCCCACAGGAATTCTCGACGGATTCTATCAAATATGTTTGAAAGCTGTCAGTTTAGGAGCAGATGTGGAGCACCTGTCACCTGATGTGTGGCACTTTGGCGAGTACATGACGTCATAATCCCTGAACTGTCGTGGCTGCTTGTTATGCCCACAGGAATTCTCGACGGATTCTATCAAATATGTTTGAAAGCTGTCAGTTTAGGAGCAGATGTGGAGCACCTGTCACCTGATGTGTGGCACTTTGGCGAGTACATGATGTCATGTTCCCTGAACTGTCGTGGCTGCTTGTTATGCCCACAGAAATTCTCGACGGATTCTATCAAATATGTTTGAAAGCTGTCAGTTTAGGAGCAGATGTGGAGCACCTGTCACCTGATGTGTGGCACTTTCGCGAGTACATGACGTCATGTTCCCTGAACTGTCGTGACTGTTTGTTATGCCCACAGGAATTCTCGACGGATTCTATCAAATATGTTTGAAAGCTGTCAGTTTAGGAGCAGATGTGGAGCACCTGTCACCAGATGTGTGGCACTTTGGCCAGTATATGACGTCACGTCCATGAACTGTCTTGGCTGTTTGTTATGCCCACAGGAATTCTCGACGGATTCTATCAAATATGTTTGAAAGCTGTCAGTTTAGGAGCAGATGTGGAGCACCTGTCACCTGATGTGTGGCACTTTGGCGAGTACATGATGTCATGTTCCCTGAACTGTCGTGGCTGCTTGTTAGCCCACAGAAATTCTCGACGGATTCTATCAAATATGTTTGAAAGCTGTCAGTTTAGGAGCAGATGTGGAGCACCTGTCACCTGATGTGTGGCACTTTGGCGAGTACATGACGTCATGTTCCCTGAAATGTCGTGGCTGTTTGTTATGCCCACAGGAATTCTCGATGGATTCTATCAAATATGTTTGAAAGCTGTCAGTTTAGGAGCAGATGTGGAGCACCTGTCACCTGATGTGTGGCACTTTGGCGAGTACATGACGTCATGTTCCCTGAACTGTCGTGGCTGTTTGTTATGCCCACAGGAATTCTCGACGGATTCTATCAAATATGTTTGAAAGCTGTCAGTTTAGGAGCAGATGTGGAGCACCTGTCACCTGATGTGTGGCACTTTGGCCAGTATATGACGTCACGTTCCATGAACTGTCTTGGCTGTATGTTATGCCTACAGGAATTCTCGACGGATTCTATCAAATATGTTTGAAAGCTGTCAGATTAGGAGCAGATGTGGAGCACCTGTCACCTGATGTGTGGCACTTTGGCGAGTACATGACGTCATGTTCCCTGAACTGTCGTGGCTATTTGTTATGCCCACAGGAATTCTCGACGGATTCTATCAAATATGTTTGAAAGCTGTCAGTTTAGGAGCAGATGTGGAGCACCTGTCACCTGATGTGTGGCACTTTGGCGAGTATATGACGTCATGTTCCCTGAACTGTCGTGGCTGTTTGTTATGCCCACAGGAATTCTCGACGGATTCTACCAAATATGTTTGAAAGCTGTCAGTTTAGGAGCAGATGTGGAGCACCTGTCACCTGATGTGTGGCACTTTGGCGAGAATATGAAGTCATGTTACCTGAACTGTCGTGGCTGCTTGTTATGCCCACAGGAATTCTCGACGGATTCTATCAATTATGTTTGAAAGCTGTCTGTTTATGAGCAGATGTGGACCACCTGTCGCCTGATGTGTGGCACTTTAGCGAGTATATGACGTCATGTTCCCTGAATTGTCGTGGCTGTTTGTTATGCCCACAGGAAGTCTCGACGGATTCCATCAAATATGTTTGAAAGCTGTCAGTTTAGGAGCTGATGTGGAGCACCTGTCACCTGATGTGTGGCTCTTTGGCGAGTACATGACGTCATTTTCCCTGAACTGTCGTGGCTGTTTGTTATGCCCACAGGAATTCTCGACGGATTCTATCAAATATGTTTGAAAGCTGTCAGTTTAGGAGCAGATGTGGAGCACCTGTCACAAGATGTGTGGCACTTTGGCGAGTATATGACGTCACGTTCCATGAACTGTCTTGGCTGTTTGTTATGCCCACAGGAATTCTCGACGGATTCTATCAAATATGTTTGAAAGCTGTCAGTTTAGGAGCAGATGTGGAGCACCTGTCACCTGATGTGTGGCACTTTGGCGAGTACATGACGTCATGTTCCCTGAACTGTCGTGGCTGTTTGTTATGCCCACAGGAATTCTCGACGGATTCTATCAAATATGTTTGAAAGCTGTCAGTTTAGGAGCTGATGTGGACCACCTGTCGCCTGATGTGTGGCACTTTAGCGAGTATATGACGTCATGTTCCCTGAACTGTCGTGGCTGTTTGTTATGCCCACAGGAATTCTCGACGGATTCTTTCAAATATGTATGAAAGCTCTCAGTTTAGGAGCAGATGTGGAGCACCTGTCACCTGATGTGTGGCACTTTGGCGAGTACATGACGTCATGTTCCCTGAACTGTCGTGGCTGCTTGTTATGCCCACAGGAATTCTCGACGGATTCTATCAAATATGTTTGAAAGCTGTCAGTTTAGGAGCAGATGTGGAGCACCTGTCACCTGATGTGTGGCACTTTGGCGAGTACATGACGTCATGTTCCCTGAACTGTCGTGGCTATTTGTTATGCCCACAGGAATTCTCGACGGATTCTATCAAATATGTTTGAAAGCTGTCAGTTTAGGAGCAGATATGGAGCACCTGTCGCCTGATTTGTCACACTTTGGCGAGTATATGACATCACATTCCATGAACTGTCGTGGGTGTTTCTTATCCCCATAGGAATTCTCGGCTGATGCTATTAAATATGGTTGAAAGGTGTCAGATTAGGAGCAGATGTGCAACACCTGTCGCCTGATGTGTGGCACTTTGGCCTGTATATGACGTTACTGTCCCTGAACTGTCGTTGCTGTTTTTTATGCCCTCATCAATTCTCGACTGATTCTATGAAATTGTGTTGAAAGCTGTCAGGTTAGGAGTAGATGTGGAGCACCTGTCGCCTGATGTGCGTCACTTTGGCGGGTATATGACGTCACGTTTTCTGAACTGTCTTGGGTGTTTGTTATGCCCACAGGAATTCATGGCTGATTCTATGAAATATGGTTGAAAGCTGACCGTTTAGGAGAAGATGTGGAGCACCTGTCGCCTGATGTATGGCACTTTGGCGAGAATGTGAAGTCATGTTACCTGAACTGTCGTGACTGTTTGTTATGCCCACAGGAAATCTCGACTGATTCTATGAGATATGGTTGAAAGCTGTCTGTTTAGGAGAAAATGTGGAGCACCTGTCACCTGATGTGTGGCACTTAGGCGAGTATATGTCGTCACCTTCCCTGAACTGTCGTGTCTGTTTGTTATGCCCACAGGAAAGCTCGGTTGATTCTATGAAATATGGTTGAAAGCTGTCAGTTTAGGAGCAGGTGTGGAGCACCTGTCACTTGATGTGTGGCACTTTGGACAGTATATGACGTCACGATCCCTGAACTGTCATGGCTGTTTGTTATGCCCACAGGAATGCTCAGCTGATTCTATGAAATATGGTTGAAAGGTGTTAGGTTAGGAGCAGATATGGAGCACCTGTCGCCTGATGTGTGGCACTTTCGCCAGTATATGACGTCACAATCCATGAACTGTCGTGGCTGCTTGTTATGCCCACAGGAATTCTCGACGGATTCTATCAAATATGTTTGAAAGCTGTCAGTTTAGGAGCAGATGTGGAGCACCTGTCACCTGATGTGTGGCACTTTGGCGAGTACATGACGTCATGTTCCCTGAACTGTCGTGGCTATTTGTTATGCCCACAGGAAATCTCGACGGATTCTATCAAATATGTTTGAAAGCTGTCAGTTTAAGAGCAGATGTGGACCACCTGTCGCCTGATGTGTGGCACTTTAGCGAGTATATGACGTCATGTTCCCTGAACTGTCGTGGCTGTTTGTTATGCCCACAGGAATTCTCGACGGATTCTATCAAATATATATGAAAGCTTCAGTTTAGGAGCAGATGTGGAGCACCTGTCACCTGATGTGTGGCACTTTGGCGAGTACATGACGTCATGTTCCCTGAACTGTCGTGGCTGCTTGTTATGCCCACAGGAATTCTCGACGGATTCTATCAAATATGTTTGAAAGCTGTCAGTTTAGGAGCAGATGTGGAGCACCTGTCACCTGATGTGTGGCACTTTGGCGAGTACATGACGTCATAATCCCTGAACTGTCGTGGCTGCTTGTTATGCCCACAGGAATTCTCTACGGATTCTATCAAATATGTTTGAAAGCTGTCAGTTTAGGAGCAGATGTGGAGCACCTGTCACCTGATGTGTGGCACTTTGGCGAGTACATGATGTCATGTTCCCTGAACTGTCGTGGCTGTATGTTATGCCCACAGGAATTCTCGACGGATTCTATCAAATATGTTTGAAAGCTGTCAGTTTAGGAGCAGATGTGGAGCACCTGTCACCTGATGTGTGGCACTTTGGCGAGTACATGACGTCATGTTCCCTGAACTGTCGTGGCTATTTGTTATGCCCACAGGAATTCTCGACGGATTCTATCAAATATGTTTGAAAGCTGTCAGTTTAGGAGCAGATGTGGAGCACCTGTCACCTGATGTGTGGCACTTTGGCGAGTATATGACGTCATGTTCCCTGAACTGTCGTGGCTGTTTGTTATGCCCACAGGAATTCTCGACGGATTCTAACAAATATGTTTGAAAGCTGTCAGTTTAGGAGCAGATGTGGAGCACCTGTCACCTGATGTGTGGCACTTTGGCGAGTACATGATGTCATGTTCCCTGAACTGTCGTGGCTGCTTGTTATGCCCACAGAAATTCTCGGACGGATTCTATCAAATATGTTTGAAAGCTGTCAGTTTAGGAGCAGATGTGGAGCACCTGTCACCTGATGTGTGGCAACTTTTGGCGAGTACATGACGTCATGTTCCCTGAAATGTCGTGGCTGTTTGTTATGCCCACAGGAATTCTCGATGGATTCTATCAAATATGTTTGAAAGCTGTCAGTTTAGGAGCAGATGTGGAGCACCTGTCACCTGATGTGTGGCACTTTGGCGAGTACATGACGTCATGTTCCCTGAACTGTCGTGGCTGTTTGTTATGCCCACAGGAATTCTCGACGGATTCTATCAAATATGTTTGAAAGCTGTCAGTTTAGGAGCAGATGTGGAGCACCTGTCACCTGATGTGTGGCACTTTGGCCAGTATATGACGTCACGTTCCATGAACTGTCTTGGCTGTATGTTATGCCCACAGGAATTCTCGACGGATTCTATCAAATATGTTTGAAAGCTGTCAGTTTAAGGAGCAGATGTGGAGCACCTGTCACCTGATGTGTGGCACTTTGGCGAGTACATGACGTCATGTTCCCATGAACTGTCGTGGCTATTTGTTATGCCCACAGGAATTCTCGACGGATTCTATCAAATATGTTTGAAAGCTGTCAGTTTAGGAGCAGGATGTGGAGCACCTGTCACCTGATGTGTGGCACTTTGGCGAGTATATGACGTCATGTTCCCTGAACTGTCGTGGCTGTTTGTTATGCCCACAGGAATTCTCGACGGATTCTACCAAATATGTTTGAAAGCTGTCAGTTTAGGAGCAGATGTGGAGCACCTGTCACCTGATGTGTGGCACTTTGGCGAGAATATGAAGTCATGTTACCTGAACTGTCGTGGCTGCTTGTTATTGCCCACAGGAATTCTCGACGGATTCTATCAATTATGTTTGAAAGCTGTCTGTTTATGAGCAGATGTGGACCACCTGTCGCCTGATGTGTGGCACTTTAGCGAGTATATGACGTCATGTTCCCTGAATTGTCGTGGCTGTTTGTTATGCCCACAGGAAGTCTCGACGGATTCCATCAAATATGTTTGAAAGCTGTCAGTTTAGGAGCTGATGTGGAGCACCTGTCACCTGATGTGTGGCTCTTTGGCGAGTACATGACGTACATGTTCCCTGAACTGTCGTGGCTGTTTGTTATGCCCACAGGAATTCTCGACGGATTCTATCAAATATGTTTGAAAGCTGTCAGTTTAGGAGCTGATGTGGACCACCTGTCGCCTGATGTGTGGCACTTTAGCGAGTATATGACGTCATGTTCCCTGAACTGTCGTGGCTGTTTGTTATGCCCACAGGAATTCTCGACGGATTCTTCAAATATGTATGAAAGCTCTCAGTTTAGTAGCAGATGTGGAGCACCTGTCACCTGATGTGTGGCACTTTGGCGAGTACATGACGTCATGTTCCCTGAACTGTCGTGGCTGTTTGTTATGCCCACAGGAATTCTCGACGGATTCTATCAAATATGTTTGAAAGCTGTCAGTTTAGGAGCAGATGTGGAGCACCTGTCACCTGATGTGTGGCACTTTGGCCAGTATATGACGTCACGTTCCATGAACTGTCTTGGCTGTATGTTATGCCCACAGGAATTCTCGACGGATTATATCAAATATGTTTGAAAGCTGTCAGTTTAGGAGCAGATGTGGAGCACCTGTCACCTGATGTGTGGCACTTTGGCGAGTACATGACGTCATGTTCCCTGAACTGTCGTGGGCTATTTGTTATGCCCACAGGAATTCTCGACGGATTCTATCAATATGTTTGAAAGCTGTCAGTTTAGGAGCAGATGTGGAGCACCTGTCACCTGATGTGTGGCACTTTGGCGAGTATATGACGTCATGTTCCCTGAACTGTCGTGGCTGTTTGTTATGCCCACAGGAATTCTCGACGGATTCTACCAAATATGTTTGAAAGCTGTCAGTTTAGGAGCAGATGTGGAGCACCTGTCACCTGATGTGTGGCACTTTGGCGAGAATATGAAGTCATGTTACGTGAACTGTCCGTGGCTGCTTGTTATGCCCACAGGAATTCTCGACGGATTCTATCAATTATGTTTGAAAGCTGTCTGTTTATGAGCAGATGTGGACCACCTGTCGCCTGATGTGTGGGCACTTTAGCGAGTATATGACGTCATGTTCCCTGAATTGTCGTGGCTGTTGTTATGCCCACAGGAAGTCTCGACTGATTCCATCAAATATGTTTGAAAGCTGTCAGTTTAGGAGCAGATGTGGAGCACCTGTCACCTGATGTGTGGCACTTTGGCGAGTACATGACGTCAATGTTCCCTGAACTGTCGTGGCTGTTTGTTATGCCCACAGGAATTCTCGACGGATTCTATCAAATATGTTTGAAAGCTGTCAGTTTAGGAGCTGATGTGGACCACCTGTCGCCTGATGTGTGGCACTTTAGCGAGTATATGACGTTCATGTTCCCTGAACTGTCGTGGCTGTTTGTTATGCCCACAGGAATTCTCGACGGATTCTTTCAAATATGTATGAAAGCTCTCAGTTTAGGAGCAGATGTGGGAGCACCTGTCACCTGATGTGTGGCACTTTGGCGAGTACATTACGTCATGTTCCCTGAACTGTCGTGGCTGCTTGTTATGCCCCACAGGAATTCTCGACGGATTCTATCCAATATGTTTGTAAGCTGTCAGTTTAGGAGCAGATGTGGAGCACCTGTCACCTGATGTGTGGCACTTGGCGAGTACATGACGTCATGTTCCCTGAACTGTCGTGGCTATTTGTTATGCCCACAGGAATTCTCGACGGATTCTATCAAATATGTTTGAAAGCTGTCAGTTTAGGAGCAGATGTGGAGCACCCTGTCACCTGATGTGTGGCACTTTTGGCGAGTATATGACGTCATGTTCCCTGAACTGTCGTGGCTGTTTGTTATGCCCACAGGAATTCTCGACGGATTCTATCAAATATGTTTGAAAGCTGTCAGTTTAGGAGCAGATGTGGAGAACCTGTCACCTGATGTGTGGCACTTTGGCGAGTACATGATGTTATGTTCCCTGAACTGTCGTGGCTGCTTGTTATGCCCACAGAAATTCTCGACGGAATTCTATCAAATATGTTTGAAAGCTGTCAGTTTAGGAGCAGATGTGGAGCACCTGTCACCTGATGTGTTGGCACTTTGGCGAGTACATGACGTCATGTTCCCTTGGAAATGTCGTGGCTGTTTGTTATGCCCACAGGAATTCTCGATGGATTCTCTCAAATATGTTTGAAAGCTGTCAGTTTAGGAGCAGATGTGGAGCACCTGTCACCTGATGTGTGGCACTTTGGCGAGTACATGACGTCATGTTCCCTGAACTGTCGTGGCTGTTTGTTATGCCCACAGGAATTCTCGACGGATTCTATCAAATATGTTTGAAAGCTGTCAGTTTAGGAGCAGATGTGGAGCACCTGTCACCTGATGTGTGGCACTTTGGCGAGTATATGACGTCATGTTCCCTAACTGTCGTGGCTATTTGTTATGCCCACAGGAAATCTCGACGGATTCTATCAAATATGTTTGAAAGCTGTCAGTTTAGGAGCAGATGTGGACCACCTGTCGGCCTGATGTGTGGCACTTTAGCGAGTATATGACGTCATGTTCCCT